>OY856409.1:1437785506-1438328006 GCA_963693085.1 Alisma plantago-aquatica
ATCTTGTATTAGGGTATATCCCATACTAATACTTTATGCACTAACACATCACATTTATCTTGTAGTGTATTGGCCATAAGTCACACATTTGAATTACCCAACTATCATCAAGTGATATGGACTCATCTCGAGTTAAGGCATTGTTGATATACCATTATCAACCACTTTCGGTGTTTCACCTATCAAGGTATTAACCAAACCACACCATTACTTGGTGTTACACTCATCACTCCTAAGAGTGTTTTACCCTCACCTTTACGAGGTGCATTAGATTGAATCATGTATATCAAGTTGAACACATTATTGGGTTAGGTGTATATTGGGCTAGACATCATCATATCCCTCATACCCTTACCCATCAAGGTATCAACCTTACCAATCATATGGTGTATCACCTTCACCATACATGACTGTAACATACTCACCTCTCTTGAAGATATTGGCCACACCATACTTTAGTGTAGTGGCCATCACATGATCTAGGGTATTAGCCACCTTAACACTTTTGTCATCTAGTGTATTGGGTTACTGACCATATTGTTTTAGAGATGTGTTCTCAAAACCATATCGTCCAAGAGGTATATGCTTAAACTAATATCGGTTTACAGGTGTATGCTTGCTACCCATATAACTTTATAGGTGCATGTGTGCTTACCATATCGGGCAAGAGGTGTATGCTTGCTTACCATTTCACTTTAGAGGTGTATGTGTGCTTACCATATCGGGCAAGATGTGCATGCTTTATTACCATATCACTTTAGAGGTGTATGTGTGCTTACCATATCTCTTTAGAAGTATATGTGTGCTTACCATATCACTTTAGAGGTGTATGTGTGCTTTACACCATATCGGGCAAAGAGGTGTGTGTGTGCTTCACACCATATCGGGCAAAGAGGTATGTGTGTGCTTCACACCATATCGGGAAAAGAGGTGTATTCTTGCTTACCATATCACTTTAGAGGTCTATATGTTCTTACCATATCACTTTAGAGGTGTATGTGTGCTTACCATATCACTTTAGAGGTGTATGTATGCTTTACACCATATCAGGAAAAGAGGTGTATGCTTGACCTCATATCATCTAAGAGGGTATTTTACCTTACCATATCATGCAAGGAAGTATAAACTCATATCCATATCATTTTAATGGTGTAGATACATCACCATATCGGGTTAGAGGTGCTTGCTTGTATGCTTGAACCCGATATCACTTTATACTAGTACATAACCAGCCTTTAGTGTCGGTTATTTAAGGCCTTTAGTGTCAGTTTTTAAGCGACACCTATGTGGGCGCCGTTAAAAGCCCAACCGTTACACATCGGTTCTCAAACTGATGCCACAACCCTTCGCGCGCCACCAAAAATGCGCCAAAAATGCGCCAGCAGGGGGTATAGGCGTCGGTTATTAGCTTAGAAACCGACGCCATATACCTTCGCGAAATAGAAAGGGCACCATCTGGGGCACTATCAGCGTCGGTTTATTAGTGATAACTGATGCCATCTCACCCACTGCCACGGCCGTGCTGGCCAACAGGACCGTGGTGTCTGGACTCATTAGGGAAATCGACGTCGGTTACTAGTATGGCAACCGACACAGTAACCATATATCATCAGTTTTATACAGATATCTGACACCTATTTTAAATCTGGTCTACTGCCACAGTCGTGCTGGCCATCACGGCCGTGGTGTCTGGCCTCATTAGGGAAATCGGTGTCGGTTACTAGTATGGCAACCGACACTGTAACGATATGTCGTTAGTTTTACACAAATAACCGACGCCTATATTTTGATTTTTTTCTATCAGTCTGTAGACCAGCTGTGGCTGGTCACAGGATGAGAAACCTACAGTTCAATTATGAACTGCAGGTTTTATGACATCCATTGATATCAGCCAACAACAGGCCACAAACCTACAAAATTAACATGATGGACAATATTATATATATGTGATTCACACTCATGTATAAGAACATTTAATTCATATTATTTTTTTATCACACGCATGTAGAAACCGGTAGCAACCTGTATTTCCATTTATTTCATCTCTTTTCACATTCAGACACATGTAGAAACATTCATGTATTGATGATTTTCACACACATATGAAAATTCATAAAAATTCATTCACATTCACACAAAATTAATTATGAGAACAAAGTTATTCTTTATTCATCATTGTCATCATTGTCATCAAAATCATATTGAAAAATTCTCACTCTTTGTAGGGCTTTTTCCCAATCTTCTCTTACAACATCTAATTCATCTCTCATATAGGGAGCATGTACATCGAAATGCTTTGCACCTGTGTTGAAGTCCTCAGTTTTAAAGACCTTCAAAGAGAATGACATACATACATAATTATAATAATATATAATAAGATTCATATATTTCATATTATCTAATGAGATTATGTATAATACCTATTGTATGTTATCGATTTCCAATATGGCATGTTTGATGATTAGGTCCATAAATCGCATCACATAGTAGGCACATGCCCAGCCGTTGTCTTGTGTAGCACACTATAAATTGAAACATACAAAATATTCAAAAATACAAATAAGCACAGTTCACATAAATAATATATACATTGGAGTCGGGAAATTACTTTCACATTCTCCCAAATGAGTGTCGAATTTTTTTTACTCTTGTAAATCCCAATATATGTTAATGTAACACATTAAATTGCATAATTAAATAGTAATGCAGTAACAGATGTTAACAGATATAAAAACATAAAATATTTCTCACGAGAATAATGGCCTTTTAATTACATGTCCATATAATACATCCAACTCACTCCCCGCAGGATCTAGATAATAGACGGTGAATGTCTTGGGGATAACAACTAATAACTCCCAATGCATAGAACTACATGTAAGAAAGTAGAAAATTAATAACTCAATATCCGCAATAAAAATGTAATTTGCTTAAGTCCAAATTACAAAAACAAAGTAAACTTACTTGACATTGAATGGAGCTATTATCACCATCTTATTATTTTTACCAAAATATTCAAAAGCATCACAACAGTATGAAGTAACTGAAGAAGGGTATGTATCTACAAGACTAATCAAAGATGGAACCAAAAATCCCACATGGGAAAACCCAAAATCTATACATGTCTTGTATAAGTGGTTGCAAAACATGTATTACGTATGCATTAATATATAAGAAACCAGATTGTCGTATATAAAACAAGGTATATAGATGTATAAACCAGATTTCCGTATGCATTAATCTCACCATATCCACAGCTCTATCATAGATGTGTTCAGCCATTCATACCTAAACAACTCCAAAATATCTTGTATAATATGTTGTTTCCGAATGTTTGACCTACATTAATACGTATCTAGAACTTCTATTATGTATGCATTAATATGTATGCTAAACTTGTATAAATAGATTGTTATCGTGTGATTTACCTGCAGCATTCTCCAGAATAGTAACATTTATAGGGCAATTTGGATTATGTTCGCCGATCCATACTGCCACACTCCTACAATTAGGACCTATCAAGGCATGTAGGTCCCCTGGAAGCCAACTTGGTATTCGAGGAGGTGGAGGCCGAGATGTAGCGGGTCTCATCTTTTTGACCTGTATATATAATTTCATATCAATTGACTAATATATATATACACACTAACAAAGTAAAGTAATGAAAATTTATCATACAATATCAGTATAGAGGACATCCACTTCGGGCCACAGTATCACTCCGCCTACTGCCTCACCAAGTGTTTCAGCATCTGGGTGTGCATGAGGCAGTGCAAGATTCGTCCAGCCAACATATGTACCGGGCTCACACGTACCATGCCATCTGGTACTGGACTCCCATGAAATATGCACCCTTTAAGGGGTGGGTAAGACGATGCATCTGCAACGATATATCCTTCACTTTGTAGTCTGCATGGCTTCAACCCCTACAAATTTATGTAAAGAATGTTATATGCATATATACACAAACATATGATCATCTTGAATATACTAGCTATTATATATGCCATAAAAATACTTACAGAGGATGTGCTAGGTTGTGGGTCTATAGGATTACTCCCAACCTTTGCAGTACGAGTAGTAGGAGAAGAGAGGTTCGCCACAGGTACTGTCTGAGTGGCAGTCTGAGATGCCTGCCACTTGTTAAATGCTTCCTGGAGTCTTTTATCAACTACTTCCTCGACTCTCCTATCAATTAAGGAATCTACCTATACATGGATAAAAGAAATGCTAGTTTCTGATTATTGAATTCTCTTTTGCAATAACGTTCTAAAATAAGAATAAGTTACCTCAGCTTGTGAAAGTCCTGCTTTTGGGACAGGTTTGCGATGGGATGGCCCTAAGAACGCTTTGATGTCCACACCAGCGCCTGCACCCCTTACACGTCTAGGATGCTCTGGGTTACCCAGAGCAACTATCAGTTCATCCCTTGTGCCCTGAGGGATGAACTTGCCTTCCTTCCTCTGCTCGTGCAGCTCCCGCTAATCACCATCAACAAAAATTCGTAAATAAACATAACAATAATCAATATCGATAGATTGCTCTAAGAGTTTATTTTTACCATTTTTTCTACCGCCTCAGCGGTTGCGGGCTTCGTTATATCTCCCTTCTTGTTTTTCCTCCCAGCTATCCACATAACATGATGAGGCATAGGTGCGGGAGCAGCAGTAGAGGAGTATGTAGTCTCCTGAGTAGCAGTAGGCTGAGTAGACTCAGCCTGTAGTCTTTGGTGAGCGCCTACATATCTTCTTGGACCTATTGTGTGGTCGTGCACATTCAGTGCATGCCTTGCTTGTTGAGCATCACTGATAGCCTAGTTAGTTAGCACATTGATTTGGTTAGTAACACTAAAGGTTAATCTTGAATAGGTGAATACATAAAAATGTATATTAATTAAATTGGGAGTGGCGCTTAATACCTTGAATTCATCTATTTTTCTTTGGGTAACAAACTCATCCCATTCTTTGGGGTCCAAGTAGTACCATTGATGTGTGGCTTCCTTCTTCCTATATTTATTTTTCAAAGAGAATACTAACAAAAATTATTAGTGTAGAGTTAGTGAAATAATGATCAATGTCTAGAATTGGAATCAATCAAGAACTTATTCTCAGCATCGCGTATGTAATCTCGGGTAAGATTGGTCCTATAGTTCCTTAGGACCCTCCCACAACGTTGCATCACACATTTACGATGCATATTTTCATCCAGATCAAATATGCTCTGCAAATTAAATAGAATTGTTATTAACTAGTATCCTAAAAGTTAGTAATTTACACAAATAGAATTACAAATAATAATAACTCACGCATAGTTCCTACCATATGTGGTCTTTCTTCCCCTTAGGAACTTTATGCCATGATTCTAGGATAGGACTGCAATGGCTGCGAGTAAGAACCCCAAGATATGAAACAAATGAGTTGTGGTTCACTCCATATGGATTTCCTGCCAGATCGAAATCCACAGCCAATTTGGGTCCATTGCCCATTTGCTGTATTAACTTGTTCATCATTGTGATGCCCCTCACTTTCTCAATTTTCTTTTGCTGCTCATCAAGTGTTGTAATTTCTTCAGGGGGTACATCACCAACCTAAAATTTGATTAAAAAACACACTTACATAATATAATTATAAATGAACATATAGATAGAAACCTCAGGGATATATTCTTAAAACTTACATTGTTAGGCGGTGCAAGCACGTCCTCACCCTCACGGTGATCATCAGCACGGTCCTGATCAGCCATCTAAAAGTTTACATTCAAATTATAAATTTCACATTGTAAAGTAACACTAATTGTTTATGCATGGTTAAAACTTTAGGCCAACAAATACATGTGCTGTCATTCTTATATATAATAAATGTGTACCACCTATCCCATTCTTGAACACCTAATCTCACTAGTAAGTGTATAATGTGTATTGGGTTTTCAAGAAAATTGCAGTAGCATTTCCCCGTTTGTTCTCTAAGTACATATGTACTTAGAGAACAAACGGGGAAATGCTAATGAAATTTTCTTGAAAACCCAATACACATTATACACTTACATCCTAAGTGAGATTAGGTGTTCAAGAACAGTCCCAAACTGGGGACTATCCAAGATTTACTCCTAATGAGTAAATCTTGGACGCGTTTCTAGGCCAACAAATTCATATGTTGTCATTCTTATATATAATAAATGTCTATAAACTACAGGCAACATGGTTAATCCTAATCTATAGAGTATTATTAAATAATAAATCAAGAAATCAATAGTTTCAAACATGCAATAATTCACAATGCAATGTTATAAACTACAGGCAACATGGTTAATCCCCACACTATAGTAGACAGACTAACCTTAAATATAGTGATGTATAAGAGATTAAGAAAAAAATTTCTTAGGTAAGAGTAAGATGAAACTCAACATATATGCACAATTAGCATCAAACATAGGACAAAAGGGTAGATTAGAACCCTAATTTACTCAAACATGTATAAAACATTACCCTAATTACAAAAAAGTCTAGGAATCTTTACTAGACATTATATATAGCCCAAATCATCATATTTAACATACTATGTTATTATTAGCATCCAGATCAGATTAAGATCATACTATGTTATAACTATTGGTTTAATAACCCTATTTCCGCATGTACATGATTATCAACTTTAAAACCCTATAATTCATTGAAATCATTCTAATTCAATTTAAGATGTTGGGATCGCATAATTATATACTGACATCAGAATAAATAAAAGAATCATAATTAACATGATTAACAACATGCTCATGAAACTCGGGTTTTCTTGAATATCATCTAATATTCGTGTACTAACTATACCTTTGTAAAAAGTAGAATAATAGAGCTTTAAGTATATTTTATTCACAATCTACACATTTTTCTGATCAAAACCATATACAACATTGTAATATTAATGTGAATCAGAGCATTTTTTATTCACAATCTACGCATTTCCTACATTATTCAAGCAGGAGCAGGGTACATGCTTGAGGGCGGAGGAAAAAGAGGAGGAAGAAGAGCAGGAGCAGGGTACCTTTGTGGCAGCGTTGGGCACGCAGGAGCTGTGGTTGGAGCAGAGCAGTGATGGAGAGCAGGGAGCAGAGCCCTAGGAGCTGTGGTCGGCCTAGAGAGCAGCGGCTGGAGAACTGGCGGCGGCTGGCGGAAGCAGAGGCAGCGGAGGCAGAAGCTAGCAGGTGCGGCGGCAGAGGTGCGTCGACTATAGCGGCGGCGAGTGGCGGAGGTGTCGGTGACCAAAGCACGGCCAGCAAACAACGGCGGAGGCGGAGGTAGAGCAGCAGCGAGCAACGGTGGAGCAGAGGAATCGCCGGACCAGTAAACCCTCAGCGGAAATGAATGAAACAGAAGGGGAAGAGTTTGCCTCGCGCTGTTAAGTTAACAATAGGTGTCGGTTATTAACAACAACCGACAATAAAAATTATAAGTATCGGTTAGTAACAAAAAACCGACACTATTTTTCAATTATAGATTTCGGTTCCAAACATAAACACCGACGTCTATATTTATATGTTGACAAAAATAAATGTTCTCGAATTAAGACCATAGTCGTCAATTTCCTTATAAAAACCGACACTAAAGGGAGGTGAAAATTTTCACGATTATGCGCGTGAAAACACAATCGCGTCAGTTATTGTAACACAACCGACGATAAAAATTGGTCAAATTTCTGTCTCGCAGAAAACCTTTAGTTGTCGGTTTCTTTTTGAAAACTGACGATGTATGTTAATTTTTGGAGGTAATTTTTTTCGCTAGAAATTTTGGATTTGGCAGTTACTTTTAGGTGTCAGTTTGTTATTAAGGAACCGACACTAAATAAAAGTGATACCTGTATCTGGTCATCCTTCACAGATTGATGTCAGTTTATTTTATAAACCTACGCTGTATTGTTTAGGTGTTGGTGTATTATTACAACCGACACCGTTAAAGTGACCTTATAAGCCATTTTGTAGTAGTAAGGTGATATCATCATCTTCAAGCTCTAGACCTTTGTTCTACTTATTCTAGTACAAGGATAACAAGTCTAAGAAACTACTAGAATTCATAAATATATCAAGTATTCAAGAACATTTCAGAATTGAAAGTAGATCATCAAACATAGTAAGAAAGATAGTGAGTAATAACATGTTTGGGTTCAAGTTATATAACCCGCCTAAAGAACAACTTTGAAGCTCCAAGATCCAAAGCTTCACATTCCTAAGGTTGAAGATGACTTATAAAAATTCCAAGGCTTGTTCACAACTCCTTCATATACAAGGAATCACCATAGTTAAGAACTTGGTGAAGAAGAAAAGAAAGGAAGATCATAACCCTAGATCCATGCTTCAATCCAAGGTTGAAGATGATCATGGCCTTACGTTAGGGTTAATATTTGAGCTCCTTCTTTCTCCTTAGCACCATGCACGATACCTAACTATTTATGCATGATATGCCCTCACTTGTGGCCGATATCCCTTTCATTTGTGACCACTATCACTTCATTTGGTCGATATCAACTTGGTATGGTCGATATCAACATGTCATGGCCAATATCACTTGCTATGGCCGATACCCAAGGCCCTATGCACGATACCACTCCTCCTATGCATGATACCAAGACCCTATGCACGATATCTAAAAGCAAGGAGGCGGTAGGATTTGAAAATTTTCACTAAGGGGGGAAAGGAAGGGTATATATACTTGAGGTACATGGGAGAGAGTGTAAGAAGTGTCATCACCTTACTACTAGTAGGTTCCATATGGCCATGCATGGATTGACACATGTACTTGCATGAATTCCATATTTATCTTTCCATGCAAAATAAAAACTTGAGGATAATGCAAGGGATAAGGTCCGTCCCCCTTTGGTTATCTTCTAGGACAAACCACTTCCACTCACATTATTATATTCACAATTCAATGCAACCTTTCCCAAGGAAAGTTGCAAGCCGATATCCATTGCTTTATTGAGGTTCTTAGCTCGTTTTTTCAAAGGAAAAGAGTTAACAAAACGATATGGGGGTCTCCACTTTGGCTCCTTGGCCGATAGGGACTCCCATTTAACACTACAACCCGATATACTCAATACAAGCTCAAATTAGGGTTTCTATTCAACCCCATTCTTGTTCTTTACATCACCAAGAATATTGCCACTCATAAATGATTCAAACATGGTGTCTCATTCTTTATATCTCGTATAAATTATACATCGAGTAAATAGGGACACTCTAGAGGTGGTAATTTGCATATCAACCCTACATTTTGTGTAAATTACAATTTGTACCAAAATTGGTGCACAAGGCACTAACATTATTCAAACGAGTTCAAACGTGGAATTTAGGCTTTCCACAAGCCACCAATTAGCATCATTCTCTTTATTATGATGATAAAACACTTAACACATGTTCAACATGTGACATATTGCAATATAACCCCTCATCTTGGGTAAATTGCACTTTGGTCCAAAACAAAGGAACATTGCTCAAACAACATTCAATCAGGACCAAACTTGGAACATAAGTGTGTCACATGATAACAAAACACCTTAGAGGATTATATTAAAGTTATAAGCAACTTACTTAGCCAAAACAAATAGGGTTACCTCATAACCCAGGTCAGGGTCATTACAATGATGATGATGATGATGATGATGGTTGGTCCCTAATGGAGATGATGTTGATGTTGATGATGATGATGAAGATGATGATGATGGTGGTGGTGGTGGTGATGGTGGTGGTGGTGGTGATGGTGGTGCTGATGGTGATGATGGTGGTGATGGTGATGATGGTGATGGTGGTGATGGTGTTGATGGTGATGATGATGATGATGATGATGAGGATGGTGGTGGTGATGATGATGATGATGATGATGATGATGATGATGATGATGATGATGATGATGATGATGATGATGATGATGATGATGATGATGATGATGATGATGATGATGATGATGATGATGATGATGATGATGATGATGATGATGATGATGATGATGATGATGATGATGATGATGATGATGATGATGATGATGATGATGATGATGATGATGATGATGATGATGATGATGATGATGATGATGATGATGATGATGATGATGATGATGATGATGATGATGATGATGATGATGATGATGATGATGATGATGATGATGATGATGATGATGATGATGATGATGATGATGATGATGATGATGATGATGATGATGATGATGATGATGATGATGATGATGATGATGATGATGATGATGATGATGATGATGATGATGATGATGATGGTGGTGGTGATGGTGGTGATGGTGGTGGTGGTGGTGCTGATGATGATGATGACGACGACGATGACGATGATGACGACGATGATCATGATGATGGTGGTGGTGGTGGTGGTGGTGGTGGTGGTGGTGGTGGTGGTGATGGTGGTGATGATGGTGATGATGGTTTGCAATGCATAACTTAGTGTAATGAATTCCAGTTTGTATTTGATTGGCTACGTTTCCTTCGTTTGCAGTTAACTGCGCAGAAAATATGTTATGTATTCGTATGAAACAATTATTTCTCTATCATGAATATGAAATAACCCATGTTGTTGTCTATTGTTAGTACTTACATTTATATTAATTTTTCTCAACATTATTTTACATTGATCTTCAATAGTCACCATGGCCTGGGCCTCTACCCAATGTTGCTATTCCCTGATGAAGAATAGTTGGACATCATCCTAGACGATTGTTCCTTAGCACAACTCACTATACATGTAATACCCCTGACCTGGGTTATGGCTTAACCCTATGATTTTTGCTTAAATAATATACTTACAAAGTAATTCTAATCTTTGGAAAAGTAATTAAGGTTTCTGGTGAAGTTTGTTTTCAAGTTCGAGCTTAATTGTAAACTATTTGTGCATTATATGAAAGTCTGAGTGAAAAGTGCAATTTACCCAAGATAAGGGGTTACATCGTGAAATGATACATTTTAAATGTGTCCTAAGTGTTTTAGTATCATAATAAAGAGAGTGGTGTGAAGTGGTGGCTTGTGGAAAGCCTAAATCCCAAGTTATAACTTGTTTGAACAATGTTAGTACTTTGTACACCAATTTTGGTACAATTTGTAATTTACCCTATATGTGGGGTTGAAATGTAAATTACCACCTCTAGAGTGTCCCTACTCCATATATATATCTTTTATAGGAAAGCGAAAGAAGGAGACACTATGTTTGAATCAACTTTGAGTGATGATACTCTTGGTGATGGAAAGACCAAGGAAAGAGTTGAAGGAGAAGCCTTATATGTGTTGTATCGGGTTGTAGACTTGACATAGGAGTTTTATCGGACAAGGAGCCATGATAGAGGCCTCCTATCAGTGTTTTGAGCCTTGAAAAAGGTCATTACGGGCAGAACATCTCAAGGAGGTGGTCCATGACGGGTTGCAAATCCCCTTACATAAAGTGTATCAGGTTGCCTTGATAATGAGATAAAGATGGGATAACTTACCCAAGAAGATAAAGGATGGCCGAAATATCTTCCCTAGCTTATCCTCAAAACTCTTGCATGGAAATATATATGTTTACATGAATGGCCACGTTTCAACCATGCATGGCCACATGTCATGTAGTAGCTTGAGGTGAAGACACCTCTTGTACACTCTATCTCATAAAACCAAGTATATATACTCCACCTTTCACCAACTTATGAAAGTTTATGATCCTCATAACCATATCCCTTGGAGATATCGTGTAAAGACTCTTGAATATCATGAAAAGCAGCTGAAGGAGCAAAGAGAGCTCGAGCACCAAGCTTTAGCGAAGGCTTTGGTCATCTTCAACCTTGGCGGAAGTAGGATATCGGGTTGTGAATATTCTTTTCTTTCCTTCTTCACCAAGTGCTTAACTATGGTGGTTTCTTGTATATGGAGGAGTTGTAAACGAGCCCTGGACCTTGGAGAAAATCATCTACAACCTTAGGATGTGAAGATTTGGAGCTTGGAGCTTTGAAGTGTTCCTAAGGTGGGTTATATAACTTAAACCCAATCATGTTATTATTTACCACTTAACTTGTTACAATAGATGATCACTTTCAATTTCTGAGTTTTTATTGAATACTTGTTGAACCCATGTGTTCTAAGAATTTCCTAGACCTATTATTCATAAACTAGAATAGATAGAATGAAGGTCTAAAGCTTGAATAAGATGGGGTCACTTTATAATGTGATATCGAGTTCAAGCACCCAAAACAAGTAGCTCTTACCCGATATGGTGGTATACATGCATCACTTGCAAGATATGTTTGTGAGATGATATCCCCTTGAATGAAATGGATTTGTAGCTTATACTTTGAAACACGATATGGTGCTAACCATAAACCTATTGCATGATAGGAAGTCAAGTATAGACTCCATGCACAATATAAGGTTTAATGTATACTTATATGAAACCCTAGTTGATATGAGTAAGCTAAGAAATTGCCTCTTACATGATATGATCATGTGATATACCCCTGGTACAAGATACCTTGAAGCACACATATGATGCATGATATGAATAGTTGAGTAAACACTTATGCACGATATAAGGTATGGATTCAAGAACAAAGTGTAACCGGCTATTGGTTGAATATCTCAACCTGATATGAAGCCCAAGATGGGGTTCACCCAATATGGGGATAAAGGATAGCACATACAAAATATGAGCTATACCCTTACATGATAAGGGAGACACCCACTTACCCTTATACATGATACAAGTTTAAGACTAAAACTCTTGCATGATAGAAAGTCAACACTCTAAACAATATAGAGTTGGATAACCCTAAGTGATGGGTAAGGCGATACAAGTGGTAAGTGATACAACATGGACGATATGAATGATATCCCTTCGATTCTAGGAGTAGCACCTTCTCCTACCTGGTGAATGATATGAGGCTCAATTCATGCTTCATGCACGATATGGCATAATCTACTCAATTTGGTGGAAAACCCTAGATGATGGATTGAAACCCGATATACCCTACCCTTTGAGTAATGGATTTTGGTATGGGAATTTAATAAGACACCTAGCTTGTCAAGTAACTGTATGATAAGGTTGATCCTTGAAGTAATGAAGGGGTTATGAGTCTAAGGGTCTACCTAACATGGTAACCCAATATATTACCCGGCATGAATACCCGATATGATAATCCTGAATGGAAATCGATATGGTATCTTGCATATATACCACTCAGATGATACATGATGAGGCATATTCTCTATGCCCAATATTGTGCATACCTTTTGCATGATATGGTATCAAGCATATAGCTTATACCTGATATGGGGTTAAGCACCTAGATCATACCCGACATGAATTTATCTTGAAATGATATGAACTAAATAATAATAAATTTGATATGGGCATATGATATGATGATTAGGGGAAACACCCTGAAACAGGATATGGCGATGTGATTATCTAACATGCTCGATATGGATACACAATATGAAGTAAAGAATGTAACCTAAAGCATGATATGATATTATACACACATCTTGATACCCAATAGGGTAGAGACTCTTCAATCATATATGATTGATTGAGTGACACATGTTGAATGTGGTGTTAATTAAAAGGTGATGGGAATTGTTAATGATGAACTAAGATTCCTCAAGAGGAGGATTGAACCAAAAGTATGATATAATCAATATCCTAGCAAGGATGAGAGAGAAACTCATACTTTATGTTGATAATCATTTAATGACAAATGATAAAGATAAAATAAGTATGATTAAATACTTATGAGATCCATTTATGCTCCTAGATGTGTGGAGCAATGAATTAGGGTTTGAATTGATAATATGAAGTTGAAACCCTATTCGAATTTAAAAAGGGAAACCCTAACCCTAATAATGGGAAGGTTGTATTTCTCTTATTGAATAAACCTTGTAAAGCATATTAAATACTTGTATAACAAGATGCTTAATTGCCTTGTGAGACATATAAATAGTTGTTGCCTAGTGAGAGGTGACAAGATGCTTAATGGCCTTGTGAGCCATATAAATAGTTGTTTCTTAGTGATAGGTGACAAGATGCTTAATGGCCTTGTGAGCCATGAGAATAGTTGTTGCCTAGTGAGACGGGACAAGATGCTTAATGGCCTTGTGAGCCATGTGAATAGTTGGTACCTAGTAAGAGGTAACAAGATGCTTAATGGCCTTGTGAGCCATATGAATAATTGTTTCCTAGTAAGAGGTGACAAGATGCTTAATTAAATCACAAGAGCTATGTGGAATACTTGTGCAACAAGTATGATGATACCTTGGTATGAGGACCTAAAGGTAATAGTTACCTATTACAGAGGTAACAATGTTGTGTGGTGATCTAAGGTTTGGAATACCCAAATCTAGTAATCATGATGATGATGATGATGTGAACGGATGAGAATTCCCAGTAATGTGATAAGGGACTGAGATCCCCAATGATATGCATCTAAATGTGTTTCTAAGATTTGAAAAGTACTCGATAAATGTATTACAGCTTTCTTTGTAGCATTTGTTTATGATTGATGTTTATAACTTGTTTGATTCTAAAAGAATAATGTAATGCATGTAATATATCATTAGAAACCATAAAATATTGCCCTGACCATAGATCCATCAGCATCAGAATTTGCTGAATGGTGAAACGGGTTTCCCACGGCATAACCCAGAATGCATATTTTTGAATATGTGGGGGGCATAAGTACGGACGGCCAAATGTGAGATGATCCCTTTACAAACTCGAAGTGAATGTCTCAATAGAGCACGGTGAACTGGCCTGTGGCTCAGAGTATGGTGGCTATGTGACCATGACTCAATAATTTCATAACTAGGGACGGTTGTTAGTAGATGTTCCCCTAAGAGAGCATAGTTGATGTTGTAGCTCTGAGCGAGGATGCCTAGTACCTGGGCCTGCTCCATTGCAGCTGACACGAGATGTCCTACCGGAAGATGACACGAGATGTCCTGTTGAATCCTGTCTGGTCTCGTACTGACCGAGACAGCTGAGGTCATGGCAACTGGCTCTCCCATTGACCTTGTATGGTACCAACTTGTGAGAAGTTTGTGGTCGGTTGGATATATACGGGGTATACTTCATCTCCTCAAGGTATAAGTGTGATTGTAAAATATGTTCATCCATGTAGCATATTTGCTTAAGGATCAAATATGGAAAACATTGTTTGATGTGCAATTCAGTTATACATCTTTGTTTGATAGATGTTATTTATGTTCCTTTACATTCCTTGTAAAGTAGATAGATGGTTTATTATTCTACCATGGGTAGATGCATCATTTTCTTAAGTAAAGAGATTACTTTATCCTATTCATACAATGAATAATCCTACCTGCTAATAAAAAATAACCCCTACTCAATTTTATAATGTTTATCTGCAATAATAGTATGGTCGACATAGAGTTATATCTCTCACTGGGACAATTGTCTCATCCCGTGGGATCCACAATTTTTAGGTGGACGAGCACAAAGTAGTGGAGACCTTTCTGCAGAGGAGGAACAACAGTTGTGGTAGCAGTAACAGCTCAAGTTGAGTGTACTGTATGTTGTTTCTTGTAGATAGAAGTCCTATGTGTCATCTCTGTACTCTCAGGTCCTCGGAGTCAGTCCATAATCATTTTATGAACAATCTAAGTTTTTGTCTTGTAATCCTTGAGGTTTTATGTTGCTACAATACATGTGTTGATAAGAGAAACTATTATATGTTGTCCTCGAGATGAGATGAAACAATGTTGTACAATGTAAATCATGATATGCATGAGATTTGGATCTTCTAGTAAAAGTTTTTTGGACAAGGATCTTCTTGCAAAATGGTTTTAAAATTTAGTGATTTTTGTTAATCCATTGTTTATAGTAATTCCACATAATTATTAATGATTTGGCTTTCGGTTTGATGATGGTTGTTTCAAGTTTTGGTATCAGAGCTTAAGGTTCGTTGAGTCTATAGAGACATAGGACTAAGGTGTTGAGTTTGTTCTAGTGTCCTCCAGTATATCTTATAGTGACTTCTTCTTATGCAGAAGATAGAGTAAAGCTTAAAGATGTCTAGAGAACACAAGGAGTACATTGTTGAAAGAAATGTTGTTGCACCAGGAGAAGGTGCAAGGGAGCAGGCGAGAGAAGAATGACTGCCTTAAAATCCCCAATACGATCCAGTTATGATAAGGGATCCTTCTTTTGATACCATTGCTGGGAAGGTTAGGACAATAGTGATGCGTATAGTGGACTGGGTATTAGTAACCAATCCCAGATTACCATCCCCCAATGATGAAATTTTGGGCACTAACATGATTCCTGATCAACATCAATATGTTGGAGCAATGGAAGATGTCGAAAGAAATAGGTTACAACCAAAATCAGGGTTTGCTACAGGTGTAGGCAGCCTGAACATATCATAAAAGAATGTCCAGAAGAGGATAAGGAGGTAGGAATTAAGAAAATGCCTATCCAAACTCGGGAACCAAGGCCTAGTAGATCCAAAAGGGGAAGTTTTTGGTACCACCAGTGCAACCAATGTCTAGTGCACCAGGGTCGTGGCTACCCAGAAAGGGTAAAGGACCTAATGTTCCACCAGTTAGAACTCTTAGTTTGGCCTCTACATCGGTTATAAGGCCGACAAGGCGGGGGAATGCTTATAAGAGGTGTTATGAGTGTAAACAAATTGGGCATATTCGATCCTCTTGTCTAAAAGGAAGGAGGAAATGACCCAACTACCGAGGTAGAGTCAGCAAAACTCTCAAAGGAAATGGTCTAGTAGTGACATACGAGGACGTAGACAGACGTCCTGAGCAGGTCCATCAACACCGAGCAATAGAGCACGAAGTTGGAATCAGGCAACGAAAAGATTCCTTGAAAAGAATCAGCCTGAGGCAGTAAACAAACTGCAAGTTGAGACAGGTTAGGTGAAATAGTGTCATTTTGATATGTCGTTTCATGATTCTATCTATTATATATAAGAAAAGTAGTTGTTATTGATCTTCCTTTGACTAAGTCCTATGAGGACACAAGGAAGATGAGGACTTACATCTTGCTCAAGTAATCTTTTAAATGCTTTATAATTTCTCTTATCTATGTGAAAGAGGATGAGGTATAGAAGTGATGCCTAGAAAAAATTTAGGAATGCTAAGTCCTATGTTTTTTATGATATGAAAAGTAAGGAATATGATAGTAAACAAAGTGCATACTATCTAATCTCAGTACTTGTATACCCTGGCTAGGTATTCAACTATTGAAGATAAGGTAAGTATGGAACTCTTAGATTGTTATCTTTCTGATTACTCTGCTCAAGTAGTCATTCTGAGACAATCTAGTGAGTATAATGAAACTAGACATATGGTATGGAGATTTGTATCACATCCTAAGTGCAATAAAGTGGAATCTGAGATGATCTCAAATCAATCTGTGTGTATGAGGAAGTAAAAAGTATAATCCTCATGATAAGAGAAAAAGAATAAGGGAGATGATCTATGTTTGATAAAGGTTGTGTGCATAGTAAAGATCTTTTCCCATAATGTGGAAATGGCGAATGTGATAAAATCATGAAATGATCATGAATATGTTAGCCAATAAAAAAAGGGTGAGGATATGTAATCATCCATATAATTCCTATGCAGATGGCAAGGAACCTGAGATGCAATAAGTGTAATTGACTCATGAACAGTGAAAGCTCATGTAATAATCTTAGGAGATGATGATGTCTCCTCTTTGATGAACAACCCTGGGTAAGCATGGGGTGATGAAAGGAATATGTTTCTTTGTGTTCTTTCCTATTAGGAACATGGCGATCAAGTGAGTCTAAGGATACTTGATATGCACGAGTTAGAAGTAATTTGTTAATGGATACTTAGAAAAGTATCAGTTTGTCTTGGACTTTGGTTCTAAGATAAAGATATGGGTAATATATTATGTCCCAAGATAAAAGAAAGATCCTTTTGTATGTTTGACTCTGATAATAACAGTAGAAAAATGGATATGATGAGGATATGATGTGTTTTCAACACATGTGAAGGATACCAAGGTAAGAAACTCTGGTATCTAAAATGTGCCAGAAGGTATGGGAGAGTGAGAATATGACTCCTGATAAGATAAATAATGTTTGGTTACCTAGAAGGGCCAACCTTGAGATAACTCTAGTAGGAAAATCATATCTTAGGAGTTTATGATTTGCATAAACACAACCTTGATAAAGATGTATTAATTGAAGAAATAATTGTGGAATCATTTTGAGAAAAAGCTTATCAAGCTAAAGATAATTCCTTAATGTATCCCTATCTAGATCTATTGAGGCAGTTTATTCACAACATCTAGAGGTATCTTTGAGATAAGTTCTTCTTTAGTGAGTGACTTTTCCTTATGACAATAGAAAGAATAATTAGGAAGATGGTTGATACAAGTCATAAGAAAGTTTAGTGTAGAGATAACCTATTAGAGTGGCACCAAAGATGTATGATAAGATCTGTAGTCCCAAGTAGGTGAAAAAACGTAACCCTGATCTCTCCTTGAAAGAAAAATGCTAAACTGAGTGAGAAGTATGGAAGACTCCCTAGAATCTTGTCACATATAAAGATGTGAGTCAATAAGGTTTGACACCTGAATTATTTGTAGTACTTTTATGACTTAGAAAATGTTACTTGACTCAAAGTTGACTTTGCAATCAGTGAGGGATAGAACAACTGAGTATGTATCATGTATGATAGGTCTTATGATGATCTTTTATGAAAGGGCTTTGTGTTGGTCAAAATTCTTTGCTATCTCCATAACATCAAGATGATATGTGGAGACTTGATGATATGATGCATGAACAACAAGTGTCTTCCTTCATCTGGGATTTCGGGGCCAGGTCATGGGTATTACAATTATAAACCCCTAAGAAGGATTTCGGGGATGAAATCCTTGTTGGCGGTTTATAATTGTAATACCCCTGAACTGGGTTATGGCTTAACCCTAGGAGTTTTTCTTAAATAATATACCTACAAAGTAATTCCAATCTTTTGAAAAGTAATTAAAGCTTCTGGTGAAGTTTGTTTTCAAGTTCGAGCTTAATTGCAAACTATTTGTGCATTATATGAAAGTCTGAGTGAAAAGTTCAATTTATCCAAGATAAGGGGTTACATTGCAAAATGACATATGTGGAATGTGTCCTAAGTGTTTTAGTATCATAAGAAAGAGAGTGATGCTAAGTGGTGGCTTGTGGAAAGCCTAAATCCCAAGTTATAACTTGTTTGAACAATGTTAGTACTTTGTATACCAGTTTTGGTACAATTTGTAATTCACCCTGTATGTGGGGTTGAAATGTAAATTACCACCTCTAGAGTGTCCCTACTCCCTATATGTATCTTTTGGAGGAAATAGAAATAAGGAGACTATCAGGACCCACTCTTTTGATCAGCATAAATACCAACCATTAGAGATAATCCCAAACCTAAACCCAGATTATGAAATAAAACAATGAATTCGCGTCAAAGGCGATTAAACAATATACAAAAAAGACAGATAAATTTTTCCTTTTTCTTTCTTTACAAACTCATAAATCAATGTCACATCAAGGACATCACATTCATATATCAAAAATCATATTCAAATCCATTAAATCAGAATCAAATCTTGTTCTCATATGCGGTTCAGTTTACATCAGATACATGTACATTGATGAACAAACTTAATCTACAACCCATCTCAGGAAAGAGAGAGTACAAGGACATTCTAATCTTTCTAGATTATTCTATTTATATTTTCCTTGTCATGATCTCTCTGTTGGATAGCATTATACCTAAAAACATTTGAGATAACCTCATGAGACTCATATAGAGCCCCAGTGAGTGGATACCTCCCACTCAAGCTAGGTACATGCATCACCATCAGATTAAGTATAAGAAACATAACAAAAACATGTAGATATTGAAAAGTCTAGCAGATAGTTCTATCATAAGTCATTTCTAACTTACAACGGTAACATAAACTAATACATAAGGTAATCACTTAAACCAATTATAACTTTGAAACATCTTTTAAAGCATGTCTATGAAAAAATCAACAGATACTTCTTAGTTCAAATTAAGAATCCTACTGCATGAGAAATAACTCAAGCTCTAAGCACTTTGAATCAATACATAACAATAACATTTTCTTTGTGACACTCCACCATCCGGACCAGGAACACATCATGTAGTACTCAAGTTGAAGTACACAAAAACATATCTACCAAACAATACTATCAAATATCAAGCAATCCAACTCATATTCAGAATGTATATAAATCCCAACATTTAATACTTGTCAACATGACAGATCATAATATGAAAATGTCCATAGAAACATGATTACTTTCTACAACAAGAAACATAATCAACAATGACAAATCATCAAGTAGATGTACAAGGAATGTAACAACCATTCAAATCATGTTCTACACGGCTTATCATTTTTTATTCATTTCCCTGAAACTACTTGGCTTGTACCTCACCAAGTAGAAGTCACCACGCCTGATTCTCATGTCAAAGAATCATCGTCACTATCTTAGGATTTAACCGACCACCCTAAGATATCAATAACATACCTCGGCCACTTCAAGGTTGCCGAAAGAGGCTCATGTTTTCATCTCGGGTACACGATATAGGAACCAGCAAAACAATATATCGCATATCACAGTATTTCACATATTTCATTTCAACAGAGTCTATTCCATAACAACAAGGATTTAGGGCCAGAGCCACTCCAGATAACTCACTCCTAAATCCTGGTGGTCTAACCTTTAAGGTCTCGATCCACACTCTAGAAATCCTTCTCATAATTCATCGATTACTACAAGGAGATCCGTTTTGTTTCCCCAGTGTGGTCCTCGGGGGAAACTCACGGTGTTCAGGGCACCTAACTATATGTTCCATCATTTCACTTATTATTAATCTCTTTTACTCATCTTACAAGAATTCAAAACATCATATATCATATCTTTGTATTCTCATGTAACTAGAATAACATGAAATAGATCAAGTTTATCAATAAGGACAATGATCGAAGAAAGAAGCACAATAAATATGTATATTGCAACACATATGATTATTTCTATCCTCTACTTCATCTCATATCAATCATCAATAGTGGGCTTTCTACCGTAGACATAATCTTATTGTCCAGCATTTACCCCATCAGGGTTTTATCATCATCAGTGGGCTTTCAACCCTAGACATGATTTCATTATGCAATATTTACCCTTATCAAGGTTTCTCAATATGTAAGGAGTGCATATTAAATTCAATTTCAACATATATCTTATCAGTTCATTGTATGTCATAGTTTTGAACAAATATTAAAAGAGGCATTAGAACTAGCAACACTAAAATCATATAGATATCTTGTATCATTCCTCATACTCTGAATAGATTTATCATACAACATATGCTTGTTCCATCTAATCCCAATATATGCAAATAAATTCCATGCATATACATGCATAAGAGACTTAGTTCTCTTCTTCTTTTATTTCACATTCTTCATATGGGGTTACTAATCAACACATTTTGACTATCAATTGAAGTTTTTACTATTAGTCCATTCTCAGAGTACAATTCACAATTCAAGAACACATTCTTTTAAATCATTTCAAATACTTGACTTTCATCTTTTAATTGAATTCAACTATAGTTATGTGCATCTCTTAATCCCCCATTTGAGATTGTCATTCACAAGCATCATCAAACTCATCATTTTAGGGTAAGAGTTACATTCTTAGAATCATCTACTAGTTCCTATCTTTTTTCATCATTTTATACTCGGTAGTCTCAACTTCTTTCATTTCATGTTCATTACATTATCTGGACCAATCCTTCTTGATTCACTTTACATACAATGCTTCTCTTCTACATAGATTTATCAAAGTATAGTTCTTAGTATATTTCATTTAATTTGGGTTAAGCCACATGTAATCAAAATAAAAGATAAAATACTTCATCATACTATCTTCATTAGTTTCATCTTTATCTTGCAATCACCATTAAGTACATCTTGTTCATATTATCTCTTACATTTAGATAAGTGTACCTTGTCATTGACTACTAATGCCATTCCCATAATCAACAATGATCATTTTTTATTATACTAAAAAAAATACATTGGACTTAGGTGATATTAGTAAGACTCATCATATTCAATTGAAGTATTACTACTTTCAACTTTAGCATTTGATCACATTTACAACATAATATATAAGTTCTAGCCTTATCACTCATATTCATCTTAATACTAAACTTTTAGAGTATTCAAGAAGTCATTCCTTAGTTCAACATATCACAGTAATCATTCATTCAACAATCCAATTATGATTCAAGGGTTCATTAGGGTTATTCACAAACATGGAAACCCTAGTTTCCACTTTCACACATTTAATTCATCAATCATAAGTATACATTGATTAATTGACTCATTTGATTCACTTCCTCAACACAAATCCTAATCAGGATATGTGGTCATTCAATTCCATTAACATTCCACAATATACTTGTATAATACAATCTAGTACAATTCAAATATGATTTATACATGTCAATTGAATTCCAAGCATATCGGCCATTGGGCTGATTTTTAGGAAAAATACACATGAAATAGCATAGTTATCTACCCATAAGAAAACTCATGGATCCTCAATCAATATATCAAGAACTAATCAAGTTCCAATCAATGAGAAATAATCAAAATCAGTAGAATCAAATCCCCTAATATCTTTCCGAAATCAAATCCAATCACATACATGTACAAATAAGGTTTTTGATTGTTTTAGCTCGATAAAATTAGGCTTTAAATATGAATACAAAGCTTAGGAGGGCGAAAAACACTCACCAAAGGTGCCAAGCACCTTAATTTCGTATGTCAATATCTAAATTTTTGGAAACCCAATCAAACTCTCGCAAAAGAATCCAATTCTTTCTCCTCTCAACTCGGAAACCCTAGAAATAAGGATTAGAAGAGAAAGAGTTTGAAAAGGGTAAGATTTGATGTTATTCAAGGGAGGGACGGAATCTTGACATGTGAGAGAATATTCACTATGAAATGCTATTCAAAGAAGCTAAACTTACTTGATTTCATCATATCTTAGACAGAGAAACCCTAGGTCAACATATCCACCACTTTCTCTACTCAAAACCCTAGCTCTCCTCTCTCTCAAGAATTTCATTTCTTTGACAAGAATGATGAGTTATGAGAGATCCTTGTGTGTTAGGTTAGTCATAGAGATGAATTGAGGTGCTTAGAACATTTGCAAACAAGCCCCTCAATATATTTTTATTTTGCTTAGACTGGTTGGTCAGCTGAGTTATAAACTCGACCAAAACCACACGTTTCAGAAATCAAACCTCATCCAAAAGTTATGAAACTTTAAACCAATGTCTAAAATTAAGATTATAAGACACAGTAAAAATTTTGATCATTTGGAGTTACCAATAAATAATTAAAAATCAAATACTACACTACTATATTGCAGTCAGCAGCATGGTCGGTCGAGTTTGTCCTTCACAGAACTCAAGCGAAACCCCTCTCTGTAGAGATCAAACATCATCCAAAAATTACACCAATTTAACAGGATGTCTATAATGGAGTTTCACAACTATATTAAAAAATTTAGATCAATTGGATATACTAATAAAAAGATAAAATTCAATTTCCACACTACTATATCAATCTAAAAATATGATCGATTGAGTTTGAAACTCGACCGACAAACAGGTCAGAACATTCTTCAAAAGTTATGATATTTTTCAAGAGTGTTCACATTTGATATATACAAATCATATCCAATATTTAATTAAATAAAAGTTACACATAAAATACTAAAAATAATTTAGTGAGACACTATATTTATCAAATTCTGTATTCATATGTCATCAAAACCCTAATTTGGGTCGATTAGGGTTTCCACATTTTAACCCTAATTATGTGAATAAATTATGATTAAACCTTCCCATTATATTTAAAACATCAAAATTAAGTACATCACTAATCAAGCTTTAAACAATGATCAACTTAGTTAAGCATCCAATCATCCAAGTAAACCCTAATTAGATGACTAATTTGAAAATTGGTTAAGCATCCAATCATCAAAACCCTAATTCTCCCCTCCTTTTAGGATTTTGTCCCGAATCCAAGAAAAGATACAAAAGAATATCATATCATCTAATCATTCATCTCTCTCAACATCCAATTAGAAAGTATTCCATTTTATCTTTCTTTCATATGACATCTTTTTTTGTAATAGATTGATATTTCATCCTATGTCATCATCATATCTCTCCTTGAGTATTATAAACATTTGAATCACTAATATTAGTAATACATCATTTATATAGATCTGATTCACATCACCTTTCACATCCTTTTTTTTTAATTTGATTGTGTATCTCATGGATTAAGATTATGACTCATTCACATATTATCATCTGCATTCATCAATTTCCTTTATAAAGAAGATCATCTAGTGTGCATCTTAGTTCATAGCGTTTTCTCACAATTTCAGATTTTATACTCAGACTCAAACTCAAACTCATTAGAGATTATGTTCATAATCCACTAAGCTTTTATCTTTCTTATATGAAATTTCATGTTTTCCATAGGTTCCATATTGAATTATAAAATCCTTTTCTCTTTCACCATTTTATCGCCATTATTCTCTTTTTCATCATGTATCTTATTATACTACCAAACTATGTTCATCTGGATACTTGGTCAGGGAATCCAGAAGAAGTATAGTCGATAGTTCCATACTAGCTTAGCTCAATACCCAAATACTTGACCAGAGTATCTAGATACTGAGTTCAGTCAGTATGCACGTCATTCAGGTTATATTCAACATCGACATTATTAATTAGTCCTAGATCCTATTGTCCCTGTAGACTCATCTAACCTAGGCTCTGATACCACATTTGTCGGGACCCACTCTTTTGATCAGCATAAATACCAACCATTAGAGATAATCCCAAACCTAAACCCAGATTATGAAATAAAACAATGAATTCTTGATAAAGGCGATTAAACAATATACCAAAAAGATAGATAAATTTTTCCTTTTTTCTTTCTTCACAAACTCATAAATCAATGTCACATCAAGGACATCACATTCAGATATCAAAAATCATATTCAACTCCATTAAATCTAGAATCAAATATTGTTCTCATATGCAGTTCAGTTACATCAGATACATGTACATTGATGAACAAACTTAATCTACAACCCATCCCAAGAAAGAGAGAGTACAGGGACATTCTAATCCATCTAGATTATGCTATTTGTATCTTCTTTGTCATGACCTCTCTGCTGGATAGCATTATACCTAAAAACATTTGAAACAACCTCATGAGACTCATATAGAGCCCCAGTGAGTGGATACCTCCCACTCAAGCTAGGAACATGCATCAGCATCAGATTAAGTATAACAAACATAACAAAAACATGCAGATATTGAAAAGTCTAGCAGATAGTTCTATCATAAGTCATTTCTAACTTACAATGGTAACCTAATCCAACAGATAAGGTAATCACTTAAACCAATTATAAATTTGAAACATCTTTTAAAGCAGGTCTATGAACAAATCAACAGATACTTCTTAGTTCAAATTAAGAATCTTACTGCATGAGAAATAAGTCAAGCTCTAAGCATTTTGAATCAATACATAACAATAACATTTTCTTTGTGACACTCCACCATCCGGACCAGGAACACATCTTGTAGTCCTGAAGTTGAAGTACACAAAAACATATCTACCAAACAATACTATCAAATAGCAAGCAATCCAACTCATATTTAGAATGTATATAAATCCCAACATTTATAACTTGTCAACATGACAGATCATAATATGAAAATGTCCATAGCAACATGATTACTTTCTACAACAAGAAGCATAATCAACAATGACAAATCATCAAGTAGATGTACAAGGAATGTAGCAACCATTCAAATCATGTTCTACACAGCTTATCATCTTTTATTCATTTGCCCTGAAACTACTTGGCTTGTACCTCACCAAGTAGAAGTCACCATGCCTGATTCTTGTATCAACAACTCACCATCACTATCTTAGGGTTTAGCCGGCCACCCTAAGATATCAACAACAGACCTTGGCCACCTCAGGGTTGCCTAAAGAGGCTCACATCCTCATCTCAAGTACACGAGATAGGAACCAGCAAAATAGTATATCACATATCACATTATTTCACATATTTTTCATTTCACATTTCACATATTTCATTTCAAAAGAGTCTATTCCATCTAGACATAGACTTTCACAGCAAGGAATTAGGGCCAGAGCCACTCCAGATGACTCACTCCTAAATCCTGGTGGTCTAACCTGTAAGGTCTCGATCCATACTCTGGAAATCCTTCTCATAATTCATCGATTACTATAAGGAGATTCGTTTTGTTTCCCCAGTGTGGTCCTCGGGGGAAACTCACGGTGTGCAGGGTACCTAACTAGATGTTCCATCATTTCACTTATTATTAGTCTCTTTTACTCATCTTACAAGAATTCAAAACATCATATATCATATCTGTGTATTTTCACGTAACTAGAATAACATGAAACATATCAAGTTTATCAATAAGGACAATGATCAAAGCAAGAAGCACAATAAATCTATATATTGCAACACATATGATTATTTCTATCTTCTACTTCATCTCATATCAATCATCAATAGTGGGATTTCTTCCATAGACATAATCTTATTGTCCAGCATTTACCGCATCAGGGTTTTATCATCATCAGTGGGCTTTCAACCCTAGACATGATCGCATTATGCAATATTTACCCTTATCAGGGTTTCTCAATATGTAAGGAGTGCATATTAAATTCAATTTCAACATATATCTTATCAGTTCATTATATATGATAATCTGAACAAATATTAGAAGTGGCACTAGAACTAGCAATAGTAAAAGTGTATAGATATCATGTATCATTCCTCATACTCAAATAGATTTATCATACAACATATGCTTGTTCCATCTAATATCAATAGATGCAAATAAATTCCATGCATATACATGCATAATAGACTTAGCTCTCTTCTTCTTTTATTTCACATTCTTCATATGGGGTTACTAATCAACACATGTTGACTATCAATTGAAGTTTGTACTATTAGTCCATTCTCAGAGTACAATTCACAATTCAAGAACATTTTCTTTTAAATCATTTCAAATACTTGACATTCATCTTTTAGTTGAATTCAACTACAGTTATGTGCATCTCTTAATCCCCCATTTGAGATATTCATTCACTAGCATCATGAAACTCATCATTTTATAGTAAGAGTTACATTCTTAGAATCATCTACTAGTTCCTATCTTTTTTCATCATTTTATACTCAGTAGTCTCAACTTCTTTCATTTCATGTTCATTACATTAACTGGACGAATCCTTCTAGATTCACTTTACATACAATGCTTCTCTTCCACATAGCATTTATCAAAGTACAGTTCTTACTATATTTCATTTAATTTGGGTTAAGCCACATGTAATTAAAATTAAAGATTAAGTACTTCATCATACTATCTTCATTAGTTTCATCTTTATCTTGCAATCACCATTAAGTACATCTTGTTCATATTATCTCTTACATTTAGATAAGTGTGCCTTGTCATTGACTACTAATGCCATTCCCATAATCAACAATGATCATTCTTTATTATACTAAAACAAATACATTGGACTTAGGTGATTCTAGTAAGACTCATCATATTCAATTGAAGTATTAATACTTTCAACTTCAGTATTTGATCACATTTACAACATCATATATAAGTTCTAGCTTTATCACTCATATTCATCTTAATACTAAACTTTTAGGGTTTTCAAGAAGTCATTCCTTAGTTCAAAATATCATAGGAATCATATCATTCAGTAATCCAATCATGATTCAAGGGTTCATTAGGGTTATTCACAAACATAGAAACCCTAGTTTCCACTTTCACACATTTCATTCATCAATCATAAGTATACATTGATTAATTGACTCATTTGATTCACTTCCTCAACAAAAATCATAATCAGGATATGTGGTCATTCAATTCCATTAACATTCCACAATATACTTGTATAATACAATCTAGTACAATTCAAATATGATTTATACAAGTCAACCAATTCCAAGCATATCGGCCATTGGGCTGATTTTTAGGAAAAATACACATGAAATAGCATAGTCATCTACCCATAAGAAAACCCATGGATCCTTAATCAATATATCAGGAAATAATCAAGTTCCAATCAATGAGAAATAATCAAAATCAATATAATTGAATCCCCCAATGTCTTTCCCAAATCAAATCCAATCACATACAAATAAGGTTTCTGATTTTTTTATCCAGATAGAATTAGTCTTTAAACATGAATACAAAGCTTAGGAGGGAGAAAAACACTCACCTCAGGTTCCAAGCACCTTAATTTCGTAGGTCAACCTCTGAATTTTCAGAAACCCAATCAAACTCTCACAAAAGAATCCAATTCTTTCTCCTCTCAACTCGGAAACCCTAGAAATGGAGATTAGAAGAGAAAGAGTGAGAAAAGGGGGATATTTGATGTGATTTCGAATCAAATCAGTAGAGGGATGGAATCTTTACATGTGAGAGAAGATTCACCATGAAATGCTATGCAAACAAGCTAAACTTACTTGATTTCATCATATCTTGGATAGAGAAACCCTAGGTCAACATCTCCACCACTTTCTCTACTCAAAACCCTAGCTCTCCTCCTTCTCAAGAATTTCATTTCTTTGACAAGAATGACGAGTTATGAGAGCTCCTTGTGTGTTAGTTAGCCATATAGATGAATTGAGGTGCTTAGAACATTTGCAAACAAGCCCCT
This sequence comes from Alisma plantago-aquatica, assembly GCA_963693085.1. Taxonomy (NCBI): domain Eukaryota; kingdom Viridiplantae; phylum Streptophyta; class Magnoliopsida; order Alismatales; family Alismataceae; genus Alisma; species Alisma plantago-aquatica. Next base: position 1,437,814,370 of record OY856409.1, read on the forward strand.
CAATGTATTTTTATTTTGCTCAGACTGGTTGGTCGGCTGAGTTATAAACTCGACAAACCACACGTTTCAGAACTCAAACCTCATCCAAAAATTACAAAACTTTAAAATAATGTCTTAAATTGAGTTTATAAGTTACAGTAAAAAATTAGATCATTTGGAGTTACCAATAAATAATTAAAAATAACATACTACACTACTATATTGCAGTCAACAGCATGGTCGGTCGAGTTTGTCCTTCACAGAACTCGACTGACACCCCTCTCTGTAGAGATCAAAAATCATCAAAAAATTACACAAATTTAAAAGGGTGTATATAATGGAGTTTAACAACTACATTTAAAATTTTAGATCAATTAGATATACCAATTAAAAGATAAAATTCAATTTCCACACTTCTATATGAATCTGAAAATATGATCAGTCGAGTTTGAAACTTGATCGACAAATAGGTCAGAACATTCTTCAAAAATTTTGATATTTTTCAATAGTGTTCATATTTAATATATACAAGTCATATCCAAATTTTAATTAAATAAGAGTAACATATAAAATACTAAAAATCATTTAGTTAGACACTATATTTATCACATTTTGTATGCATATGTCATCAAAACCCTAATTTGGGTCTATTAGGGTTTCCAAATCTTAACCCTAATTATTTGAATCAAAGTATGATTAAAACTTCTCATTATATTTAATATATCAAAAATTAAGTACCATCACTAATCAAGCTTTAAACAATGATCAACTTAGTTAAGCCCAAGTAAACCCTAATTAGATGACTAATTTGAAAATGGGTCATTACAGAGACACTATGTTTGAATCACCTTTGAGTGATGATACTCTTGGTGATGGAAAGACCAGGGAAAGAGTTGAAGGAGATGCCTTATATGTGTTGTATCAGGTTGTAGACTTGACATAGGAGTTCTATCGGCCAAGGAGCCATGATAGAGGCCTCCTATAGGTTTGTTGAGCCTTGACAAAGGCAATGATGTGAAGAACACCTCAAGGAGGTGGTCCATGATGGGTTGCAAAGCCCCTTACATAAAGTGTATCGGGTTGCCTTGATAATGAGATAAGATGGGATAACTTACCCAAGAAGATAAAGGATGGCTGAAATATCTTCCCTAGCTTATCCTCAAAAATCTTGCATGGCAAGATATAGATGTGTGCATGCATGTCTATGTGTCAACCATGCATGACCACGTGTCATCTAGTAGCTTGAGGTGAAGACACATATTATACACTCTATCTCATGAAACCAAGTATATATGCTCCACCTTTCACCAACTTATGAAAGTTTATGATCCTCATAACCATCTCCCTTGAAGATATCGTGCAAAGACTCTTAGATATCATCCAAAGAAGCTCAAGGCGCAAAGAGATATTGAGCACCAAGCTTTAGGTAAGGCTTTGATCATCTTCAACCTTGGTTGAAGTAGGATATCGGGTTGTGAATATTCTTTTTCTTTCCTTCTTCACTAAGTGCTAAACTATGGTGGTTTCTTGTCTATGGAGGATTTGTGAACGAGCCATAGACCTTGGAGAAGTTCATCGTCAACCTTAGGACATGAAGCTTTAGATCTTGGAGCTTTGAAGTGTTCCTAAGGAGGGTTATATAACTTTAACCCAATCATGTTATTATTTACCACTTATCTTGTTACAATAGATGATCACTTTCAATTTTCAAGTTTTTATTGAATACTTGTTGAACCCATGAGTTCTAAGAATTTCCTAGAACTGTTATTCATAAACTAGAATAGATAGAATGAAGGTCTAGAGCTTGAAGAAGATGGTGTCACTTTATAAAGTGATATCGGGTTCAAGCACCCAAACAAGTAGCTCTTACCCTATATGGTGGTATACATGCATCACTTGCACGATATGTTTGTGAGATTATATCCCCTTGCACGATATTTAGTTGTATCTTATACTTTGAAACATGATATGGTGTTAACCATAAACCTATTGCACGATAGGAAGTCAAGTATAGACTCCATGCACGATATAAGGTTTAATGTATACTTATATGAAACCCTAGTTTGGGTAACCCAATATGAGTAAGCTAAGCAAGTGCCTCTTGCACAATATGATCATGTGATATACCCTTAGTACATGATATCTTGAAGCACACATCTGGTGCACAATATGAATAGTTGAGTAAACACTTATTCACGATATAAGGTATGGATTCAAGAACAAAGTGTAACCCGATATGGTTGAATATCTCAACTCGATATGAAACCCTTGGTGGGGTTAACCCGATATGGGGATAAAGGATAGCACATAAACAATATGGGATATACCCTTGCACGATATGGGAGATACCCACATACCCTTATACACGATACAAGTTTAAGACTAAAACTCTTGCACGATAGAAAGTGAACACTCTAAACAATATAGAGTTGGATAACCCTAAGTGATGGGTGAGCCGATACAAGTGGTAAGTGATACCACATGGACGATATGAATGATATCCCTTGGATGATAGGAATAGAACCTACTCCTACCTGGTGAACGATATGAGGTTCAATTCATGCTTCATGCATGATATGGCATAATATACTCAATTTGGTGGAAAACCCTAGATGATGGATTGAAACCCGATATATACCCTTTGAGTAATGGATTGTGGTATGGAAATTTAATAAGACACCTAGCTTGTAAAGTAACTATATGATAAGGTTGATCCTTGAAGGAATGAAGGGGCTATGAGTCTAATGGTCTACCTAACATGGTAACCCGATATATTACCCGACATGGATACCCAATATGATAATCCTAAATGGAAACTGATATGGTATCTTGCATATATACCACTCAAATGATATATGATGAGGCATATGCTCTATGCCCAATATGGTGCACACCTAGTGCATGATATGGTATCAAGCATATAGCTTATACGCGATATGGGGTTAAGCACCTAGTTCATACCCGACATGAAGTTATCTTGAAATTATATGAACTAAATAATAGTCAATTTGATATGGGCATATGATATGATGATTAGGGGAAACACCCTAAAATTGGATATGGTGATGTGATTATCTCACATGCTGGATATGGATATACAATATGAAGTAAAGAATGTAGCCTAAAGCATGATATGATATTATACACACATCTTGATACCCAATAGGGTAGAGACACTTCAATCATATATGATTGATTGAGTGACACATGTTGAATGTGGTGTTAATTAAAAGATGATGGGAATTGTTAATGATGAACTAGGATTCATCAAGAGGAGGATTGAACCAAAAGTATGATGTAATCAATATCCTAGCAAGGATGAGAGAGAAACTCATACTTTATGTTGATAATAATTTAATGACAAATGATGAAGATAAAATAAGTATGATTAAATACTTATGAGATCAATGTGTGCTCCTAGATGTGTGGAGAAATTAATTAGGGTTTGAATTGATAATATGAACTTGAAACCCTATTCGACTTTAAAAAGGGAAACCCTAACCCTAATAATGGGAAGGTTGTATTTCTCATATTGAATAAACCTTGTAAAGCATATTAAATACTTGTATAACAAGATTCTTAATGGCCTTGTAAGCCATATAAATAGTTGTTACCTAGTGAGAGGTGACAAGATGCTTAATGTCCTTGTGAGTCATATAAATACTTGTTGCCTAGTGAGATGTGACAAGATGATTAATGGCTTTGTGAACCATTAGAATAGTTGTTGCCTAGTGAGAGGGACAAGATGTGTAATGGCCTTGTGAGCCATGTGAATAGTTGTTACCTAGTAAGAGGTAATAAGATGCTTAATGGCCTTGTGAGCCATATGAATAATTGTTACCTAGTAAGAGGTGACAAGATGTTTAATTAAACCATATGAACTATGTGGAATACTTGTGCAACAAGTATGATGAATACCTTTGTCTGAGGACCTTAAGGTAATGGTTACATGTTAAAGAGGTACAATGTTGTGTGGTGATCTAAGGGTTTGAATATCCAGATCCAGTAATCATGATGATGACGATGTGAAGGGATGAGAATTCTCAGTAATGTGATAAGGGACTGAGATCCCCAGTGATATGCATCTAAATGTGTTCCTAAGATTTGAAAAGTACTCAATAAATGTATTATAGCTTTCTTTGTAGCATTTGTTTATGATTGATGTTTATAACTTGTTTGATTCTAAAAGAACAATATAATGCACGTAATACATCATTAGAAATCATAAAACATTTCCCTGATCATAGAACCATCAGAGTCAGAATTTTGCTAAATGGTGAAACGGGTTTCCCGTGGCATAACCTAGAATGCATATTTTTTAATATGTGGGGGGCGTAAGTACGGACGGCCAAATGTGAGACGATCCCCTTACAAACTCAAAGTGAATGTCTCAATAGAGAATGGTGAACTAGCATCTGGCTCTGAGTATGGTGGCTATGTGACCATGACTCAGTAATTTCATAACTAGGGACGGTTGTTAGTAGATGTTCCCCCTAAGAGAGCACAGTTGACACTGTAGCTTTGAGCGAGGATGCCTAGTACCCTGGCACGCTCCATTACTGTTGACATGAGATGTCCTACCAGCTGATGACACGATATGTCCTATTAAATCCTGCGTGGTCTCGTATTGACTGAGATAGCTGAGGTCATGGCAACTGGCTCTCTCATTGACCTTGTATGGTACCGACCTGTGTGAAGTTTGTGCTCAGTTGGAGATATATGGGGTATACTTCATCTCCTCAGGGCATAAGTGTAATTGTAAAATATGTTTAGCCGTGTATCATATTTGCTTAAGGATCGAATACAGAAAACATTATTTGATGTGCAATTCAGTTATACATCTTAGTTTGATAGATGCTATTTATGTTCCTTTACATTCCTTGTAAAGTAGATAGATGGTTTATTATCCTACCATGGGTAGATGCATCATTTTCTTAAGTAAAGAGATTACTTTCTCCTGTTCATACAATGAATAATCCTTCCTGCTAATATAAAAGAACCCCTACTCAGTTTTATAATACTTATCTACAATAATAATATGGTCGGCGGAGAGTTATATCTTTCGCTAGGACAATTGTCTCACCCCGTGGGATCCAAAAATTTTAGGTGGACGAGCATGAAGCGATGGAGATCTTTCTGTAGAGGAGGAATAACAGTTGAGGCAGCAGTAACAACTCAGGTTGAGTGCACTGTCTGTCGTGTCTTGTAGATAGAAGTCCTATGTGTCGTCTCTGTACTCTCAGGTCCTTAGAGTCGGTACGTTATGGTTTTATGAACAATCTAAGTTTTTGGCTTGTAAGCCTCGAGGTTTTATGTTCTTGCAGTACATGTGTTGATAAGAGAAACAGTTATATGTTGTCCTCGAGATGAGATGAAATAATGTTGTAGAATGTAAATCATGATATGCATGAGATTTGGATCTTTCAGTAAAAGTTTTCTAGACAAGGATCTTCTTGCAAAATGGTTTTAAATTTTAGTGATTTTTTTAATCTATTTTATGGTAATTCTGCATAATTAGTAACAATTTGGTTGTCAGTTTGATGACGGACGTTTCAATACCTAAACATTGGTGTTATCTAAACAGAAGACGCTACAAGGTTGGTCAAGTGCACCTAAAATTTGGAAATTCAACATCTGTTATCGAGGTTAAGTATGATGTTGTCGAAAATCTCGTATCCACATCCAGTTTGTGAGAGTGGGTTAGGAAGATGCTATTGGGCCATAGTGATAGGTTTTTTCTTTGTCTGGTTGACCATAATACCATCAAGGTTTAGATAACCAACATCAACAGTGAAACACCCGATCATCTCAAATAAGTTGAGTACTCAACAGAGGAAAGTGATGATGATGATGATGAGAACACACCCAATTTTCCTTTTATTCTTTTTGACACCGTCGATTTTCCTATCACCATCAGTTCATATTCGTCTAAAGACAACGACGAGCTCCGCGCCACCTCAACATCAATAAAAAAACCAAGGTAGGTCCAAGCAACAATTTTACTTTCCTGTCTTATTTTGTGTTTCCACTTTTTGTCTTAAAGTAATCAAACGTCATAGCTATTTTTTCTTGTTAAAACTTTAGGGGAACACCACCACAATGAAAAGGCCCTCACAATTGCTGATTCCGGACCATGTTGTTGTTGTTGTTTAAGTTGTGTATCTAGTCTAATTGTGTCTCTATCTTCCCAGTTATTTTAGTTATGCGCATGTTTAGGGGTACAAAAACCCCCTTGTTTAGTTACTATTTTGGACAGCAACACTGTTGCATGTTCTAACTATGTCATTTTCATTCATCCCTTGTAGTATTCACAAAGTGGTTACAATATTTTGCGTTTGTATTACGAAAACAAACTAACCATGACTTAAGTAAGCCTAAATTTTTTAATATTGAAGTTAATTTTTGTGGTGTAACCAAACATATTTGAATTGAAATAAGTTCGCAAAAAACAGGTATGCTACATTGGAAATCTATACCATACAATATGTATTATATAGTCTCATATGATGATCATGGAACTATAGGTTTCTACATGTGTATGATGAAACATATGAATGAATTAAACGTTCTTATACATGTGTGTGAATCACATGATCCATATATAATATTATCTATCTTGTTAATATTGTAGGTTTGTGGAATGTTGTTGGCTGAAATCAAAGGATGTTGTAAACCTACAGTTCAGAACTGAATTGTAGGTTGTGCATCCTGCTGACCATCACAGTAGGCCTGCAAGCTGATAAGAAAGAAAAAAACCAAAACATAGTCGTCAGTTAAATATAAAACACCGACAACAATTTGAGATCAACGGAGTCGCTTATTTTTAGAAAACTGACACCCATGGTCTAACTTGGGGCCAATTTTTTTGTTCGGGCTGGGAAGTGGTGCCGATTTTGGAACGAATAATCGATGCCTATATCCCACTACTAGCGCGTTTTTTTTGGGTTACAATCGGGGAAGGCTTTGTGTCGTCGGTTATGTAACCAACGCTGAAGGCGTCTACTTTTAATGTAATCCACTTGGGTGTCACTTTGAAACCAGCGTCAAAAGGCTTAGTTAACCGACGCTAAAGGTGTTATTTGTACTAGTTTTGTACTAGTGCAAATGAAGGCTCGGACTCTTTCCGCTACTTACTTGGTCCATATGGATTGACCCCTTCACTACTCAATAGGATGCAATACAATTGTGTTATAGTGTACAAATGATGCTTCTCTCTCCTTATTTTTAGAGGGATTGTTTTGAAGAAGAGTGAGAAGGAAATAATGCATTGTGATAAGGTGTCCTATTGAATAAATATAGGACTCGTCTTATACTATCAGCTACCCATATGGGCTTCGAGTTGTCATAATAGTAGGTTTCTTTATTTGCTTGCATCTTGTGATAGGTGGAGTAGACCGTCCTTTGCCCGTTGTCTTCGTGAGGCCAAGATTAGACATCATCTCTAGCAGAGGGATCGAGAGGTGGCATTTTTTGATGATGTCCCATGCACGAGGCTGCTGGAAGATATTAGTGTATGAAACTCCAAGCGTACTTACCAGAATCTAGGAACATGGAGTCAATGGTCAAATTCCCTAGGGCAAGCATAGGCAAGATGGTTGGGTCCACGGCAGCGATTTCTGTCGTAGCCGGCCACCAATCTGAGTAGACGTGTGTGTCCATTGCATATGGTCTTGTTATAGATGTCTTGAATCTCATGTAGGTGATTTTTGATGTTGACATTGGCCATGTACTTCTCTTTTATGATCTTTATCCAAAGCTTATGTGGTTGATTCAAGAAGGACCAAATGTTCTTGATCGCACGAGGGCTTCATTTTGATCTTATGTGTTCTTTAGGTCGAGACATCATGACCTTGTTGGATGTGATCTTCTTCCATGAGATTCGAGATATCTTCCTTTGTTCTCTACCGCCATGGCAGATGAAGCCTCTTAAGTGGCAGTTGATGCTGTCGCGTAGTGTTGGAGAGAGCATTATTGTTTGCACGGTGCAGGTGGGAATTAATCGGAGTGTGGACTTTGCAAGCATGATTTGTTCCGCTAGAGGGAGGTGCTTGATGGTCCAACTGTTCATTCTGCGCTTGATGGCTTCAGCAATATTGAGTGGGTGGGTTTATTAATCCTTCTATGGATACGGGCATCCCCATGTTGTGTCCCAGATTGTCGGTGGAGGGAAAGCCCAGCTTTCAGCTAATTGAACGCTGCTTTGCGGGTATGACATTGGCCGAGAAGAAATAATTTAATTTTTCTTTAGAGATCATTTGGCCAGATATAGGGAGAAGTCATTGAAAACTTGAAAGTATTATGCTGGCTTGTGGTACAAAAGCTTCTGCTGACAAGACAATATCGTCAGTGAAGCAAGTATGTGGGTGGGAGGTACCTCTTCTAGCAAGGATGGTTTCCATTTTCCGTTTGCTGCCGACTACGCTATTGCCTGACTCAACATCTCCATGCGTAGTGCCAAGATATAGAGGCTCAAGGGGTCTCCCTATCGAATGCCTTGATTGGACTTGAATGGTTGTAGAGAACGGAAGATATTGTAATTTAGGATGAAGTTCTCACCCCAAATTTTTGTAGCTTGTTTATATATAATGGATATGCAGTTTTTGATCGGTTGTGTGTCATGTAAGTAGTATGACTTGGGTCTCCAGTTTGCATTCGGTTGTTCAAAAAAGCTGAACGCAACAACTTTTTGTGCTGGTCGTTATAGGGAACTGGCACAATAGACATGTATAATAAGTGAATCTAATTGCATCAATTTTTTACAAATGACTAAAGCAACACTCCGCAGTTATTCCATCGGGGCTAGACATCGACATACAATGGTTGTTCAATAAAACCTTTTTCTCATCTATTCTAAATGTGTTGTAGATGTGTGTGTTAAACATACACAAAATATATCGAAAGAACATGCACGTGTAGACTAGGTACAAAAGATCCAATATGTATAGCGCAACACAACAACAACGTAATAAGTAAGATCTAGACAGACATGAACGGCTAAAGAGAACATCAAGATTTATGTGAAAATCTCTCACAATGTGTGAGGAAAAAATTACGGGATTAAAGTTCGACGGAGAAATTCACAAATCAATAGATTACAGAGTATGTCTTAAATTTTGACGTAAAACTTGAAGAATACAGAGTAAAAGGAAGAGACACGGATTTTACCAACTCAGTACGTCACTACACCAAAAGGTCTTCCGAAAAAATACCCCCTTGTAGAGAATATCTAGGTAGATAAAGACAGTGTCGGTGGAGAAATCAATATTAAGAATAGCAGAAGAGAACCAGAACGATAAACACCATCCTTCCTTTCTCTCCTTATTTCTTTCTTCCTAAGACTTTTTCATCTTTTCGTCAAATGCACAACAAATATAGGAAAGGTAATGGCTCCTTTTTCTTATTGCAAAATTGTTGTGTTAACGTCTTGTGGTTGTGTGACCCTGGGTATTAATACCCACCGTCACGAAGCCACATTTATCCTAATGGGCTGCCCTGAGTGGGTTGGAACTAAGGGCACTGGTCCAACAATCTCCCCCTCTAATTCAAAGGAGAGCCAAATGACTCCTTAGTTGGAGTCCAATCTGGCGAGCTCCTTACAAATAACAAGCTTCTTTATAAGAATTGTCTTCGTTAGTATGTCAGAAAGATTGTCGTTGGTTAGACCTTCTTGAGCTTTAATTGGTATTTATTAATAGCTTCATGTAACCAATGGTATCTCAGATCAATATGCTTTGTCCTAGAGTGATAAGAAAATTTCTTACTAAAGTTCATGCCACTCTGACTGTCACAATAAATAGCATACTCATCCTGTGTCAAATTCGATTCTTGCAAGAAATGTTTGATCTAAACCATCTCTTTTCCTACTTCACAAGTTGTGATATATTCTTCCTCAGTAGTAGATAAAGCAACACACTTTTACAATTTATATTGCCATCTAATAGCTCCCCGTACAAAAGTGAATAAAAAACTTGAGATAGACTTCATGTGATCAAGATCACCTGTCATATTTGTATTTGTGAAACCTGTAAGAACTGGTGGTGTGCCTCCAAGCATAAACAAGCACTAGAAGTACCTCTAAAATATATGAGTATCCCTTCAATAACATTTTGATGCTCCTTAGTACGGTCAAATAAGAATCTACTAGTCATACCAACTCCATGTGCAATATCAGGCCTAGTGCATATCATAACATACATCAGACTTCCTACCGTACAAGAGTACGGTATATGAGTTATCTTTTACTTTTCTTGCTCAATAGAAGGAGATTATTGACTACTTGGTTTGATGTTACTGTTAAGGGAGCATCAATTGGCTTTACTCCCTTCGTGTTCAATCTGTCAAAGGATACACTCAACATATTTCTCATGTGACAACTAGAGTTCTTTGCCTTTCTATCACGCCTGATGTCCATCCAAGAATCTGTCTGGATGGTCCCCAGACTTTTATGTCAAAAGACTTAAATAATCCCTTATTTAGCTTGACAATCATTGTAGTATCGTTGCCAACAACCAATATATCATCAACATAAAGTAAGAGAATGATAAAACTGTAACCTAGGAATCTCCTGAAGTAAACACAATGATCTACCTATATATTGTGGTAACCTTGCTTCGGTATAAAAAAATCAAACTTTTTGTTCCATTTCTTGCTTGGGCCCCAGAATTCCTTAGGTAATTTTGCCTTCTTCATCATGCATCTAACTCTCTCCATAATGGTTCTATTCATCCTTTAAGCTAAATCATTATGTTGTGGAGTTCTTAGAACTGTATTCTCATGTTGTACACCAGATCTTTCACATTAAGACCTAAACTCTCTAGAAGTGTACTCACATCCATTGTTAGAATGGAGATATTTCAACTTTTTACCTGCCCTGCTCTCAACCATGGCATGAAATTTCTTGAATGTATCAAAGACCATATCCTTCCTCTACAAGCAGTAAACCCACAATTTTCTAGGTGTATCATCAATAAAAGTCATGAAATCCATCCAAGGAGTTGGCTTCCATAGGACCACAAACATTAGAGTAAATCTTGTCTAATACATTAGACTTCTTCTCACATTGACCACTAAATGGAGCCTTTGTTGCTTCCCAAGCATGAAACTTTCACAAGGAATCAGAATCAAAATTTTCACATAAGGATCAATTCTTTCTTTGCAAGTACTTGTAGTCCTTTCTCACTCTTGTGCCCAAGCTACCTGTGCCATAAATATGAAGAGTTTCCTACAATATTGACATTGTCAGTACTGACCTTTATGTTCATCCTGTACAAGGTGTAGCAAAACTTTCCCCTATCCACGACCACTTGTCCTTTAGTGACCAATTTTCAAGTCACCAAAATGATAGCAAATGTGGCGAATGTCCAATCTATAATCGGAGATAATATTATAATCAGTGCAAGGAATATCTTTAACATTCTTCAACAAGATGATATAACTCAACTCTATCTCAATGCGCACATCACCAATCCCATGTATCTTTTCATAACTTCTACTAGTCATCTTCACCATTCTTAAGTTCTCAGACTTGTAGGAGCAAAAGAAATGTCTATTAGGAGTGATGTGGTAAGAAGCACTAGTGTCTAATACCAACTCAGTGTTGTCACTGATATGTACATAATGTCCCATGGTAACTCCACATGTCAGTACCTCTACAACATCTGTAACAACTCCGACTCTATTTCTATCATCATCTATCACTTTAGCTTTCCTTCTGCAATTTCTCTTTTGCACTGCCTACAGAATTTCTTTAAGTGACCTGGTTTGTTGCAGTGATGATAAATCATCTTATTTTTGGACTTTGACTTGTGCTTTGACTTTCCTCTATCAACCCCTACTGCGACTCTGACTCCTCCCTCTATCCTCTGCAACAAGAGTGTGTGAAGCAGGCATCTTTGTTGAGCTATGTTGTCTAGTCTCATTATTCAATTGGTGATTGGATACCAAGTCCAATGCCAGCTTCCCATCTAAAGAAGAGTTGCTAATAGAAACAATCATAGTCTCCCAGCTGTCAGGTAAAGAGAAAGAAGTAGAAGTGTTTGTGACTCATCATCAAGCGACAACCCTATTGCGACTAACAGATTCATCATGCTTTTAAAATTATTTAAGTTCATAGAAATATTGTTGCCTTCCTTAAACTTCAAGTTCACAAGTCTTTTAATTAGAAATGATGTATTTCCTATCATCTTCCTCTCATACTACGACTCAAGCTACTTCCATAGAGAGTGGGCACTAGTGTCATTGGTGATTTGATGGAATACTGACTCATCAACCCAACGACAGATGAGTCTGGTGCATTTCATATCCATTTTTCCAATTTTAATCTTTCCTAACTGCAAGGTTGTGTACATCTCCTTTGACTGGTTCATATACATAATTGCAATAAAGAAGATCATCCAATTTAATCTTCCACCTTGTCTAGTTAGATGTCATCAAGTTCACCATGTTGTTTGCACTCTCCACCTAGTCCACATATCCCAACCTTGATCTGATACCACTCAAAGGTGTTCCAGACCAAGATGTGTATAACAGACATGTACAAAATATAGAAGAAGAATCTGCACATGTGGACTAGGTACACAAGATCCAATATGTTAGTGCAACACTACATTGTAATAAGCAAGATCTAGGCAAGTATAGAAAAATATAAATGTAGAAAGAAAAAAAACCACAGAGAACACCAAGATTTATATGGAAACTATCACAATGTGAGGAAAAAATCATGGGGTGAAAACCTGACGGAGAAATCCACTAATCATCAAATTACAGAGTTTGTCTCAAATTTTGATACAAAACTTTAGCCCTTTTTTGGTTCAGGACTGGGATTTTGTAGTCTGGACTGGGTTAGTCGGGGTTAGTTAGTAGATCTAGATTGGGGTAGTTTGGATCCAGTCTGATTCTGTTTGGCAACCCAGTCTGATTTTGGTCAGCTAGTTAGGATTGAGTCAAGATTCAGTCTGATTATATTTGGCTACCAGTCAGGATCCAGTTTAATCCTATTTGGCAACCTAGTAAGGATCTGGATATCACAGCTTGTTCTTACAGAACATTTTAAAAAATAATGACCATAGAACTGTGATGGCAGTGCAAAACAAGACTAGAATTTGAAATAAATATATAATTTTATATAGAATTTTGGTGATGCTATTTGTTGTTTTTATATTATGAATATGATTTGAGTATTATTACTTTTATATGTATATTTAAAATAAATATTACTTTAAGTACTACTCTGTGAATGCATGGCATATGTCTTGTTGTATGTATGTATACTTGTACATTTTTGTATAAATCGGTAAGTAAAAATATAATTAGTGACAGACAACTTAAATTTATTTCACTACACAATATTTTGTTACACAATACAGCATAAATTACACACAAGTACCATCACAATTTGAAATATAAAAATGTCATATTACGTTAGGTATTATGTTTGTAATGTAACTACTTCTAAATACGACTAGTCAAATCATGAATGTAGAATGGGACATGTAACATACCAAATCATAGACCCAACCCTAGAACTTTGACCTTTTGGTCTTAGCCAAACAAGGTTAAGGTTAGACCTAAAAGATGTTTACTATAACCGTAATATGTTTTTGCATGTATAAATCACCCTAATGTAATACATTAATCTTTGTCCAATAATGGAAACATAAAAGTACTGATGAATTATATAAAATTTTGTGCAAATAATCTTACATAATTCCTTTGGTGATAATATGAAAGGATGAAGCATAATTGAATGAATATTGGTAATAATAATAATAATAAGTCATAAATATTAATTATGACATAAACTCATTAAAAGAAATCTCAAAAGTGGAATCTAAGTTAAGAATCATGGGTCTCAATTTTCTTGGGAGTCAAGTTTCACATTATTCACACAATAATAATAAATTTAATTCAAATTGGAAAAGAAGATGTGTATTTTCCCCCAAAATATAAAATAAAATATTAAATGACTCCAAAAGAGGAAAATAATCTTGGATTCGTAATCTACATAATAAATATAGCCTTTGAGTGAATTTTCATCCAATTTGGAAGATGTTTGAATAAAAGGTGAAATTAGGGGAGAGAGTGTGTGTAGAACCTTCAAAATATTAAATAGATGAACAAACAACTCCAACATGTAAAATTGATGGCAAATTCATATCCAACACATTAAATATGACTTGTGGGTGAAGTTTCATCAAATTTGGAGCATCTTAAAGTCATTAATGCATGAGGAAAGAGAAAATTGTATTTGATTTATTTAACACAACAAAATCATTAAAAGGCAAATATAATTGCATAATCGTAATATACATGCCTTAATTAGTCTCTATGCAAAATTTCACTTAATTTGGATAATGTTTGGACCCTTAATTGAAGAGAGAGACAAAGAAGAGGAATTATGTCCACACTTTGGTCAAAATTGTATTGGGAATCAATATATGTCACACGGTTTATTTATAAGAAATTTATTTTTCAGTTCATTTCCTTAGTTTGCAAATCTCAGGTTCAATTCCATCTGTTGGATTTCTCATCCAATGACACCTGGATTCTCTCCTTCCCCCGTTCTTTCTTCTTCATGCGTTCTCTGGCTCGGGGAAAACTAGTTCTTTCCCCCGATATCTTTTCTCGAATTCCTCTCCTTCCTTTCCTTTTTCATCTGCAAATCTTCCTCCACTACTTTCCTTGCCTCAATCTGGCTCCAGTGGCCCAATATAAGTTAGGGTTTTGGAGCCTTCAAGCCATGTCGGTCCCCGGCCCCTTGTCCCTCTGTTCTTCCCCTGTTCTCTCTCTTTTTCTTCTCCTCCTCACCATAAGGAGTTGGGCCCCTCTAAAACCATCCCTCCACCTTTGCAATGACCCCAACAATGTTTTTCATGTGTTTGCCCAACCCAGGCTGCCCCGATCCTTTCACCCTACTTCCATTGTCACGTGGTTCAGACCAAGGCTAGTCCTGACATTGCAGGCAGTTGTTGGGTACTTAGCAGCTTGAGAGTTCGTCCACAACAACTCTATGAAGCCCTTAGTGGTCCCAATTCTTTTGAAATAGAGGTAATTCCCAATTATGTTAGTTGCACCCATCTTTGCTTAATGGCGATAGATTATGGGTATTCCAGGTTCTTTACTGTTTAAACCTAGGTTTTTCTTCGATCACCTTTGTTTGCTCTTTACGAACTCAGTTGCCTTGTCAGTGCTCGTTGTGATGGCTTTTAAATTGTTAAGTCAAGTTTTTGTTCATGCGGCCATGGCAGAAGGGGGAAACCAATGATTTGATCACCACTCGGGCTTAGTTAGAGGTCTTTGGTCCCAAAATGATCTCAGGAAGATGGCTTGCATGTTTGTTTCTTGAGTTTTGTAGGGTAGCATGCGGGGTGAATCGTGGTTCATCCCTCTAGGATCTCAACTCATGAAGGTCTGTGATGAACATGACCGATGAGTGTTTTACCGTTATGCCCTTATTCTAATTTTTCATTTGTTTTCTCCATTATGGGCATTTTAGACATTTCATGATCTATTATTTGGTTTCTATGCGTTGTGGTGATGTGTTAAGGTGTTTGAGAGGCCGACAATTTGGCCAGCCCTAATTGGGCCAACTCAGACCGCACGACTCTCTCCCTCTCTCTCTTTCTCTCTCACAGACGTTGGCCTATGTGGATTTTTCTCATTGTCTGATATTCAAAAGTTCCTAACTAATCATCTACTGAAAAGAAAAATACAAATAAATAGTCATTGGATTCAGGAAAAATAAGAGCTATCTTTTGGTGTTGGTTTTGTTGCCTAAATCCAATGTTGAAAGTATGAGATTTTAATGAATTTACCTAAATAAGTTAATAACTTGTAAAATTCATAACTATATATATAAGTCAGAAAAATATAATAAAATATTTTTTGACTCAAAATAATATAAACTAAAACATGGCATGGTTTTAGTAACCTAATTCACTAATATTAAAAAGATGATTTTTAGGGTTTTGAATAATTAATGTAAACCTAACCCTAATTCTACATATATTCCTCATAGGTACTTTGGAGACCAAGGCTTGGACCTAGGACTAAACTTGGACATATGTAGATCTCTTATGAGGTATGATTGCTTCCCACATTATTTTTATATTGAGCAATTTCTATTTCCTCTCTTTTATGTATGTTTGCATCCCCAATTATTCTTTTTGAGAAATTCACCTTTGGTTATTCTTTCTCTTGGTCCTATGGACATTAGCCTACACAATATCTATTCTTTTGAAAAATATGCTTCATGTGAAGTATCTTATTTGTTACTGATCTTGTGATCATGGATATTCTCTTGGAATCTTTATTATGCTTTGTACATGATGTAACTCTATATGATGACACGTGATGTCTTTTGCCCACTTGTAAGGTGGATGTTTATGTTGTCCATTAGTATGATGGCAAATTTTGTTTAATCTGACTATACCTTTGTACTTGCCTCTACATTAAACATGCTATGTGATTCAATAGCACTAGAATAGTGTAATTGTATTGGTTTTGGGTTATGTGCCCTTTATGCTTTTGGGATGGAGGTGGCCTCATACCCGGGTTTCAAATTTGTGAGGTTTGGCCCACTTTTATATATTGGGAGTTTGGAAGTACGTCATTCTATATCAGGTTTTAAGTTGTGAGACTTGGCCGACTTTGTATTTATATTGTTCTAGGGATATGTTTATCTCACATGCATGCAGGTAATTGATGATGATTGTGGGTTGTGTGCCCTACTTTCTTGATATGTGCTTCAATTCCCACCATGGTAGTTGATGTATATATGGAACAATCTTTTTATGTTGTTTTATGGAAAGTATCTTCTTTATTGTAATTCTTGATACCCATTTGGGTGGTACTTTTCTCTTATATGGGAAGCTTGTATATTTTGTTGACCTTTATTCCATATATTACTCACTTTCCTTTTTAGTATGCACATACCAGCCTTTGTTGATGTCATCTATTTTTCTTTTCATGTTGGGGTATACTTCCAACCCTAGGTGAAGGATATGGAGGACATGGCATAATGATATGGACTTAGCTTAAGACGTTAAAGCTTGGAGACAATCTTGATGTGGTTTAGATTTCCCTCTATATGGATCCTTATGATGTACCTTTACATGTAAGTTTAAGATGTTCTTTTTTAATCTTACGATAAGTTGAATATAGTCAATATATTTATTATGCTGCTACACTTTGGATGTTTTGTATACCATAAATAAAATTTGAAATTTTTACATCCACTCCAACATATCTTTTAGGTGTGTTTGGACTGGAGGTTCTATTCTTCAAATTTTTAGTAGGGAGTGGTTCCCCTTTGGGGTCCCACTCCTTATAGCATGGTATCAGAGCCCATGGTAGTCAGAATCTGACTATTTCAATTTTATGTCCCTTATTAGGACCCTTGACTTTGTTAAGTTACCTCTAGGTGAGATGTTCACCCTAGAATTGATCTTAGGATGCAATAAGGTTTATTTGAGAATAAGATTAGGTTATGAGGAAGTAGTAGGATAAAGTGGTCTTTTTATGGAAATATTGTGACTTGGTTTATCACATTGATTTTGGTACCATCTTTGTTTTACCCCCAATGTTTCTTATCGACAAAATTATTTTCATTATACTACAATATGTACGAAATTTCTTTCTCTGATTTGACGGTGATTTATTGAACTAAGTCACAATAAATAGATATGTGAAGTTTTCTGATAAGCCCTAGAATTAGTTGGCGTAGAATCCTAACCCTAGTTTTGAAGAAGTGACTAGGAACATGTGAGATAATGTTAAGGTGTAGTGTACCTACCCTTTGTACCCTATGACTTTTTTGGATCTTAGGGTTGTTAGGTTAGTGATACAAGGACCTAAAACTCAACCCTAGATGGTATAACTCATTACTTGGATACATGAACAACATAAATCTCTAAAATATTCACAACTAATAGATATGTGGGTAGCCCTATTACCTTGATGATTGTTTAGTTTGACTTGATAGGATGACCCTTTTAAGGGGTGGAGAACAGTTGCTTGTTTGATGTTTGGATCAATAGATATTGAGGACAAAATCCTTTTAAGGGGTGGAGTGATGTAACATACCAGATCTTGGACCCTACCATAGAACTTTGACCTTTTGGTCTTAGCCAAACAAGGTTAAGGTTAGACCTAAAAGATGTTTAGTATAACCTTAATATGTTAATGCATGTATAAATCACCCTAATGTAATACATTAATCTTTGTCCAATAATGGGCACATAAAAGTAATGATGAATTAGAAAAAAATTGTGCAAATAATCTTACACAATTCCTTTGGTGATAATGTGAAAGGATGAAGCATAATTGGATGAATAATGGTAATAATAATAAGTCATAAATATTAACTGTGACATAAATCATTAAAAAAATCTAAAAAGTGGAATCTAAGTTAAGAATCATGGGTCCCAATTGCCTTGCGAGTCAAGTTTCACATTATTCACACAATAATAATAAATTTAATTCAAATTTGAAAAGAAGCTGTGTGTTTTTCCCCAAAATATCAAATAAAATATTAAATGAATCCAAAAGAGGAAAAAATCTTAGATTCATAATCTACATAATAAATATAGTCTTTGGGTGAATTTTCATCCAATTTAGAAGATGTTTGAATAAAAGGTGAAATCAAGAGAGAGAAAGTGTGTAGAACCTTCAAAATATTAAATAAATGAACAAACAACTCCAACATGTAAATTTTATGACAAATTCGCATCCAACACATTAAATATGACTTGTGGGTATAGTTTCATCAAATTTGTAGAATCTTAAAGTCATTAATGCATGAGGAAGGAGAAAATTGTATTTGATTTATTTAACACTTCAAAAGTTATTAAAAGGCAAATATAATTGTATAATCAGAATCTACATGCCTTAATTAGTCTCTGTGCAAAATTTCACTTAATTTGGATAATGTTTGGACCCTGAATTGAAGAGAGAGAGAAAGAAGAAGAATTATGTCCACACACTGGTCGAAATCGGATTGCGAACCAATATCTGTCACATGGTTTATTTATAATTGGTTTATTTTTTGGATCATTTCCTTGGGTTGCAAATCTCAGGCTCAATTCCATCTGTTGGATTTTTCATCCAACGACACCTGGATTCTCTCCTTCCCCTATTCTTTCTTCTTCACACATTCTCTGGCTTGGGGAAAACCAATTCTTTCCCCTAATATCTTTTCTCAGATTCATCTCCTTCCTTTCATTTTTCATCTGTGATTCTTCCTCTACTACTTTCCTTGCCTCAATCTAGTTCTAGTGGCCCTATATAAGTTAGGGTTTTGGGGCCTTCAAGCCCTATCGGTCCTCGGCCCCTTGTCCCTCTGTTCTTCCCCTATTCTCTTTCTCCTTTTCTTCTCCTCCTCACCACAAGGCGTCGACCCCTTCTAAAACCATCCCTCCACCTTCACAATGACCCCAACAATGTTTTTCATCTATTTGCCCAACCCAGACTACCCCAATACTTTCACCTTACTTCCGCCATCACACGGTTTAGACCACGGCTGGTCCTGGCATCACAGGAAGTTGTTGGGTACTTGGGAGCTTGAAAGTCCGTCCACAACAACCCTGTGAAGCCCTCAGTGGTCCCAATTCTTTCGAAATAGAGGTGATTCCCAATTGTGCTAGTTGTGCCCTTCTTTGCTGTAATGGCGATAGATTTGGGGTATTCCATGTTCTTTACTATTTAAACCTAGTTTTTTCATTGATCAACTTCATTTGCTCTTTATGAACTCATTTTCCCTATCATCATTCATTGCAATGGCTTTTAGATTGTTAAGTCGAGTTTTTGTTAATGCGGTCATGGCATAAGGGGGAAGCCAATGATCTGCTCACCATTGAGGCTTAGTTAGAGGTCCTTGGTCCCGGAATGATCTCAGGAAGATGGCTTGTAGGTTTGTTTCTTGGGTTTTGCAGGGTAGCATGTGGGGTGAACCATGGTTAACCCTCCAGGATCTCAACTCATGAAGGTTTGCGATGAAGATGATCGATGAGTGTTTTATTGTGTTGTCCTTGTTCTGATTTTTCATTTGTTTTCACCATCAGGGGCATTTGAGACATTTCACGCTCGATTATTTGGTTTCTCTATGTTGTGGTGATGTGATGAGGTGTTTGAGAGGCTGACCAAGTTGGCCAGCCCTAATTGGGCCAACTTGGACTACGCGACCCCTCCCTCTCTCTTTCTCTCTCACAAACGTTGGCCTACGTGGATTTTTCTCATTGGTTGATATTCAAAAATTCCTAACTAATTATCTACTGATCAGAAAATTACAAATAAATACTTGTTGGATTTAGAAAAATAAGAGATATCTTGTGGTGTTGGTTTGGTTGCCTAAATCCATTGTTGAAAGTATGAGATTTTAATGAATTTACCTAAATAAGTTAATAACTTGTAAAATTTATAACTAAATATATATAAGTAAGAAAAATATAATAAAATATGTTTCAGACTCAAAATAGTATAAACTAAAACATGGAATGGTTTTGGTAACCTAATTTACTAATATTAAGAAGGTGATTTTTAGGGTTTTGAATAATTAATATAAACCTAACCCTAATTCTACATATATGCTTAATAGGTTTTGGAGACCTAGGATTGGACCTAGGACTGAACTTGGACGTATGTAGATCTCTTATAAGGTATGATTTCATCCCACATTATTTCTATATTAAGCAATTTCTATTTCCTCCCTTTTATGTATGTTTGCATCCCCGATTATTCTTTTTGAGCAATTCACCTTTGTTTATTCTTTTTCTTGGTCCTATGGACATTATCCTACACAATATCTATTCTTTTGAAAAATATGCTTCATGTGAAGTATCTTATTTGTTACTAATCTTGTGATCATGGATATTCTCTTGGAATCTTTATTATGCTTTGTACATGATGGAACTCTATATGATGACATGTGATGTCTTTTGCCCACTTGTGAGGTGGATGTTTATGTTGTCCATTAGTGTGATGGAAACTTTTGTTTAATCTAACTATACCTTTTTACTTGTCTCTACATTAAACATGCTATGTGATTCAGTAGCACTAAATTATTGTAATTGTATTGGTTATGGGTTATGTGCCCTTTATGCTTTTGGGATGGAGGTGGCCCCATACCCGGGTTTCGAATTTATGAGGTTTGACCCACTTTTATATATTGGGAGTTTGGCAGTACGTCATTCTCTATCATGTTTCAAGTTTGTGAGACTTGGTTGACTTTATATTTATATTGTTCTAGGGCTATGTTTATCTCACATGCATGCATGTTATTGATGATGATTGTGGGGTGTGTGTCCTACTTTCTTGGTATGTGCTTCATTTCCCACCATGGTAGTGGATGTATATATGGCATAATCTTTTTATGTTGTTTTATGGTAAGTATCTTCTTTATTGTAATTATGAATCCCATTTGGGTGGTACTTTTCTCTTCTATGGGAAGCTTGTATATTTTGTTGACATTTATTCCATATATTTTTCTATTTCCTTTTTAGTATGCACATACCATCCTTTTCTGATGTCATCTATTTTTCTCTTCATGTTGGGGTATACTTCCAACCCTAGGTGAAGGATATTGAGGACATGGCATCAAGATATGGACTTAGCTTAAGGTATTAAAGCTGGAAGACAATATTGATATGGTTTAGAAGTCCCTCTACATGGATCCTTATGATGTAACTTTACATGTAAGTTTAAGATGTTCTTTTGTAATCTTATGATAAATTGAATATAGTCAATATTTTTATTCCACTGCTACACTTTGGTTGTTTTGTATACCATAAATAAGATTTGAAAATTTTACACCCACTTTAACATATCTTTTAGGTGTGTTTGGACTGGAGGTTCTATTCTTCGAATTTTTAGTAGGGATTGGTTCCCCTTTGGGATCCCACTCCTTACAGGGCAGGTAAGACAATGATGTTTAGTCAATTTTAGTTTATATTAAAATTAAAAGAAATGAGAACACACATGTATTTCGTATTTAGTTCAGAGCACCATTGACAATGATTTCATAAAATTTGAGTCTTAGTTACAAGAGTCAACAAGAGGATAAGTATATTTAGAGTAGATGCCTCATAAGGGAAATTAGAGTCTTAGTTATAATAATGCCCATATAAATTGAGTGGATGCACATACCTTTAATGAATTCCTAGATACTCAAATCACCTCTAAAGTTTAGGGGTTAGAGACTCTATAAGACTATTTACATTAAGCATGTTTAGGCTTCTCATTATGTCAATTAATTATTCAAACCCCAAAAAGATCTTAGAAAAACTTCCCAATTAGAATCTAAAAACTATACTGACAAATTCATATCATTTTTTAATTTTAAAAACATATTTATTTATAACTTTATAATAAACCAAAAAAATTTCTATGATTTATAAGTTTAAAAAAATAATAAGAGAGGTTGTCAAATGACAGATTTTCCCTATGTTTAATCATGAACCAACCAAGTATGACCTGGAACCTCACTCTTTTTGTCCTCTACAAAGACCCACAAAGCTTAACCAAACCAGGCGACAAAAGATTAATTTTCCCTTGAGTTAAAACCAAGTCACGTTTCTATGTAGAGGCGGAATGGGGAAATCATAGGGAACAATGTTCCCTACTTAATGCCATGTCTGGGTGAGCAAGGTGCTCGACCCCAGTGCTAGTCTGCCTAAGAAGGGTGACATTCACCCATGGGTACACCATCATGTCAAGTTCCTGAGGCACAATGAAGATAATGAGCCTTTTCATGGGGAACCATGGTTGATGAGGAGAGGGCGAAGGAGTGATGTTTGAATAGTCAAGGAGGCATAGATGGAAACCACCACCAAAGTATGCAACTAAGAAACCATGTGAACAAGTGTAGTTGAACTCATCAAAGATCCTCAAGAAAAATCTAGTGGGATATCAGTTCTTTAGGTATCCAAATGATTGTGTAAAGAATAAACATTGCTTAAAAACCCAAAATTCAAAAACCCAATTAACGTATCCAATCGAGGAAATCAACAAGTGAGAAGAGTTCCTTGAGATGAAGTAAAACTTCCTAGAAGGTTTTTTTTGCTTGATGTCCACTAAGGCATATTGACAATGTTCTAGCTTAGACATTAGATTTTGGAAGTAAGGATAATATAGAAACTACAAGGAATAGATGGAATAGGAAGAATACAGGATGATGCTTACTGTGTTGAGATTTGGGTTACTATGGTGTAAATTGGAGCCATGATTTCAAGACCGTCGACGATCCAGAAGAGCTTCAACACATCAAGTTTGGGTGTGTTGGGTTCAATTGGAGGCTAAAGGAGATTCCAACGGACTTACTGAATCTTTCTAAGGGGTTATAAATGTTGGTATGTCTTCCCTCAGAGAAAATCATATGATGATTGTAGTGGCATATCTTCTAAATGATTTGATTAATAATAATCTCAATCTTCCCATTTATTCTATTTTATTCATTTAGGAGATAATGATGTAACACAATAAATGTCTTAAGAATGATATTACTCAATGGAGTATGTCTTGTGGTTGATGCCTTGAATAATGAGATCATACATATGTCAAGAGTATATACATTCTTGTCATGTCCCTAGTCAACCATTATTGTGGAAGGTTAGTTAATTGACATCAATAACACAGAAGACTAAAGTGTGTGTTGGTTGATAACAGAATCTCATCAGTCATGATATGTGGTATTAAACCAAACACATAGATACTTGTTAGAGAATAGTGTATCAAATAGAACCACCACAAGGGTGACACATGGAAACCATAACATGGTATTCAGAATCATCTCTCATAGTATTGGTGGTGATTATGGTCCTTAGACCTAAAATCACTATAGTCATCACATGTCGTTCAGTGTACTTTAACATCATCCACCGTGACCTTGAATAAGGGTTGCTATAAAGGTGATGATCAGATGCACTGTGACACAAGAGAATGACCATGAGTGACATAGATGAGATTTGTCCCTCCTACATGAGAATGACTTCCTGGCCACTTGATTAGAGAGATTGTGAAATTCATGGCCATGCTAATGTGATTTAATATGTGATATTGAGCTTATGTATATCTCAGACAATCTGCTCTAGTTCAAGGAACATAGATTAAACATCAAAGAGGAGGATGATTCCATGCCTCAAGTTCAATATGGATATCAGTGACAAAGTAACTATAAAAATATTGTATCACCAATCACATATTGTAGGTTGAAGTTGTCCTCCAACTTTCCATTTACTTAGGTAGCAATGATGTGTTTCTAGATACCGCTCATTGCTTATGATGTCATAAACTAGTTATGGGCATTCACTGCCAATGTAACTTGGATCCTATAGGGTCACACACATAGGAAATACTTGGAATAGGAGTTTATTCATAAATAGTGTTTGACTTGATTACTAAATACTTTAGATATTTGATTTAAACAACAATTGAGTGATTGAACTCTGAATCAACCGATTCAAGTGTTGAACTGATCGGTTGGAGTGTCAGGTTGATTAAAATTGTATTAGCTGAATTCTTGATGAACCAGGGCATGAACTGAGTGGTTTACTTAGTGAGCCGATCGACTCAAGGTTGTCAAATGACTGGTTCATGTGATGAAGTGCTCGGTTCATGGATCAATTTGATTGCATCAAGAATTAGTGTTGATGTCATGTTGTGTATTAATCGAATTATAATTTCCAATACAATTGTTTGATTGGGAAACATGATGAAGCAATAGGTTCAAGGGTTGAACTGGTCGGCTCGCAGTCCAACTGATCGGTTCACCTGTGAACCGATTGCTTTGCTTCTCGTAGGGTACAAAAATTTGTGAAATTCCAGTCCCTTTCACACCCGCTCAGAGTGGGAATCTGGACCCTAACCCTCATATAAATAGAGGGATACTGGGGGCTTCTCAAACACATCAATTGTCTCTGACAATTATTATCTTCTCTGGTTATGGTAACGGAGAGAACTCGAGCAAGTCCACCCTAATAAAGAGAGGGACAACGAGCATTTGTGGGAGAGCAAGTTGGTGCTAGTACATTAATGAGAAGGGACAACTTGTTCTTGTTTGTTCTTCTAGAATGGCAAGAGCTCTAGGTGGTCTGTGTGGACTACTCTAAATGCGAGGAGCTTTTCTCGCTAGGAGGATAAGGCCAAGCTATTTTCCATGGTGATCAACTAGGAGTTGATGCAGACATTGTCTGAATGCAACTTGTAGAAAGGCACACACTATGACAAGGAGATTGTCATTGGACTTGCTCCAGGACCAGGTATATCCTTGAAACTCCTTCCCATTTTATAGTTGTTGATAGAATCTATTGTTATAAAGGGGAATATGGTAGTTAAAATTTTGTTTATGCTGCCTATTATGCCGCCATATTTCCCTACACTGATATCTGAGCCACGCCAATTTACTATGTTTTAGGATTACCGATATGATCAAATTTTTAGTTTCATCATTTATTTATTGTGTACTATAAGAATATTTAAAATTATTAATGTGTATATCTGACTAAAACACCACATATGTTCCCAATTATATATATATATGCAATTTACATATGTTGTCAAAAAATTGGTTTTGATGATCGATGTGAAGCATGGTTATGGCCAATAACCTAGATATGTGTGCATGATTGTTGTGTGAATGTTTATTCTTATTTTATCTTGGTTTGCGTACCGACCCTTTACCTTCTCTTCCAATTGTAAAATATTATTCTCTCCTACCTATGCTCCCCTCGAACGTAATTTAAGCTTTCTTTATTATCATGTAATATGTAATAGTATCAATATAGTTTAATTCTTGTTATGATGAAGAAGATGAGCTGCCCATTTTAGAAGATGGTATGATCGACTGGAGGACAAATGACAGGTATAACTGAACCGAATGTTTGGTGGCCCAACCTCGATCGACTAGAGGGTCTTGAAGATGGTAGACTAAAGACCAGACGATCAGGGAGATGACCAACCAACCAGCCAGGAGGTGAGCCGATCTTGTAGAATTAAATGACAATCAAATCTTCATTGTGATTAGTGTTTAGGAAGGACAAACTTAACGGGACAAATTTCCACAACTAATTTTGGACTTTGAGAAAGGTTCTCAATGATGAGCATAAGCTCTATGTCCTAGATAAACCAATGCCAGATATACCTACTCCTAATGCACCTAGGGCTGAGATGGATGCTTACTGGAAGTATGCCAATGATGCCTTGGAGATAAAGCACCTTATGCTAAGTTGCATGAACTACGAGTTGCATGAGCAATGTCAAGACATGGGGATCCTTGAATTGTAACATATCTTGAGAATGTGAACAATATTCATACAAATTAAGAA
The DNA here is from genome assembly GCA_963693085.1 of Alisma plantago-aquatica. Taxonomy (NCBI): domain Eukaryota; kingdom Viridiplantae; phylum Streptophyta; class Magnoliopsida; order Alismatales; family Alismataceae; genus Alisma; species Alisma plantago-aquatica. The sequence continues at coordinate 1,437,840,661 of OY856409.1, forward strand.
AGGCACCATGTCTCAAAAGCACTCTTTGAGTGTAGGATTACAGAGGGAGACCCAATAGAGACCTATGTGCTCAATACGATTGGACATGTGGAATATCTAGAAGAACTAGGATTCTCTTCAAGCCAAGAGTTAGCCACGTATATGATTTTGCAATCATTGCCTGAATCATATAGCCATTTCATCGAGTGTTACCACTTGAATAACATGACCAGATCGTTATCATATTTTCTTAGCATGCTAATAAATGTTGAAGAAAGAATGAAGAAGGACAAATCCATGATAGAGATCAACGAGATGGAGTCCAAGGATGAAAGCAAGGCCATGAAGAGTTTTGAGGCTAAGCATAAACCCAAATTTTCAGCACTCAAGATAAGGAGAAAGAAAAGTACAAGAGGAGTATGTCCTTTTTACTTGAAGGGATTTAGGAAGATCAAGATGGAGATACATGTCTCCACTCTAATTATATATGTTATTGAGATAAATTTATCTACTTATTCATCATGGGTACTAAATTCGGATGTGGATCTCACATATATTTGAATATGCAAGATCTGAAAAGAAGTAAGCCTTTAAGAAAGTCTGAGGTCGAACTATGAGTCGTGAACTACTATTATGTATCTACTATATATAGAAACATAATTTTTGTATCTTGTATGGACAATGATGGATATTAATTTCATATTAAGAATGGTCGATGTTCTATTTCAAAAGATGAGATCTTATATGGCAGTGCCCCAATGTCTTATGGTCTTTATTTGCTGGAACTAAAGACAACTATAATATAAATACCAAAAGAATAAGACATGATAATTCAAACAAGACATATCTTTGGCATTTTTGTCTAGGTCACATAAATGAGAATCACATATCTAGACTCCATAAAGATGTTTATTTTGACTCTTTTGATTCTGAATCAATAGAGACATGTGAATCTTGTTTATTGGGGAATATAAATAAAACCTCTTTCACTGGTAATAATGAGAGGGCTAGTGGCCTATTAGGACCCATACATACTGATGTATGTGGCCTTTTTAGACAAATTCTAGAGGTGGTTATCAATACTTCATTACCTTTACTAATGATTTTAGTAGGTATGGTTATGTTTACCTGATGAAACATAAATAAAAAATCCTTGAAAAGTTCAAGGATTTCATGAATGAAGTACAAAACCAACTTGGAAAAAGTATTAAGGCACTTTGTTCTGATCGAGGTGGAGAATGCTTTAGTCAAGAGTTTGAGGACCTTCTGTGAGACTGTGGTATAGTATCACAATGGACTCCACTTGGAACACCTCAGCATCATGGCGTATCAGAAAGAAGAAATCACACATTGCTCGATATGGTGTCATCAAAAATGAGTTTAGCTAACCTTATAAATAACTTTTGGGGTTATGCTCTTGAAACCACCGCATTTACGCTAAACCATGTACCATTTAATTTGGTTCAAAAGACACTATCTGAGATATGGTATGGGAAGCGTCCCGATATGTCTTTTATGAAGATTTGGGGATGTGAATCTTATGTGAGAAAGAAGTTTCCCAAAAAGCTTGAACTTGAATTAGATAAATGTTATCTTGTTGGATATCATAAGAAAACCAAAGAATATTACTTTTATTCCTTATCAAACAACAACATGTTTGTTTCCAGAGATGTTGTATTCCTAGAAAAGGAATTTATTTCCAAAGGAATTAGTGGGAAGAAAGTAGAACTTGAAGAGGTTTGAGAACAACAAGAAAACATTGAACCAGTAGATGTACAAAAAGAACAAGGAGAATGACAAGTCATTGTGGAATCTCAAATTCCTCAAGTAACACAGGAACCTCATAGATCTAGTAGGGCATGCCTTGATCCTGAAAGATTTGGTTATCTTGTGACTCAAGAAGGCGGTGATGAGTTGGTCATAGATGATGGGCCAACAACCTATATAGAAGCTACTAAGGGACCATAGTATGAGAAATGTCTTGAATCCATGAGATCAAAGATCGAATCCATGTACACCAACAAGCTATGGACCTTGGTGGATCCACCTGAAGGGGCAAAACCCATAGGGTGCAAATAGGTCTGCAACAAGAAGACTGACATGAATGGTAATGTACAAACCTACAAGGGAAGATTGGTTGCAAAGGGTTTTAGAAAAATTCAAGGTGTTGACTGTAATGAAACCTTTTCTCCAGTTGCCATGGTAAAATCCATCAGGATCATGTTTTCCATTGCAGCTTATCATGACTATGAAATTTGGTAAATGGATGTTAAAACTGCATTTCTTAATAGGAATCTTCTGAAGGATGTGTAGATGACACAACCTGAAGGTTTTATAAATCCAAATGATGCAAATGAAGTATGTAATCTATAATGGTCAAGCTATGGATTGAAGCAAGCATCTTGGAGCTGGAATCTTTGATTTGACGAAACAGTCAAAGAGTTTTGATTTAGTCAAAATGAAGATGAACCTTGTGTGTACAATAAGGTTAGTGGGAGCATGATAATATTTATCATATTGTATGTAGATGACATACTATTAATGAGGAATGACATCCCTACTTTACAAAAAGTAAAGACCTGGATTGGAAATACAGTCTCTATGAAGGACTTAGGTGAAGCATCCTACATCTTAGGAATCAAGATCTATAGAGATAGATCCAGAAGGCTTCTTGAACTAAGTCAGAGCACATTCATTGATAAAGTATTGAAGAAGTTCAACATCGAGGACTCAAAGAGAGTAAACTTTCCCATGTCTTGTGGATTTGCCATCTCAAGATCTCAGTGCCCCAATTGTTTTGAAGAAAGGGAACACATGAGTAGGACTCGTATGCATTTGCAATTGGATCCATCATGTACACAATGTTATGTACTCATCCTAATGTCTCATATGCCTTGAGCATGATGAGTAGATATCAGTCAGATCCAGGTGATGCTCATTGGACAGCCATGAAGAACATCCTTAAGTACTTGAGAAAAAGTAAGGATCAGTTCCTAGTCAATGGCGGAGAGGAAGAGTTGGTGGAAAAAGGTTACACTGATGCAAGCTTCCAAGCTGACAAAGATGATTATTGGTCACAATCAGGATCTGTGTTTTGCCTCAACAATGGAGTTGTAAGATGGAAGAGTTCCAAGCAAGAGATGATTATAGATTCTACAATAGAGGTTGAGTATATAGCTCCATCCAATGTAGAAAAGGAGGTTGTCTGGATCAAGAAGTTTGTCTTATAACTTGGGGTGGTTCAAAGCAACAATGATGCAATTGAGCTATATTGTGACAACAATGGAGCCATTACACAAGGTAAGGAACCCAGATCGTATCAATGTTCCAAGCATATACAAAGGTAGTTCCATCTCATACGAGAGATCATACATCAAGAAAATGTGAATATTTGTAGAGTACCGACTGAGAACAATGTAGTTGACCCCTTAAAAAAAGTACTTTTGCATTAGAAGCATGATGCTCATGTTAGATCACTTGGAATAAAATTCATGGGCAATTGGCTCTAAGTGCAAGTGGGAATATGTTTATATGTATGCCCTCAAAGCAAATCATATGATGATTTTAATGACATATATTATAAATGATCTGATTAATAATAAAGGCAATCTCCCAATTTATTCTATTTTATTCAGTTATGAGATAATGATGTAACATAATAAATGTCTTAAGAATGATATTACTCAATGACATATCTCTTCAGGTTGATGACCTAAATGATGAGATCATATGGATGTCAAGACTATATACATTCTTGTTATGTCCCAAGTCGGTTGTTATTGTGGAAGGTTAATTGATAGAAATAACACATAAGACTAGAGTGTGTCTTGGTTGATGACAAAATCTCATCAATCATGGTATGTGATATCAAACCAAACACATGGATATTTTTTGAGAATAGTGTATTAGACAGACCCTCCATGAGAATGACACACAAAAACCATTACATGATAGTCAGAATCATCTCTCATAGTATTGGTGATGATTGTGGTTCTTAGACCTGAAATCATTGCACTCATCACATGTCGTTTAGTGTACTTTGACATCATACACCGTGACCTTGAATAAGAGTTTCCATAAAGGTGATGATCAGATGCAATGTGATTCATGGGAATGATTATGAGTGACATAGATGGAATTTTTTCCTCCTACATGAGTATGATATCTTGGCCACTAGATTAGCGAGACTGAGAAATGTGTGGCCATGTTCATGTGAGTCAATATGTGATATTGAGCTTACATATATCTTAGATAGGCCACTCTAGTTCAAGGAACATATATTGAACATTGAAGAGGATGACGACTCCATGCCTTCAATCTAGATATCAGTGACAACAGAACTATACAAACACTATAACACCAACCATAGATTATAGGTTGAAGTTGTTTTCCAACTTTCCATTTACTTGGATAACAATTATGTGTTTCTAGATACCGCTCATTGCTTGTGATGTCACAAACTAGTTATGGACATTCACTGCCAATGTAACTTGGAACCTATAGGGTCACACACATAGGAAACACTTGAAATAGGAGTTTATTTATAAATGATGTTTAACTTGATTACTTAAGAGTTTATGTATTTGATTTAAACAACAATTGACTGAAAGAACTCTGAATTGAGTGGTTCAAATGTTGAACTGATCGGTTAGAGTGTCAGGTTGATTGGAAATGGCAATGGCTGAATTATGGATGAACTAGGGCATGAACCAACCAGTTCACTTAATGAATTGATCATCTCAAGATCATCAAATGACCGGTGATGAACTGCCTAATTCCTGGATCAATTTGATTGCAAGCATTGACATCATGTTGTGCATTAACTGAATTATAATTATCCATACAATTTCAATTGGGAAACATGATGAAATGACCAGTTCAAGAGTTGAATTGATCAGCTACATGCCAACTGATCGGTTCACCTATGGAACTGATTGTTTTTTTGCTCGTAGGGTGTGAAAAATTGTGAAATTCTAGTCCCTTCCACTCCCATTTAGACTGGGAACCCTAACCCTCCTATAAATAGAGGGGTATTGGGGGCTTCTCAGATACATCAATTGACTCTGACAATTGTTGTCTTCTCTAATTGTGGTAACTGAAAGAACCCGAGCAAGTCCTACCTGATAAAGGGAGGGATAGCAAGGGATAACAGTTATGGGAGAGTAAATTGGTGTTAGTACACCAATGAGAAGGGACAACTCCTTGTCTGTTCTTCTAGAATGACAAGAGTTCTAGTTGTTCTATTTGGACTACTCTAGAGGCGAGGAGATTTTCATGCTAGGAGGACAAGGTCAAGTTGTTGTCCGTGGTGATCAACCAAGAGCTACTACATATGATGTTTGAGTGCAACTTGTAGAAAGACGCACATGGGCAAAAAGATTATTGCTAGACTTGCTCCAGGACCAGGTATATCCTCTAAACCATAATTCACATTATAAAGTTGTTGAAGTGGTCTACTATTATAAAGGAGTATGGTAGTTAAATTTTTGTTTCTAGTTTCCTATTTTTCCACCATGTTTTCCTACAATAAATGGGTAGATATTAGGGTTTGGGTATGTCTTGATGCTTCTACAAATAAAAAAGGATAGGTGCTTTAGGATATTTTAAGTATATATTTATTTCTACAAAAACCCTAAATGAGGTTTCAAACTATGTGCAAACTTATAATCAATTGATTTGCTAATAAATATTTATGAGAGACCATCTGAGAGGGAGAAATAAGTGCACATAGATTTGATTTGCCTTGCATAAAAAAGGAAAGAAGGGGAGGTTGAATATGGTGGCAACACTGTTAGATTAGATACACACAAATACAGCCACACAATAGACATGTGATACAATAATAGATTCAAAATCCACGTGATGGCTCATCAATCTCCAAACTTTACTAAATTGACACAAAGTGGTTTAATTAAGTAATATTAATGTTGATTGAGATGAGAACATTATGTAAACCACTAGGAGGAGATGATGCTTTTGTAAATGATGACACTTTGATAGGTATCTCATTTAAGGACTATCATGCACCCAAGGTAAATGCTCTATTTTGCGGTGTAGTTAAACCTCCTCTCTATGTCACTAACAATCACTTCCATGTTGACATTATAACTCTAATCCAAATTAGGTTATTTCGAGGTAGTATGTTAGAAAACCGACTCAATGTATATGAATGTTTAAAAACATCTACAATAATATGAAGATGAATGAGTTGCACCAAAGGATGCTTACATGTACATGTTTAACATCCTTCTACGCAACAAAGTAGAAACATGGTATAATGGCATTCCTACTGATACCCTTATATATTGGCAATAACTCAAAAAATTTAGGATCTATAACTTCAAGGAGGGACCTATGGGATACCTAAATGAGTCATCAAGGAGGTTTAAGGGTATCATTGGGGATGTCCTCACAATGGCCTACATGACTGGCTGCTTATCAATAATTTCTTCATAGGTCTTAACCATGAGTTGAAACCTCTTATTGATGTTTTTGCGGGTGGATCATTTATTAAATGTGATTTGAATAAGTTTGTTCATGCCATTAATGATAGTACTAATTATCTTGTTTGGAATCACTCTAAAACTTATGTATCTCTAAGTTTTGTGTAGGATCCTGAAGCTTCTACTGCCAAGAATGGAGGAGTTCATGAAGTTAAGAGTGTTGGCATGTCAAACGCCAAGTTTGACAAGATCTTGAATGACATCAAAGTGATTACACATATTTCCCCAGAATTCCCATCCATGGGTAGAACCGATTAAAAAGCTTATCATGTATGTGGATACACCTCCTGTAACATCCCAGGATTTGAGGCCTTGGATAACATGATCTTAAAAGGAATGATTGGACTACCCATATCACCAAGGTGCACCTCCTTTTCTGGGAGCCCATCTCTAAAGAACTCCATAGTTAAGCGTGCTCAGCTTGGAGTAGTACTAGGATGGGTGACCAGTCGGGAAATTGACCCCGGCTTGTACGTGCATGAGGACAAAGCATGCAATTAAGGCTAGTGGTGGTCTGTGGGGCCAGTCGTCATTCCTGAAACTCTACTAGAGCCTTGGGCAGTGGGCCCGATCGTTACACCTCCCATATACTTGAACTATGTGTATGTGTACAAACCTACTAGGAGTCTTTGGAATAGGTAAGTTGTACCAAAAACATAAATAGGAACCATCAAGATTTTTCCTATAGTAATAGCAAAGCCATTGAGAATGGGCATCTAGTTTCCAATCTAAACTAATATATCTTGAACCATTCAACTACACATTGGAGAAACCTTTCCCATCAAATTTTCAGCAGAGAAACTAATAGAATATCAACAATTCTAACACTTCTTTTAGGAGTAATGACTATAATATTTGAATATTGATTTTATCTTAGGGATATCATTTGTTGGAAGTTATAAAAAATAAAATATCAAGAATCAACTTGTTTCAGTATTTGAATCAAGATAGACTCCTATAGGACAGATCTCGGGCCAAGGGATTGCTAATCCTAAAGGTTTGATCTCATTTCATATAATGACATGATGTTTGAATAAGGGTCAAACCAGACCCAAATACAACACTTATGGGAGGAAACCCATGTTTAGTTTTCATTTTAGTTCTTACGCACTTCCATTTTTTTTACTGACTCATATTCTTACTTAACATGATTTAATGAAATGATAGTTGATGTTTCTCTTTTGAAATCATAATTAGATTACATTTGCAAAAAGGGAAGTTACATTTCATTTCTTGAAAATTTGTACCAGTATTGAGAACAACAAATATAAAACCAAAATATAAAAACCAAATAAAATACTTTCCTTCCCTTCCTGCACCTATGAGGACAATAGGCATATGTATGCATGATCATCTTAAGAATCATCATCCACTAAATTTTCTCTGAATGGTTTACTAGTTAGAAGGTCTCTAGGCATATTCAAGACCAAGAAGGTAGGGAGGACGAACAAAATCTCCATTCTAGTAGACATGGATCTCGAGCTTATCAACAAAAATATAGTAGATAAAGAGCCTGAATCTACTTCTGATTTATTAGTATTCCATCAGTCTTGGTCACCCCTTTGATGACCCAAAGCATCAATATTGGTAGTTGAATCACACTTTGATAGCATCAAATATTTGAACATATCAAACAGTTATTGCACCCACACCCTATTGAGGAAACCTTGTTTTCCCGTTGGCTAGGAACACCATTCTATGAGCATTTTGAAGATCTAAATAGAAGAACCACCAGTAGGAGAAGGGAAAATATATTCCCTGAGGCATGATTTTAAGAAGGAAAAATAATTTCAAGATAAGTAGAAGGAGGTAGTATGCCTCAATATAATTCTTCCTTTTTTCTCTCGAGATTTATAAAGGGAACCTAACCCTAAAGAACTCAAGAAGATGGTGTGCATCAAACAATCATTCTATGGGAAATCAATTAACTCGTACTCTATGAGATTCAATTTTATGAAAATGCATAATATTATGTCACACAAAATTCATAGGGTCATATGGCACCATCTCCTTTCACTGAACAAATTTCTTAGGGACCATGAAAGCCATCATTGTATGGAAATATGGTGATAGAGATGGAAAGGGAAACAAAAATTTATTGTTATATTCCCCCTGACCAGTGAATCACATCAACAACTATGGACTGGGAAGGAAGGTTTGCAAGGTATATATATGGTCCTAGAGCAAGTCTAATGACTATCCTTGCAATAATGTGCTTCTTTTGTAAGCAACACCCGCACAATTGTCAGCGACAATCTCCTGGTGTAGCACCGCAGACAGTGGTTGACGACATCATTCTAGGAGGTGGAAATAAACTTCACACCTATACATAGTCCACACTGACCACTAGAAAATACTTTATTTCTTTTGGAACTAACAGGAAGGAGTTGTCCCTTTGATGTCAATGTGCTAGAACGAACTTGTTCTCCCTTTGTTGTCTCTCCCTTTTACAGGTAAGACTTGCTCTAGGATCTCATGTTACTACAACTGTGAGAGGAAAACATGTGTTAGTGTTAGTTGTGTCTTCTAAAATCCTTGAATACCCCTCTATTTATAGGAGGGCCAGGGTCAGGGTTTCCAGATCAATTGGGAGTCAAAAAGATAGATTTTCATGAATTTTTGGCTGCTACAGGTCATGAGTCAGTCAACTCAACTTTTGAGTCAGTCAACTCACATCCCAAGTATATGGAATTGAATGCTTTATTATTCACGAACACATTAGTGATTAATGCACAACATGACATTAGCATCAATCCTTGATCCAATCTTATTGATCATTGAAGTGAGCAATTCACATGTTGAACTGGTCGATTCAGAATCTTATACTGTCGGTTCACATTTTGAACCGGTCGGTTCATTTTCTAATTCAGCCAATGACCAATGTTGCTCAAATTGAGTCGACACTTGAATCGGTTGACTCAACATTTGAGTCAGTTGACTCACAGTCCTGGCCAATTTTTTAGTCAATCTTGTATAAAATGAATACTTAAATGCTTAAGTACTTAAGCTAAACCTTATTCATGAGTAAGCCCCTATTGTAGGTGTATCGTATGTGTGTGACTCTATAGGTCAGTAATTACGTTGGCAATGAATGTCCATAATTAACTTATGACATCACAAGCAATGAGCAGTATCTAGCAACACATCATTGCTACCCAAGTAATTTGGAAAGTGGGAGAACAACTTCAATATCTTGTGCAATATCTCCACTGTTGTTACAATATAGTTCTACTGCATTGTTGATGTTTGGAACCATATCATGTTCAGTGATGAACTTCTTGATCCAAACAACTTCCTTTTTCTCATTGGAGGAAGCAATATACTCGGCCTCTATTGTAGAATCTACAATTGTTTCTTGCTTGAAACTCCTCCATCTTACAACTCTTTTGTTTAGGCAAAACACAAATCCAGACCGCAATCTAAAGTCATCTTTGTCAGTTTGGAATCTTGCAACAGTGTTACCGTTTACCACCAACTCTTCCTCACCACTGTAGACAAGGAACTAGTCCTTTCTCAAGTACTTAAGGATGTTATTTACAACAATCCAAGGACGTTTATTGGGATCTGACTGATACTTGCTAATCACACTCAAGGCATATGAGACATCAAGATGAGTACATAATATTGCGTACATGATAGATCTAATTGTAGATGCATATAGAATCTTACTCATGTGTTCCCATTATTCACAAGAACTAAGACATCGAGCACTAGAGATACTAACACCATGAGACATGGGTAAGTTTCCTCTCTTCGAGTTCCCCATGGTGAACCTTTTCGACACTTTCTCAATGTATGTGATCTATCTTAGGCCAAGATGCCTTCTAGATCTATCTCTATAGATCTTGATTCCTAATATATAGGATGTTTCACCTAAGTCTTTCACAAAGAATGTATTTCCTTAGATAGATTTGTACCATCTGTAAGGTAAGGATGTCATTCCCCATAAATAGTATGTCATCTACATATAATATGAGGAATACAATCATGTTCCCACTAACCTTCTTATAAACACACGATTCATCTTCATTTTGACTAAAGCCAAACTCTTTGACTGTTTCATCAAATCGAAGATTCCATCTCCGAGATGCATACTTAAATCCATGGATTGACCTTTGTATCTTATATACTTTATTTGCATCCTTTGGATTTATTAAACCCTTGGATTGTGTCATGTATACATCCTCAAGAAAATTCCCATGAAGGAATGTGGTTTTAACACCCATATGTCAAATCTCATAGTCATAATAAGTTGCAATTACAAACATGATCCTAATAGACTCAACCATGGCAAGTAGAGAAAAGGTTTTGTCATATTTAACACCTTGAACTTGTCTGAAACCCTTTGCAACCAATCGGCCTTTGTAAGTTTGTACATTACCGTTACAACCCCAATTTTTTTGGGTTCTTTTGGTGAGAAATGTAATTTCTCCTATTAAAGATATTTGAACAAATAATGATATGATTTGTTTTGAATAAAAGGATTTCGTTTACAATAGCCTTGTTGGTTGTTTTGTGGGCTTTATTGGCTATTGGGCCCAATAACAAGGAAAAGACAAAGGAAACTCCATTATTAAATGAGTAAATAAGAAATGGAGAAAAGAAAGATGTAGAAACCTCTAGAAGGCAAGGGAATATTATCCAAAGGTGGATTTCGTGCCTCTTGGGTTCCTTGGGTTCCAAGGAGCCCAAAGATGCAAAGATAATGCAACAAGAAAAGAAAAGATCAATTATATATTTCTTTATTAAGAAGGAAATTGGAGACAATGATAAAATATGGAAAATAAGTGGAAAGAGGTATGATTGAGTCATCTTTGGTGGATTTTCGTATCCATAAGGTTTCTAATGTTAGAAGGAATTCCAATAAGGAAAATAAAAAGAGAGATAAAGAGAAATCCTCGAAAAGAGATATTTTAATAAAGAAATAAACAAGATAATGAGAAATAATGGATATAGATGCATCTAGAAGGATAATGAGTATCCACTAAAAAGAATTTCGAAATATTAGAGTTTCTTGGGGTCCAAGGAGCCCCAATGGAGAAAATAAAGAGAAAATACAAATAATACAAAATAAGAGGATAATGTGATATATAATTAATGAATTTTGTGGTATTGTTAAAAAGAGGTATTTCTACTATAAGAAAGTATAATTTCATGCCAATGGATTAAAAGTCAAGCATAAAGAGAATAAGAGAGAGAATTTTCAAATTCCTAAATATCCAATGAATATGGTTTATTAAGAAAGAAAATTAGGAGAGAGAAGATTGCTTCTCAATGAAGGAATAGGTTTCCTTTTGGGAGATGGACTTTTTTCCTTGTGGATGAACGTCTTAGGGCGTTGATACCCTCTCCTATATAAGGGATAGAACCTCTGGTTTGAATTCAAGAGAGTTCCACACATCCCTCTCTCTTCTCCTTCTTCATTGCATGCAAACCCTAACCTAAGAGAATAGCGCTAACCCTGGGGCAACAAAAAACTGTGGAGTCGTCACGATGGATGAGTGATGCCGCACGTTGTTAGAGAGGAGTGTGACCATCATCCTTATGCCCTAGCCCATGCGCAGTAGAGGCACCATGGCTGCAAGGCCGGCCACGCGTTGCGGGCTTGGCACGCTGAATCGTCTATCATGGCCACGATCCAGTAGCGTCCTCACATGCGCAGAGGCACAACGGAGGCAGGGGAACCACCCCTGGTGGCCGTCGAGGTCCGGGAAGCAGTGGTAGGGCCGCACCCGATCCTTGCTACAGCAGCAGTGCTAGGGCATACGAGGAAGAAGAAAACGGACGTGCATTGGACCGTTTTGCCCCTCTGTGGGTTGAAGAACCAACCACTTACGCAAGGGCAATAGCGTCATTGTGTTATGTTTCTAAATCACGCTATGTTGCATGGAAGAGATGATGTGGCGCTTGATGATTGGTGTGAAATTCGTACCTTTTTATTGGTAGCTCGGATCGATACATGTAATATATCAATTTTGCTTAGAAAAATGCGAGAAATCTATTAAAAATATATTTAGAAGCTAATTCCTCTTGCAATTTGAAAAGTAGTGGAAGTTATCAACTTTAATGCATTAATGATTAAGAAACCCTAATTTGAGATAATTAATGTATTGAAAAGGGTTATATGGATGATTAAAGTTGATATTAACCTGATTATTATAAAAAGACACATCAAGATCTGAAAGGATGAACTTTACACGTAATTGGATTAATTTAAGGTTTCCATGTGCATAAATATGCTTTAATGGGCCATGAAACCCTAATGTTAGTCATTATGACTCTTAATGGCTTTAATTATTCAAATTTATGAATAAAGCTAAGATATGATGGTTCTAAGCTATTTTGAGTATAAAAGTTTCTAATTGTGGATAAAAACCCTTAATATGGTAATTAGGGTTTTCTAATGGATAAATGTGGAATTAGTGATAAATAGGGTTCAAATATGTGAATTGAACTATAATGCAATATGAGTTGTCATTTTGAAAGAAACTGAAGATGATAATTGGGCCTAATGATCGTATCATGACTTAAAAGGATAAAAATGGTAGTTTTAATGTAAAAGAGGCATAATAGACTTAATGGACATTTAATTGTGCCTTTAATCCAAAATTAGGGTTTAAAATAGTATAAATGAAGTGAAACCCTAATTGCAATGGAAACCCTAAAAAGGGATAGTAACCCTAGGAAGCAACTAGGCTTAATAAACCTTGAAGGCCTGATCAATGATAGGAAAATTAGATGCATATTTCAGGATCATCTTGTGTGCTTGCTTGTTTACTGGATTTCTTGCTTAGTTGGATTATTTCTGCACTCAAATCAGCCTGACAGGTATGTGGTTAATTATGGTTAATCACATTAGTTTCCCGAAGGTTTTCCGGATGATTCATCGCATTGAATGCAACCTATCAGTTTGGATGTTCATACTTGCAAATTATAAAGTCACTATGATTATCACAATTATAATATAAGTGTGTATTCTCGCACCTACATGCCACCCTGATGGATGATGCCAAAAGGTCAAGCCCAGGAGGGAAGACCCATGGGCACCATGAGTGGTGACCCCGGACACCAAGCTCGGGATTGAGAAGGTGGTCTTTATTGCATGACTAATGGGCACTATGAGAGGTGACCCCAGGCACCAAGCTCGGGATTGAGAAGGTGGCCTTAAGTCATTGGCAAAAGAGAAACCCCAAGGAGGGTATGCCAGGGTTAGGGCAAAAGCGGTGGAGAATGTCACATTGAAAGTGTAAATTGGCTTGTTAATTAACTTGATTGTGATATTTAGATTGTTAGCCATATGTGTGAAATTTTAGTTGTCCCCACATACCGGCATATTCTTATATGTTGATTGACATTTTTTTTGTCGGCATTTTAGGTGCAACTCTGAAAAGAACAAACAATAAAGTGACACCTTGTGAAAATAAGAAATAAAGTACAAGGAGGATTAGATAGAATAGATTCACGCTGTGGATAGAAGTAGATTCCTAAAGTTTTTAAAAAGGTATGCAAAGTTTTATTTTATACCAGATTTTAGTTAAGTTGGTAGAATTTCATAATTATTACTGATTATTTGTCAAACCTTTGACCTAATTTATTGGGATAATGGCTCTACCTCTTGATCTCCCTTAAGTGGGGGTTACTGGGAGGCGGGGTCGTTACATTTGGTATCAGAGCATAGGTTCCTTATTTAATCTTTAATAATTATTAAATTTTTCAAATTCCATAGAACTGAGGGAGTTATTAGAGGATTTTTCGAAAGACAGAGGTGTCTAGAAAAGGATCACGTTCGGGGGTTGGCAATATTTTCCTCCGCACCGCTAGTCGGAATATGAGGACTCCCGGATTTGTGTGACTGCCTGGCCAATGTCTTAGGATCTGAATCAAAATAAGATATTGTTAGGACTCTCTCATCTTGTTCATCCCTTCTCAACTCAAATGTTGTTAAGGATTTTAAGGATTAGGGTTTTCTCTATTTTCCTCACCCTCTTGAGGTATGGGTAAAGTTGATAAGGTTTAAGGAATCCTCCACCAAATTAATGAAAAGCATGTAAATAAGATGTCATGGACATAAGCTTAATAGTTTAAGCATAAACTAAAGAATAGATGCATACTTAGGTCGTATGACATATGTTGTCATGCTCTCAGGAGAGATCTGAGGCTAGACCTTCTAGTCAGGAGGATGAGTAGAGAAAGTTAGTCTTGGAGGTAGAGACCTCCATTATAAGTAGAGACCTGGCACATCCTCTAAGGATGATGCTAACCCTAACCCTAAGAGGTGGTTAGAGAGAGAGATGGCATGATGAGTCAGATGCCATGGTAGGCCAGGTGTGCGGGTGGACATGCTTTTTTATGCCCATGACGATATAAACCATGTGAGGTTGGATGACCTAGTACCTTTGGCGACCCAACCTTGGGAAGGTTCGTACATGTTAGAGTGAAGGATAGCTCCTTCAATGATGAGGTTATTGAAGAACCTATAGAAACCCTATGGGCTCTTATGAGCATGGCATAGTATGCACCCAGAGTACGTCAGTAGTGCTGGTAGTAGGTTGAAACATAGGCCTGAAGGGCATGTTGGATAGCTCATGAGATAAGCATGAGGAGCTCTGGATAATCTTGAGCAAACATAGGTTTAACCCATGAAAGTGTATGCATGTGAGCTTGGTCCACCTAGAGAGAGGACCTCTAGTAGTAAGGTTGTTTGTAGGGTTAGCTCTAGAGAGAGAGAGTGGGACCCAAGCAAGAAGGTTGGAAGCTTAGACTCTGAGATATGAGGAACAGTGGGGAATTGAGGATGATGCGACCTAAGTGGATGGTTGTGGTTGCCTCATGCATGATCCCTAGAGGCTGATGATATTTTGGTTTCTTTTAGAGGAACCAAACCCTAGAGAGAAGATGATGCTACTGGTACCTATGTGCCTATGGTATAGGTGTTTACCTTCTGAGATGGGAAGAAGAGTTCCTTAGACCATGAAGAGGTTTAGTAATAAGTTTTGAGGCCTTATACCCAGTTAGTTGTCCTTGAGAAGGACTCAACTCTGAGGTGTTGCTCGAGTAAAAGGATAATAGGAAGTGCATGTCATACCTTGTACATGCTTGGCTCGTGGTTAAAAGGTTGAGCATGCAGTGGGACATCTAAAAAGTGAACCTAGGGTTCCTAAGCCTAAGAGGGGAAGTGGTGTACCTGATGCTCATGACGAGATTTTTGTTTCTATAGATTTGAGCATGACACTCCTCATGTTTAGGGGAGAGGGAAACCCCTTAAGTATAAGGTATGTTTGATGAACCCCTCACATCTCAGTTGGTGACATGGGTAGGTGTGATCTTGGTCCAATGTTGAGGATGAGAACAAGTATGACCTGGCATGGTTTAGTAGGTGGCCTGCTTGTGCCTTAGTAGCTTGCTAGGGCTAAGCATGCTCATGTGGATGTAAACCCTAGACATAAGGATGTTTGTGACCTTTGTAATCAAGATGTAGTTTCCTCCCATCTTGGGAGAGGGACCCTTTTGTAGGGTGTATACCAGTTCTTATTGGTTTTGAGGTAACCTAAAGGGGTCTCATAGGATCTTGAGAAGCTAAGTGAAAAGTACATAGTATGAGAATGAACATGTAGACCCATAGATAACCATCTCTAAGTGCATGTGGATGTGTTACCAAGGAGGTAACCGGTATGGGGCCTGACCAAGGTAGGCAGGTCGCCGTGACCCCTATGAAAGGATGAAAGTCAGCCCATGAATGTAGAGAGAGATGATGGAGACTTGGGTAAGGTTCTAAGTTGGACATGTACTATATTAGAATCTTAAGTCTATCCTAGGGTCAGGTAGGGATAAGACCGATGGAAATAGGAGTTGCCTAATTCCCTAGTTGCACATGACCATAGGGTCGGGAGGTAACATCTATCATTGTTTGAGGGCCATGGGTTAGGAGA
This sequence comes from Alisma plantago-aquatica, assembly GCA_963693085.1. Lineage (NCBI taxonomy): Eukaryota > Viridiplantae > Streptophyta > Magnoliopsida > Alismatales > Alismataceae > Alisma > Alisma plantago-aquatica. Next base: position 1,437,857,072 of record OY856409.1, read on the forward strand.
TTGATCACCTTCATGAACTCATGGGACCCAAAGGGCAGATGAGGAAGGCACTCTCTAGATGCATAAGGAAAGAGGGATGACCCCAAAAGTGTCGGCACCCTACAGACCTAGAGGAGATGACCAACGATTGTGTGTGGACACAAGTAGGTTCGAGACTAGTTTTCCATGGAAGTAACCTTGATATCAAGATGATCGAGATGTAGAGACATATGTTGCACGTTTCAACTTAGATTTGAAGGTGTACTGGCAAGGTGTGATGTACCATCTCTACTCTTGGAATAGGAAGAACTCTATATTTGGACAGTCGCCAAATGCTTATTTCCTCTTATTATGGGAGTGAGAGATAGGACAATACACATACCATACACCAGGGATATAGATGATGTGAGTTGGAACGTTGCTATGAGGTATGAGGACAGAGATGATAACATACCCTTATGGAGTGAACGATGTAGGGATGGTTTACAAACATCAAGAGAACTAAGGTAGTCATCTTATGAGGATGTTTTTATCATGAGATATGTGGAATTTGCGAGTTATACAAGGTTGAGTTCGAAAACCAAGAGGATGAGCTCATAGTTTCTTGATGAAGATAGACTTAGAGTTTGAGATGAGATGATAAGTGGAATACATGGAGGTGTATGTCTTCAACATTACCTAATACATAAGGATGTGAGGCGGTAATGGATGCTTTGGTTGAGATGCAGCTGTCTAGTTTAACTAGTGGATAGGCTCGAAGAGGTTGTTAGGTTAACCCTAAGTTGGAAAAGGAGATATGTTTGGCTAACACTCAGATGTAACGAGATCTGTTGATCAAGTTAGTGGTTGTTTGGTTATCTAGCCTAGGCCTTGATGCGATAAAAGGATGGTTGTAGAACCTCAGATGCCCTTCTATGGAAAAGAAGGTGACGAAACCCCAACTAGAATGTTTTAGGGTTTTAAGGGATCAACCTTAAGGAATCGTGACATACATGAGACCATGATTTTAAGTTCATCATACACCGTGGTACTACTAAGATAGTAAGTGGCAGTAGTACTTTGGATACCTAAGATGAAGATGCATGTGGCTTGTCGTCATGCAAGCCAAGAGGTGAAGGACGAACACCAATAACCCATAAGATTGATATAGAGCATAAAACATCCCTGAGAGGGAATGGGAGTTCATCACTATGGGTGTTCATTCCATAGTGACTATTTGGATGAAAATAGATCTGTTGCCTTGAGTAGAAAATAGCTATATTTTGGTCCTAAGTGTTCCCCAACTCAAGGGAGCACCCCCAACTATAAATAGGACCACTTGGAGTCCATTCCAAGGTTGCTCATTCACTACATGCAAGGTCCTTGATATAGTTGACTGTGCTACTACTCCTTGAGCCCCTTTCTCTCTCTAGTTTACACATCATTTCGTGATTTGTGAGTGAGTTAGGATTATTGTAAGAGAGGTCTACCTTTGTTCATGTAAAGCTCTCAATCTTCCACTACTTCCCTATCCCCTTCTCTTATGAAGAAAAGTTGAAGCAAACTCCATTGAGTGAAGAAGGAGTTGTAGCTAGTCCTCTTCAAGGTTGATAAAGAGGTGGTGATCTTCTCCAAGTGAAGGAGAAGGCAAAGGCTGAAGATCCAAGAGGAGAAGCAAAGTCCTTCAAGGTAGAAGACTTGAGCTTGAGTGGGTAAGACCTAGGTGAAGGCTGAAGACTCAATCTAAGTGGGTAAGTTCCTTGTTGTGGTGGAGATCTCCTTGTAGTTGGATGGGTAAGTCCTTTGGTGGTCTATTGTTGTAAATCTCTATGGTGATATAATAGAGAAAAGCACTTGCAAAGTCCTAGAGGTTGACCTCTCTAGGTAGTGGACCGACTCACTTCTAGTTTGAAGTATGGAACCACTCAACATCCCTTTGTCAAGTGCTTGTTATCAATCTCTCTCATCCTTGCTATGCTTGTAGATAGGACTTCAAATTGCAATTAAACTTTTGCTCCTAATCACTATAATTTGAAGGTCTAATCTATTTTGTGAGAAATTTTGTATCTCTATTCACCCCCACCTCTAAAGCCCTTAGATCCAACATGTACGAGTCCTAATACATCACCTGCTCTATCAATGTTAGCAGTGAAAGGTGTTTTAGTTATCTTTCCCAACAAATAAGATTTGCATGGCTCTATTGATTCAAGGTCAAAAGAGTTTATATATCCATCTTTATGGAGTCTAGAAATGTGTTTCTCACTGATGTTCTAGACAAAAATGCCAAAGGTATGTTTTGCTTGAGTTATCAAGTTTTAATCTTTTGGTATTTACATTATAAACATTTGTCTCTAGATATAATAAGTAAAGACCATTAGACATTGGGGCACTACCATAAAAGATATGATCTTTAGAAATAGAACATTGAACATTCTTTATATGAAATTCAAATCTATTCCTATCCATACAAGATATAGAAATAATGTTTCTATTACTGGCAGGTATAGAATGGTAGTTATCTAACTCACAAGTGTCGTGGGTAGAGATAAATGATAGGTTCCAACTTTAGTTGTAGTAACTCTTGCTCCATTCACAACGAGCAGTTTGACCTTACCCTTTCTCAAAGACTTACTTCTTTTTATTTCCTACATATTTGAACATATGTGACATCCACATCCGGTATCTAGTACCCAAGATAAAGAAGTACAAATATTTATCTCAATAATGTATATACTTGAAGTAGATATCTCTATCCCCTCCTTCTTCTCCCAGAGTTCCTCCAGGTAGAGAGGACAATTTCTTTTCCAATGTCCAACCTGGTGACAATGGTGACAATTGCCTCCCTTATTCACCCCTCCCTTGTCTTTCAGTGCAGAAGAGTTGGGTTTGAAGTTATCTTTATAACTCTTCTTAGCTTTGTCTTTTCCCTTAGACTTCCATTTGCATCTACTAGTCATCTTCACAGATATGGGTTTTTCTTTCCTCATATGTGCTTAAGCTATTCTCAACATCCCAAGTAATTCTACCAACTACTTGTCAGAATCATTCATGTTATAGTTCATGAAAAATTGGTTGTATGATTCTGGCAATGACTACAAAATCACATTTGTGGATAACTCTTGGCCCAAAGGAAATCCCAGTCTAGCAAGCTTCTCTACATACCCAATAAACTTGAGCACATGGGGAGCTATTGGTTCTCCTTCTACCATATTTCACTTGAACAACACCTTAGAGACATCAGATCTCTCTTATCTTTCTTGATCTTGGTACATGTTCTTAAGATATTATTATCATCTCAATAACATCCATATCTTCATGTTGTCTCTGCAAATCATAGTTCATTGAGCAAAACATCAGGCACTTGGCATCCATGGATCTTCAGAGATATTTTTGTAAGCATCCATGTCAACCTTAGGCATTGTGGGAGTGGGTTCATCTGGCTCTAGTATCTCTACAACATATAGTTTACGCTCTTGTGTGAGAACTATTCTCAATATCTTTAACCAGTCAAGGAAATTATTCTCGTTCAACTTGTCCCTCTCAAGGACCGATTGCAAGGAAAGCGTTTTGCTGTTTGCCATTATTTTCTACAGAAGAAATTTGCAATTCATCAAAATACTTTTGATGATTTGATTTGATTAAAAGGAAATTGTGACGACATTAATTAGGCCTTTAATTAAATATTGCTCCTACTATTTTGTTCAAATTGGTAGCCCTGCCATATCGATTACAAAGATTGCAACATATAACCTTCTAGTAAGCCAAGACCCAAAATAATTAAGCTATTACCCAGCCAACACCAGCAGTCTATAACCAATTATTAAGGTAGGTAATATTTTCCAATTGCATCTTATGCAATTCTTGGATAGTTGGTATGTACGATTCCTTGTCATATCTCATCTTTATGCCTCTAGGCACTTAATCTCATTGAGTTCACCTAGTTAAGCCTGATACAAAATCCAACATGATAGCAATGCACCCTGCTTGGAAGACCCACAGAACTACCATCACACTTCCACAAGATAGACGGTGCACCATGCTTGGCATACCTACATTTAGTCAATCAAGTTTTTCATGTGGTTGCTTATAAAAAATATTTAAAACTTAATATTTGGTTGACGGGTTTTATTTATTTATATATAAATACATATATGTATCCAGACACCACATACTAATAATATGTATCATATACATCCTACATCCACAAACAAAATATGCAATTATAAAATATGATAAATAGTTATGGCTACTCTAATGCAGTTCTTTGGAGCCACAAAGAATTGCTACCTACTAAGGTCCACATCATATATAGCAACCTATACTATAGAAAATCTATGTTGGAACCATCTAGGTCAGTCGACTCAAATCTTGAGTTGATTGGTTGGCCTCCTGGTTGGTCGACTGGTCTTCTTGGATTGGTTGACTGGATCCTGGGTCAAGCAGCATTTGGACTCTTCCAATTGGTCACTTGGGCCTCCAGTGAATCAGTTGGCTCCTCCTGTCATCTGGCCTCCTCAGTCCTCCAATCAATCAGTTCTACTTTAGATTCAGTTCGACTCGTCTGGTGCATAATGCCTTCCTTTTTTCAAAACAGAAAGTATAACTATCATATTCCTACTTAACTTATTACATTATAAAAGTGAAACCTCGACTTACATTTGAGGGAGCATAGGAAGGAAATAATTAACTTACATATTGAAAAAGAGAGAGAAGCTCCATATGCAAATTGAATTTAAAATACATGAATAAAATCATTCAACCATGCACACATATCTAGGGGTGTTGGCCATAACCAAGTTTATATCCACCATCAAAACAATTTCAAGGTGACGCGTATAAATTGCATATATATCATATATATGTATATATATATATTGGGATCATATGTTGTATTTAATTAGATATGCACATTAATCATTTAAATATTCACGTCACATGTAATAAATAAATGATAAAACTAAAAACCAAACATATCCATTAAGTATGAAAATATAGTAAAATAATTTGGCTCTGATACCATTGTAGGAAATATAACGACAGAGATGGCAGCAGAAACAAAAAAAATCTTACCATATTCCCCTTGACTAGCGGATCGTGTCCAAAAACTATGGATTGGGAAGGAAGGTTTTCAATACATATATATGGTCATGGAGTAAGTCCATCAACTATCCTTGTAGTGGCGTGCTTCTTTCACAAGCAACGCCTAGATGATTATTAGTGGCGGCCTTCTGGTGTAGCACCACGGACGGAGGTTGACGGCATCCTCCTGTCGGGTGGCAACGGCCTCCACGCCTCTACGTAGTCCACGTAGACCACAGGAACTCCTGTCATTTTTTTTAAAGCTGATAGGAAGGTGTTATCCCTTCTATGTCAACATGTTAGCACTGACTTGTTCTCCCTTTGTTGTCTCTCCCTTTTACAGGTAATACTTTCTCTAGGCTCCCACGCTACTACAACTATGAGAGGATAATGTTTGTCAGTGTTAGTTGTGTCTTTAGAAAGTCTTAACTATCCCTCTATATATAGGAGGTCCAGGGTCATGGTTTCTAGATCAAATGAAAGTCGAAGAGACTAATTTTTATGAATTTTAGGTTGCTACAGGTCATGAGTCAGTTGACTCACACCCCAAGTCAGCAGGATTGAATGATTTCCTATTGGAAAACACATTGGCGATTAATGCATAACATGATGTCAGTATCAATCCTTGATCCAATCTTATTTATCATGGAACTGGGTGATTCACATGTTGAACCGATCGAATCAAATTCTGAAATGGTCAGTTAACATTCTAAACCAATTGATTCATTTTCTATTTGAGCCAATGTTCAACCAATGTTGTTCACATTGACTCAACACTTGAATCGGTCAACTCAACATTTTATTCAGTCGACTCATAGTCATGGTTAGCCATTTTCAGCAATCTTTTTAAATTGAATACCTAAACACTTTAGTAATCAAGTTAAACCTTATTCATGAGTAAAACTCTATTCCAGGTGTATCCTATGTGTGTAATCCTATAGATCTGAAGTTACATTGGCAGTGAATGTACATAAGTAACTTATGACATCACATACAATGAGTGGATCTAGTAACTCATCATTTCTACCCAAGTAATTTGAAAAGTTGAAGAACAACTTTAACCTACAATCCTTGATCAGTGTTATAGTGATCATATAGTTCCTTTGTCTCTGATATCCAGATTGAACTCGAGTCATGGAATCATCATCCTCTGAATGTTCAATCCATGTTTCTTGAACTAGAGCAGACTGTCTGAGATGTAGTGAGCTCACATATCATATATAAATTCATAGGAGTATGGCCATATGTTTCTCAGTCTTTCTTATCAAGTGGACATGATATCAACTCCAGTAGGAGGGACAAATCCCATCTACATCACTCACAGTCATTCCCCATGTGTCGAGCATCACCTTTATGGTAACCTTTATTCAAGGTCACGTTGGATGGTGTTTAAAATAGATCGAACGACATGAGTGTAGTGACTTCAGGTCTAAGAACCACTATCACCACTATCACTATGAGAGATGATTCTAACTACCATTCAAAGGATTCATGTATCACTCTCAAGGTGGGTATGTCTGATACACTATTCTCTAACAAGTACCTATGTGTTTGGTTTGATATCACATATCATGACTAATGAGATTCTATCGTCAACCAACACACACTCTAGTCTTATGTATTATTGTTGTCTATTAGCTTCTACAATAACATCCTACTAGGGACATAACAAGAATGTATGTACTCTTATCACAAAATACAATCTCATCGTTCAAGTCATCAACCTGAACACATATATCGTTCTTTAGACATCTATCATGTTATACTATTATCTCATAATTGAACAAACATATAGACAAAAATTGCATTTATTATTAATCAGATCATTTACAAGATTTTACATTACAATAATCCTATGATTGATTCTCTGGGCATACATACCAACAATCATTTCATAAGAATATGTATGAGCACATCAATGACCCCCATATTTGATGGGAGGAGTATTCTATACATATTAGGACCGCTGACCATTAAGTAGAACTCAATCAACTCATGCTTACCAGCTACATTTGGACAACACCTCAACATTTAATTCTCTGTCGATCTATTTTTTCTTCTTTCCTCTATGTATGAGGACAAGCAAAAATTTTAATTTTGGAGTGGGGGAGTAAGTCAAATCTTGAACAAAAACATTTTTATCTCTTACTCTTTTTGTTTCTTTTTAGTTTCATTATTTCTTTTCCTACTGACTCTTTTTCTTTTCATTCTAGTTTCATTAATTCTTTGATTGATAAAAATTGCTCGAAGGTATGCTATATTCTGTTTGTCTTTGCCAAATCTTATCCAACACTAAATCTTATTTCCTAAAGTAAGTGTTTTACTTGAACTTTTGATTATTTTTATAAATCAAATCATTTTAATAATTACGACATATCAGTTTACTTAGAAGTGAGTATAGTTTTCTGGTCAACAATTTTATCTAGAAGCGAAATTTATAGTCCTACGGAAAGAGGAACAACACTAAATTGCAAAATGTTAAAGTATTTCTCTTGTGTTGTCTTTGTCCAATTGTTGATCTTGATGAAGTAATGAGAGCTAGATCTTAGGGAATCTAACTTTAGATTAGATCAAACCAAGATTGATTCTCTTTAATAGAATTAAATTGAATGCATACTGGAAGAATAGAAAAGAAAGTTTAAAAGAGAGCAATTACATGAGCCAGAGTCTATCTTATAGGCCAATGCAGTAGTGATTGGTTACACCAAGGCAAGTCACAACACCTCATCTACCACTATACAAAATATAAAAACCTTCTTAGCAAAGAATAATCTATATCATGTGTCTTATGGTATTATCTCAATTATCAATTAGTCAAAGGAACAAAATTATTTCAACTCCAAAATAGGGGATATTTAGTGTGTGTAGATAGAGGGTATACTTGAGGAAAAAGTTCTTTTACTTGCATCATAAGAAATCTTCAAGAGAAAAAAAGAGACTCAAATCACGTAATATTGAATTGAAAACCTGATGACCCTTGATATGATGAATTGAGTTTTAGTATCACGAGGACCAGAAAAACTTATGCGTGAAAATCTATTGAACATGAGTACGTAGGACACAAACAAATTAGATGTGATGGAAAGAAAGTGAGTATGTCCTTGTATAAAAAGTAATTTAACAACTATATATATTCTCTTCTATTGAACATGATAATATCTTGATGGTACACAAGTCTTTTTTATGGAAAGGAACACCTCCTAGAACAAGCCACTAATGGAATCCCCCAGTAAGTTAAACCCCAGGGTCAGACGCAGTGTGGTCACTCGCCCCTACACCACACCCAATAGCATGATATGTTGTTACAATGTTACCTGATCAAAATGCCTACCAACCTATTTTTTACCAAAAACTTGCTCCCAATGAGATTCGAACCCGAGTGGGCTGGTTGGGAGGCACCCCACTTGACTAGTTGCACCAACACTGGGTGACAACACAAATATTTTCATCAAATACTTTCTTAAAATCTAGTTTTAGCTATGCTCGAGGACAAGCAAGCTTTAAATGTGGAGTGGTTGATCACATTCATTTTTATCTATTCACATGGCTATAGGTAGCTCCATTCTGACTCCAAATAAAGAGAAATATCCACAGATTCTGCCTCAATCTTGATACTTACTATTTTCTTGGAGATTGATCGTGGAAGCCACTTTTTCCCCAAACTTGACCTCAAAAGAGGACTTGCTTGACTACTTAGTTGGAGTCGCTTCTTAATCTCAAATAAGAACATGAAAAGCTCATGACGTCAACGAACAAGACCCCGCTACTGTTGAAGTGACTACCACCATTGATCATTGCTATTTAACTATATGGATTCTTATATAGTTGGATCACCAAAGTTTGTACTCAATTGTGCCAGTACAAGTGGATCTCAAGTAATTTAGACAAAGTGACAAGCTCCAAGCTCTCAAAACCCAATTTGACTACTACAAGTCCATTTGTCCAGATAGAGGAGTTCTAAAGCCACACAATCTAACCAAGGAGCCTTCCATGTATTCGAGTCTAGAAATTACCAGTCTCAGGCTCAACCCAAGGCTCTTCCAAGCACTCAGATATGAAGAGTGCCCAATCTTGGACTCGACCCAAGGCTCTTCCAAGTACTCAAATAGGAAAAGTAACCAAACTCATACTTGAATCAAGACTTTTCCAAGTACTCAAATATATAAACTCATTAGTCTCAGACTTGACCTTAGATGCAATTAAGAACTCATGTCGCAGGACAGCAGTCCTGTATTTGACATTTTCATGTATGAATCCCACTTGAGTATTAGAAAAGGATTCTTATACTCTTTGTCTAGGCTTTGTGCCTATAATTTGGACCCCTCCATCAATGTTCTTAGGATTCAAAACTCTACATTCATTCTTAATCTGCCTCATGTTCACCATCCATTCTCTGCCATCAACAACATGCCATTTCCCGTATACCTTTCCTACAATTAGTGATAGATTAACCTACCAATCCACTCTGCTACTTCCAAACACCCCATTGGAGATAGATATGGTCAAACTTGTGGTTGCTCCATTGTCTTGTGTGATTGTATATGCTACCATTGGCTCCACACTTAGAAGCCTAGAATTCCATTCTCCCCAATAACTTGTACACAGTGGAGGAAGCTAGCTACATATGGAACATTATAAATCAATGCAGAATTGAGTGGTTAGCTTCCATCTCTGGATCATGATCCTTGTTTCTTGATTCTTCTTTTAGTTTACATGTAACTTCTATTTTAATACATATTTGTGCTACTTTCTCTTTCCAACTAAATTTCTTTCTCAAACGTCTCTTATAACAAATAGCAATGGATGTAGTCTATCAATAAATCATGGCTTGAGAGAAGATTCATCATGACCCCTAAAGAGGACGGTCGCATTGATGCATTGATTCTTTTAGTTGTTGCACCATAATATGTAGGTATTAACATTTAGCCCTGAAAGAGGTTAAATCTGCTAATCCATATGACCTTCGCTCGTACTCACTAGAAACTTGAGTAAGGACGGTCTTGAAAACTATTTTAGTAGAATCTAAATTTTACGTTTGTCTGTCACCTGAAACTGGGGGCTGATCAGGAAGCTGAAGGCTATGATCTGGATGCTCACATCTCTATCATCTACTGCGGGTTTTGAGTCAATCTATCTAATTTATCTTACTACTTTTCAAAGTGTAGATTTCAGTTGTAGTTTTAACTCTAAACCCGTTTAATCTTTAGAGTAAGTGGCTAATATAAAGCCAGAAGCATTTTGCGTTTCTTTTTTAGATCCCAGAAACGACCCAATTCCACTATAGCCGATCTCTTATGCTTGTGCATGTTCTCAATATAAGACTTATTGCGTATCTGTTAGAGACAATGGCTCATATTGACAAGAGCACAAACTCATTTTCGATTGGATACACACCATGTTTTTTGTGTCGTCTCACACACACAACAAGCATGTAAGACCCAAATGTAATAAATGTTCGTTAGTGATAATACTTATAAAGGGTAATAGGGAGTGCACTACACGGTGACCAATTCTAACAAGTACAACTTACAAATAACTTGTTAAAATACTATTACTCAAGACTTAGAATCAAATATCTTCTAAACTATAAACTGATCTCTAGCCACATAAATATATCAACGACTAAAGTTGTATTTTGGTATGTCATATGAAAGATTAATCTTAACACTAATGTTTAGAAATAAAAAGGAAAATATTAATTAACTAAAATTATATGCTTACGAATAAATTTCTATAGCTAGAGAATAAGGATGTTATCTAAAGCAATGCAAGGTTTCAAAGCACTCCAATGCACTAGTATAGTTACACTTTTCCAACTGCTTCTTGCACCATTATTAAAATCAAACGACTAACAAACCAATAAGTATTTTTGTCAAATTTTTTAGTTAGCAAGATCTTAATGATTCAGTTTAGTCTTGGTTTGATCCTTCTTTCGATCCTCGATCTAAAACCTTCCTTCATTCAGGTTTCTCCCTAGACTTGTATGGTCCTACCCAATTTGGGTTTGGACAGATTTACAATCCTTTTCATCTCATCGGATCATATCTAAGTTAACAAAATAAAGGAGTGATGTTGAAATATAATGCTTTCCTATAACTTTGCTCAGACTGAAAGGATAGTTGTATAAAATTACACACATCTCATATTGTATGGTGGTAAATATTGGGTCGGGAATTAATGAAGTGTCAAATCCTACTGCTAACAATGATGTGCACAAATATTGAAAAGGATTAATGTTTCTCTGAAAATAAGATATCAAATAATGATGACATCCTATGAATGTGTCATATTATTAGGCATCTATGATGTACACCGGTAAGTACATGTTAGGATAACACAATTGAGCCATACATGTACTGTATAGGAAACATATGAAAGGGTTTTGTGTAATTGTTTGTTTTTTTCAAATTACAATTTGTCCCTATATTTTTATAAGTCACTCATGTGATGCATAAGTTTATATATAGCTATATAGAAAAGCTCATGGAGATGGTTGTATGCATTTTTATTCATATTTTCAAATTGCAAAATATTGATTATATACGAATAAGGTAGTTGTGTGCCACATAAGTTTATGACTAGGGGAATTGTGTGTATATTGTTTCATAATGCAATTTGGCATTGTATACTCTTAACCATGAAACAAAACATTTACTTCGAGTTGACTTTGACATGTATGGAAGTGGAAGTTTGTGAAAACATCGAGGAAATTTTGAGGTATTTTACAATTAAACTTCAACGCATCTTTGGAGAAAATGAAGCTAAAAATAGTGATTTCATGACAAAAATTGATAGTAAAAACAAAATCTATATTTATATATATCCATCCATCCATGTTTACATATGTAGGAAAACATAATCACATGCAAATGTGCAAGACGTCCTCTTCGTGTCAACTTATTGCCGCCGTTTACCGGGGCTTCCATTCAAAGCTCCTCAAACAATGTCGTGCAAGTAGAATTTTGTGAAAAATATAAGGAAATTTTGACAAAGTTGTGAACTAATACTTCAACACAAAATAAGCTAAGAGATAGTGATCTGGTGAGGGAATTTGACATAAAACAACAAATTTTAGTAAAACATACTCGGTCTATAATCTTCTATACAGAATGTTTAGAACTTAAATCTATTTTATTATATGTATTGAATAGTATCTATAGAAATCCCAATTGTATCACGTTCTATAATTAAAAAATATGAGTTTATTTCCAAGTACTTCAATTTGTAAAGAGGGAGAAAAACAAGAGGTGAAATGATTATAGGTCGACAACAAATTTCACAAACCTTGTGGCAGTCTAGTAGAGGAATAAACTTATCATTACTCTCTCGTTAGAAACCAAAGAAATTGTCATCTCAATGTCAAAAATAATTTCCTACAAGTTTCTTTATGTCTTCACTATGTGTGCAATAATAACACCTATTAAGATCGTCCAGAAGATGGAAGGTTTTGAGCTAGTTGGCCACTGCCATCGATGGCAAGGGTGTTGGTGCCCTCTTCCCCTCCCCTCATTATCTTCAGGTACGTTTGAGTAGGGTTTGTTAATACCTTCAGGAATATCAATGATCAGCAGAATTTGACGACCGAGCGGGAAACTGACAAGGAATGTTGCAGATAGCAGTGGCAACCACAGCAGAGGTGCAGATCGTGGAGGGGCAACCCGTGGAGGAGCAACCGGCGGCAGAGTTGCAGACGGCAGACTGAGAAACTGAAGGTGTGAAATAGATAACCGCCGTGGCGGTGATGCAGACAGCACGGTGGGCAACCACAACAGATGTGTTGACAGCGGAGTGAGCAACCACGGCGGAGGTGCAGAAGAAGGATTGGGCGACCAGGGTGGAGGTGCAGACCAAGGCGTGGGAAACCATGGCGGAAGGACAGAAAGACGACGGATCAACTGCATGGAGCGCCACCATGCACGTCCATGCATACAAACACATGATACGCTAACTGTTTCGGCATTCACAGCTGCTCACAACCAAGCGAAATCAAATTAAATGGACTAGTTGATTCTCCTTTAAATCAAATGGACTAGTTGATTCTCCTCTAAACCAAACGAAATAGTTGATGTTCCAATTCAAAGTTTCTAATTTCCTGTTTTCAAATGTTTACTGTGTGTTAATTCCACACCCAAACAGACGAGCCCTAACGTTAAAGCTCAAGCAGTATGACCTTTGATATGTACTTGTAATTTGAACGTTTAACTACAACATTCAACCGCAACTTATACCAAAATGTTGTGCACATAACTTTTTTTCTTTGCCCTCCAGGCAAGTCGGTGTGTTTGAATAGCAACCATACAATCGTGCCAGATGCATTCACCACCTACCCCACGGATGATGCAGTGTGCTTTCTGGTTGCTGGCACCCTGACAAGAGAGAAACGACCAACACAGAAGCAATCCCTTATCCACCAAGAAAAGGACCGTGATATTGACAATATTATTAGTCTTGTGTAGAGGTGATCTTTACAAACAAAAAGAGGTTTCACGGCAGTGTAATGCTCTCACTGCATATATTATGACATCCAAAATGAAAGACTGGATATATGAAAGAAAATTAGACGTTTCAAGGGATCTAGATTCATCATTTGCGACGAGAAAGACAACAAAATGCAGCTCGCCCATTGACTACGAGATAAAAGTGCTGTGGTGATGCACGTGACGCATCAAACCTTTGCGAATAGACGCTTTCGGATCTGAAACAAAGAAGAGGCCCACAATTAAAAAATTGTAAACCAAGGAGGAAGCAATATCGCACCCTCATGCTATGAGAATGCAACCAGCTGGGACATAATGGCCAGTGAAATAGCAGGATATCAATCGGCAAATCGAGGTACTTCCATAAGAACCTTACATTTAAAACATACTTTAATATATATGTTAGGTAAGCATAATCATCACATATAAGTAGTAGGGCCTAATAATTCTCAGGTTCAGTGGTAGGAAAATCACAGACATACCTCAGGTAGCTTTTGACGGAAAATTACTTCCAGTCTGGCATCCAATGTGTTTTCACAGACTATCTTCCCATCTTGAGAAGCCAATACAACGCCTCCAGAGCTGATAAGTAGATTAAAGAATGAAAGGTTGGTTTAATTCTCTCACCAACAACACAGCATATAGAGAAAACGGAGGGAGGAAACAGAGCATTTCTTAAAGATTACAAACATAAATACATTAAGAACATACCTAGCACCCTAACACAACAAGAGATGAATAAGGATTTGCAGTTGAGGTTCATTCTGACCTCAAAAGCGAACAATAAGTAGCAAACATAAGAAATTATAGGTCATCCCCAAACAATCCAAGGCAGTGGCGATCTTTAGCACATTGAAGGAAAACTATGACCATCTGTATCTTGTGTGACGAGACTTTATGGACTGCAATCCAAAGTTGGCTGGTGGATGAAATACAGCAGCAGAGACGTTATAAAAGCTGGTACTGGCATGTCTTAGTTAAAAGCAAATGCAACTATGTCCTATCATATAGACTCGTAGTTAAATAGTGTCGTGTTCCTTTCGCTGCTCATCCTTTTTCCACATGAGCTGCCATGAGTAACTGCAGGCTGTCTGCAGATTGGTTCCCCCGACGTCCCAAAGGGGGAGGTATTTCTATACAGACTACTGGGAGTTGGAAACTCAGAACCCAGACGATGCCTATCATAGGTGCCAACAAAAGGAATTTCTAGATGATAACATGAATTCTTAGAAGAAAGGTTATAAATTATCTGTGGTTACTTTTATAAGTGATATCATTTTCTTTAATGTGTGATTAAATCACATGGAAGTTGGGGTCACGGCATCCAAAATAGCTGTACAATTGGTGGGTCGGGTTAGGCAATATGGAGTTGTTGTAATATCTGACTTGGGGCTCAGATCTGACTCCATGCAAGAAAGCTAATTGTAATGTAGGGCTCCTTATATCCACATGCAAGTTATCGAGAGGATACCCTACCAAGTGCATTCAACATTATGCGGGAAGTGGGGTTCTTTGCATGTACCTTCAGCAACAAGGTTGGAGCCAGGCACTACAACAGCACACCTGAGGACACATCATGAACAGGGCAATGGTGGAGTCTGTGATCAGCAACCTGCAACAACATCTCTGAGGACCCAAATGACATGGTTTCCCAGTCTAAGTTGTAGGTGTTGATGGATGCAAGATTCACACAATCTAGGGGGTGAATCCCCCAATCAGCCTGGTTCTCTCAGGACGTCACTGCATCTCTCTAGGTCTCACAGGATCCACCTTGGACAATGAGTGTCTCGGGAGGGAGAGGGCATGGTGAGGAGCATTCTTGGAGCTCCCTTATGAGGCATCAGATTATTACTAGAAAAAACTAAGAGCTTTCGGATTGAAATTGCTTAATGAACCCATACAAGGGCAAGAGCTGGGGTGTTGACCCTCTGCATTGGGCCACCCAAGCTTGAGCGACCTCAACTAAATAGGCTGTGACATGCATGGGCATTCTTTGTGTGAGCCTGTCGGTCATGCACCTTTTGAGGTGATGCAGATCCTATGAATCTTTTTTATTAGCAATTTGAAGGCGATAGATACCCCCATCATGACAGGGCTTACTCAAGAGCGTCAAATAAAAATTTGGAGACTTATTTCTTGCACTCTCTCTTTTCATTTTCCAATAGAAGGACAAGTGTGATAGCTACTTGAGACTTTGAGCAACTTGGGGAAGGTGGAGGCAAATACATGCTGACGAAAATTCAATGGTCATGAGTGTAAGATATAAATGGGAATGGGTGATCCAAAGGTGTCATAGGTTTGGGTCAGTGTAGATTTATTCTTTGAAAGCAATGAAAGGAGTGCATCTTCTCCCCGCTCCTAATGTGCAAGCATTTTGCTTTGGATGGCTAGCACAACAGATCCAGAAACAGATACAACAAGGCATGTCTGGAGCTTAGATCGGAATTCAGGGACTGGAAGCATTGGGAATAGCTTGATATATGGACTAGAAAATGGGGGAAATTGTGTAACTTCTAATGCTCGAATAAGGTGTTGAGCATGGACAGCGCAATGTCCTTTATGCTTGATTAGGATGATATTTTTTTTACATTCGATCTCATCATGATCTTACTGAACATTTACTATAGACATTTATTCCAACGAATGAACCTATTCAATTTCAAACTAGCAAGTCAAGTCATACTTAATGGAGAAAGGTTTTTAAAAATATGGCAGCCACTAGTTATGTATTGTACCAAAGATGGTGGCTGATTAGTATATGGGTGTCTTTTGACGGGTTAGAGTAGATTCAATTTCATTTCTTGGCATGACCTTTTATACGAGTATAGTCTAGCTTCTCGTTTTCTTATGTACCAAAGTAGATTTTTTAGGATACTCTAGTATGTTAATATATCTAGATACTCAAGTACTGTCTACAAGCAACTATGAGCAAGTGTCACTTGCCAAGCAGAATCTAGTGGTGTCATGCACACTTAATAAGCTAATGTATCACAGGCAACACACAACAGCCATCATTGTTATAGGGTGGTTGTGTCGCACATGCAGTTAACTCTCTCGTTCTTTGTCTCTTGCTGTTTGTAACGGATTAGCTTCTTCTCAAGTTTTTCACTGCTACCAGCATCCATCATCCCACCATGAACAGTACCTCATACCCGTATCTCCGACCGCATAGACTCATTGGGACTCTGTTTACATAGGAGACTTATCAGGCTTTCTAAGTTTCAATACAGTAGCCCTGGGCAACCAACAGCAGCTATCGAATCTTCAAAATTCCTAAGATTTATCTATCTAGAACCGGGAATCTACATGTTCCGTCTCCTAAACTCCAAAAAGGAGTGACAATATACTCTGACATCTCATAGAATTTTTAAAAGCTTCATTAGTTTTTTTGAAAACTTTTTTTTTAAAAACAACAGCTTCATTAGTTAAATGTGCATCATGCTGCTAAAACTATAAGGTCCAGGATTTGGTGAGAGAAAGGTACAATAAAGCTAGAGAACACATATCTGATTTATAATAGAGCAGCCATATTTATCCAATCATAATCTATAAAACTTAAAAGTGATGCTCAAGGAATGAACATCAGACGGTACTGTATTATACTGAATGCCTCAATTTAACTATGAGATATCATAGGAGTTTCCACTCTATTCTTTCTTGCAGTGCTGTTAGTACCAGATACCTATTGCCATGGCCAACATATAACCATCTATTCAGAAAAGAATGCATAGTGCACGCAATTTCCTAAAATATATAAATATTCCTAACTCTAGTTTTATACACAAGCCTTAACTATTGCCTCATTAAGCATAGTCCAAATCACAACAATTTTCTCTTCCTAGACAACGATGATTCTAGTCATCTCATCAAACATTCATTTTCACTCCCCGCGTGCTACATTCATTTTCACTTCCCTTATGCTAGTTATCATCTTAGGGTGGGATATTAGAAGTTAGTTTTTCGACAACACACGGATATATATATCATCATCATCATCATCTAAGCCTCAGTCCCAACTATGTTGGGGTCGGCTACATGGATCCTGCGTTTCCATTCAGCTCTATCATATGCCATATTCTGATTGAGATGTAGAGATTCAAAATCTCTCTTTATAAGCTCATCCCATGTTAATTTAGGTCTTCCTCTTCTTCTATTTATAGTGTTTGGCTCAATAGCATTGCTTCGTATAGGTGCACTAGTTGGTCTGTGTTGCACATGTCCATACCATCTGAGTCGGCCCTCGCGCAACTTGTCCTCAATGCTCGCCACCCCCACTTTATTCCTGATATAGTCATTTCTCAAGCGATCTTTTCTTGTCTTCCCACACATCCATCTCAACATACGCATTTCAGCCACGTTCATCTTGTTGAGACCTTGTTTCTTCACCGCCCAACATTCAATCCCATAGAGCATAGCTGGTCGTATAGATGTTCCATAAAACTTACTTTTTAACCTAAGAGGGATCTTCCGATCGCATAATACTCCAGTTGCACTCCTCCATTTCAACCATCCTGCAGTGATCCGGCGACAAACATCATTTTGGACATTCCCGTCTATTTGAATAATAGAACCCAAGTAACGGAATTTATCACATTTTGGTATATCTACACCGTCCAACTTGGCTCCATCATTCACACTGCGAGATTGGCTGAAATTGCAATGCATATACTCAGTTTTGCTCCTGCTAATCATCAATCCATTCGATTCTAATGCCTTTCTCCAACGTTCAACTTTAGCATTCAATCCATCTTAAAAAAAAACTCCGCCTATGTTTTCATATTTTGTGTAAATGTAGCCGGTCCCAAGCTCGGGTAAAGGAGGAGGGTTGGTGGTAGGTTGACAGCCAACCTATAAAAACCGTCACTCTTTCTATGACATGGATCCTTATAATATATATATATATATATATATATATACATATATATATATATCAATTTTTAAAAATTGCACTGAGTGGCCGCTTAATCACCAACAGGTCATGTCCACCTAAAAACCCTCTTAAGCACCTGTGAAGCGGATTGAAGAAAAGTGGCCGCTTTTTACCCGCTTTTTTTTCGCTTTAAAAAAAACTCTTGTAAGCCTGTAACATTAAATACATTATATGGCCCGATCAGTATTGACTATAATATATTAAACTAGCAAACATGAACTGTTCTATGATATACATAGTTCTGATCTAGAATGCATACTTTGTATGTAAGCTGTAATGATATGGTACTTTTGTAATGTATCTAAGTAAATTATAGGTAACTATTAGGTTGCGTTTGGGCGCCACATTTGTGACTGCTGCAGTAATCAGCAAGTCACGGAATTCTGATTACCTAAGTAATAAATCCTGAGATTCTTAATTACATTGTTTGGCTGAGTGGTTATTCAGAAATGCAGTAATTATGATTACTGACATTCCAGATTACGTTGTTTGGTAATTATGTATTTGAAATGCAACATTTTTAATTTTTTCCATAAAATCAATACATAATTATATATTTAACCTGCTACATGGCACGAGGCATCCATATTCATATTTCACGTTGATTTGAATTCAAAAAAAACATACATATCAACCCAATTGATAATGTGGGCAATCTGAACATACATATCAACCTTTGCACCAATGATTTTCCCATACGATATGCAAATTGTGACATGATCATTCTCAAATTTTAACCATTCAACTGTGTAATCAAACATACAATTTCACACAAAGTACAAAATGTCATGTGATCAACCACATCACAATCACCACACCAATCAACTACAAATTTTCCAAGACATAATCAGCAGAAGTAGATCCAATTTTCACACTGAGTGGCGGTCATGCCAATCCTAGAACGGAAAGCGGGGATCACTACGGCAATGAATGGAAGTTGTAGCAGCAACGTCTCTAGACCAGCGAAGCATCTAGCCTTCCGGCGGATCAGCTGCGATAGCAAAGGCTGCGTCTGGTCAAACAGCTCGTTGATAAGCAACCTAGCTAATGAATTCAAAGTCGGAGGGTTAGCGGGGTCCGTTCCTAGTAGAAATCGCGCAGATCCGGCACTGAATTCGGCAGGCAATTCAAGAAGGAAAATACGAAGAAGGAAGCATTTGGAGTGATCGGGGGAAACTTGTCCGAAAGAGTGTGTCCTCGGGGCTATCGCAGTTGCGGTTGAGTACAGGGGGCCCTCTTCGCTACTGGAGCGAGCTGCCCCCCTCGACCTGGTAGCCACCTGCTCCAATCCTGTGCCCCGTTCAGCGGCAACAGCAATCACCAGCCGATCAAGCTCGAGCAGCCGGCAGGGTGGGGCGGTCAGGAGATAGGAGTATGAGGGGAAGTGGTGTGATTCCCTGTTTGGCCAAATGAGACCCCGTCCGTCTTTGTCTGCTATCTTTGTCTGCCATATGAGGGCGCCTGGACGACGTGCCCGAACACGGAGTCGCTGCCGACGGCGGTAGGAGACATGGCGATCGTCCCGTCGATGGTGCTTCTGCTGCGATTGTGGGGAAGATCGGAAGAGGAAGTAGTAGTGGAGTACAGCTGCCTGATCGGAAGAGAAGCGTGATCTAGAAACAGCAAAAGGGGTGAAATCGGGCGAAATCGGAGAAACCCTAGCACACAGATCTAGGGCTGGAAGCAAAAGGGGGTGGAATCAGGCGAAATCGGAGAAGACGAGGAAGTCAGAGAAGGAACAAAGTAGAGAACTAACCTGCTCCACGAGGAAGAGCGAGATGCGACGAACCCTCGAACAGCAGTCAGATCGCGACCCAGCGAGCCCAGCAAACACCGCAGCAACGCGAGCAGCCACCTGACGACTTCAATCGCGAGCAGTGACGACTTCAACCGCGAGCAGATCCTCGTCGGGGAAGGTGGAGATGACGGGGAAAGGAGAAGATGGGGAAGGAGAAGAGGTTAGGGTTAAAACCCTAGCGACCCCAGAGATGATTAGGTGCAAGGGAGGAGCGACGACGATCGCGTGGTACTGGTTGTGGTGGCGGTGGAAGGATGAGCCATGGTAGGCGGAAGGATGCGGGGGAGAAGACGACGGGGTGGGAGTAGGGGGCGACGGGTCGGGAGATGGGGGCGATCGGGGTTGCAGCCCTCGCTCTGTGATTTGTAAAGTTCGCCGATATGGGCGGATTTTGTGAAGTTCGCTGAACGTGAGGCGAGGGAAATACCGCATTCCAACTGCTAAATTTCATAAATCCCATTCCTCTACCCAAACGACGACTTTACAATTGCAGTAGTCCTAGTACCAGAATGAATTACAATACCGCCCCGAATTACCGCACCCAAACGCAACCTTATCTAATTTAGAATGCATACTTTGATTGAATGTACTATTGTAGTGTATGACTATTTGATGATGTGCAAATGTAACAATATGTTTGTAAGCTAGCTATGATAGGTCTATTGTTTACTGTTTAGCTATGTAAACATGTGATACAAAATTATTTTTGCATCTTGTATATACACTTATTATTTTGTGTAGGGTGCTTTATCTATGACAAGTATATGGTTTACTATATTATATAGCAGCAATCATCGTTGTATAGTTGTGTTATAAATTATTTGGGTGTTTTATATTGTCTTGTACAATGTTTAGATATGTATAAAAGTTTAAAATATATAGTATTTATATACATATGTATGTAATTCTGCATAAAAGTTTATAAGAATTGAAAATCCGCTTTTCTACAAAGCGCCTACTTAATCGCCCGCATGGCGATTAATCGGCTACAAGGTCCCGTCAGCACGCTTATATATATATATATATATATATATATATATATATATATATATATATATATATATATATATATATATATATATATATATATATATATATATATATATATATATATGCGTGTGTGTACATATTTAGTTAGGCTAGAATACATTGAGTGTATGGATCACACCGGTGTTTTATAGTCTTGTACAATGTTTAGATATGTATAGAAGTTTCAAATATATATTATTTATATACATATGTATATAATTTTGCATAAAAAATTATAAGAATTGGAAATCCGTTTTTTTCTAAAAGCGCCCGTCTGGCGATTAATCGGCTACAAGGGCCCGTCCGCACGCTTTCCGCTTCACGCTTGTAACATTGATATGTGTGTGTGTGTGTGTACATATGTAGTTAGGCTAGAATACACTCGAGTGTGCAGATCACACCGTACACCCCAGTGGTGTTTACCTATCAGGACCAAGTTTTTTTCAAAATCCATACAATTGATCTTCATTGTTATATTAAATATGGACTATAAATAAAATTTGTGCTCATTTGGATGCTTCTAAGTGACTCACCCAAGGACAACAAAATCGACACACAAAACTAATTTCTGATGCAACATTTTTGTTGCCTTTATATGGATGACCTATAAATGTTCAAACGAGCTCAAATTTGATATAAAGCCTATTCATAAGATATTGAAAAAGATCAACGGTTCAAATTTTCAAAATAATTGTTACAGGATGGAAAACGTTTGACTTATATAGCGTCTTCGTTACACTCGAGTTTATTCCAGCTTAACTCTCTATCTTTGTCTCTCTCTCTCTGTGTGACTCTCTCTCTATATATATATACACACACATATATTGGCCATATATTTGCTACTTGAGTCAGGTAAATAAGATTAGTTACCTGTGGATCTAGTTTTCTAACATGAAGGTACCAAACTGCAATGAGACGTCTGAATTTGTAATACAAAGCCTCGTTCTGTAAAAACAACATCAATTTTGCATTTTGATCGCTGAAAAGTAGTAAAAATGACATTTCTGAAAAGAAAAAAAAATCTCCACTCCGAATTGTAATCAGGAGCAAAAATTTGTAATCAAAATGCTAAAATTATAATCAGAACACTCGATTTGTAACCAAAATCGCTAGATCACTATTTTATGTTACCCATCTGGGTAACGAATACATCCCCTATATATATACATATATATATGTATGTATATAGGGGATGTATTCGTTACCCATCTGGGTAATGAATAAATCCCATATATATAGAGAAAGAGGTTAGGAAGTATGTATCGGCAGGTACATACAACTTATGTGTACCGAACATGAAAATGACATATGTGGAAAACATTAATTTAATCCAAACATATGGATTGAATAAAAATTCAATAGATTAGATGTATTGAAAAAATCACAACCATACCTCATTTATACCATGAGATATAACAATATACCCTTCAACGGTTTATGCAATTTCTAAAACGCCTAAAAGGCCCTATGCACCCAAGCCACTATGGCCTAGGCGCCTAGGTGGGGCCTTCATAACTATAGCTATATATATAGATTAAACAGTCGTGTACCTAAGTACATGTATCTTACATCTACTTGTCTTCATTTGTGATGTTGTAAAACTTTACATAGCAATCTAACCTTATGAATGTGATTATACCCTTACTCCTTAGATTAGATGTGTGTCAGAAATCACCTCAATCTGACATTCCTAGATCGCCTAATGAAAGAAGACACATTTTCTAATTGACGGTAAGTTGCAGAAATTGCAAACTCCGTTGAATCTTACATTGCTATATCTCATGAACTATATGAAATATGCTTCAGATTTTTAAACACATCTAATCTAGACAATATTAATTCAATCAATATGGTTGGATTTATTTAACAGATTCTACATATGTTATTTTTAATGGTTGGTACACACTTCCTAATATATATATATATATATATATATATATATATATAGAGAGAGAGAGAGAGAGTTGAGCTACAATACTCTTGAGTGTATAGAAGGTGTTGTACATCTCAATCTTCCATCGTCGGATCTCCATCCAGATCAGATTAAAAAAGTGACTGAACCATACAGAACGACCGTCAACCACCCAGTTAATTAGTCGCTCTCTCTGGTTTGCCAAATACCCTTCTCTCTCTCTCTCTGCATGCAATAGCCCACAACCTCTCTCCACAATTTTTGTCTTCTCTCTCTCTCTCTTTCTCCGCTCGTATCTCGTGCCCAATTGGCTGAAAGGGTCGACAAACACGAAAGCTTGTTGCCGAGATAATGCTCTCGTCAACTCTTGCATCTTGATCCCTCCAACCAATAGTGATCCTTCTCCTCGCCACCTCTAACCTCGTTGCACTGTTGTTACTGGTTGAAGCAGGATCTCCCTCATGTGGTGTATCTTCACATCATGTTGACGGCCCTCCTCTTGCTTCGGTCTAAAATTGGGTGTGTCTGGCGTCAGGCTCACAACGTATGCCGACACTTCAACATGCTCTGCTCTATAAGTTCCTAATCAACCAATGTAGTGGGTGTGTAGGTGTAGTAAAACATGGTGTACACGGATGTGTGGTATAATTGTTGTATATTGTCGTGCTGCTTGGATGAGCGAGTGCATTTGTGTGTATTCCTTCTGTTTGCCTTATGTGCAAAAGCAATCAATCTACAAACAAATCCTAGATAATATACATATTATTTTTCTGTATGGAGTGTGCGTACATAGTTGTGTTAACGATTAATTACAGTGATTGTGCATGCATTGCTCAAGGAATCCTTGTCAAAGGCTTCTAGGCAAATTCTTTGTCTTCTACATCATATGATAATTTGGTAGTGTGAACGTATGCCGCAAAGCTACTTGCAATGCAGCGTGTGTGAGGGTTCAAGACCTCTCACCCTTTTATTAATAGAAACTGGAGAAATTAAATAGAGGTCCAGCAATATATAGAAATTACAAATAATAGAATATAAAGAGATACATTAACACTCCCCCTCAAGCTGGAGCGTACACATCGTGTATGCCCAGCTTGTTGCAAAAGCTCTGAAATGTTGCTGGACTCAATGGATTTGTAAGGACATCTGCAAGTTGATCTTCAGATTTGACATGCGGAGTCACCACATTGCCATTCTTGATCTGATCTCTAATGAAGTGGAAGTCAACCTCTATATGTTTAGTGCGCTCATGGAAGACTGGATTCTTGGCAATGTAGATAGCAACCTGATTGTCACATCTGAGCTCTATGGGAGATGAAACAGAAATCTTTAACTCAGAAAGTACAGATTGAACCCATTGTAACTCGCAACAGGCATGAGCCATTGCTCGATACTCAGCTTCCGTGCTTGATCTCGCCACAACATTCTGCTTTTTACTTTTCCAGGTGATAAGGTGATTTCCCAAAAACGTGCAATACCCAGAAGTAGACCTCCTGTCATTCAAATTACCAGCCCAGTCTACCTCTACATAACCAGTAAGAACAAGAGTAGACACAGGAGTCTTGAGTCTATAGAAGGTGATCCCCTTACCGGGTGCACCCTTCAGATATCTCATAATGACAGACTGCCATCCAGTGTGACTGTTGTGGTGAGCTCATATGCTGACTCACCACACCTACAGCAAAAGAAATGTCAGGACGAGTAACTGTCAGATATATCAGTTTCCCAACAAATTTTCTATAGTATCCTAGATCTGGATAATCAGTATCATCATTCATCTCCTTCACATGATAGTCCATAGGAGTAGACACCGACTTGAATTCACTCATGCCAGCTTCCTGCAGTATATCCAGCACATATTTCCTCTGAGACAAATTAGTACATGCATGAGATGTAAGTACTTCAATGCCCAGAAAATATCTCAGTTTGCCCAGATCCTTTGTATGAAAGTGTCCCTGCAATCCTTCCTTCACATGTGATATGCCTATAGAATCACTGCCAGTGATAACTATATCATCAACATATACAACAATAATGATGGATCCAACAAAAGAGCTAGAATAAAATAAGGAGTGATCAGTCATAAAACGAGAGAAGCCCATCTTTAGTACAACATCACTGAACTTGGAAAATCAATCTCTAGGAGATTGTTTCAACCCGTAAATGGCTTTTTTCAATCTACACACCTTTTGACACTCCCCCTGAGCAACAAAACCCGGAGGTTG
Organism: Alisma plantago-aquatica; assembly: GCA_963693085.1. NCBI lineage: Eukaryota > Viridiplantae > Streptophyta > Magnoliopsida > Alismatales > Alismataceae > Alisma > Alisma plantago-aquatica. Next base: position 1,437,882,480 of record OY856409.1, read on the forward strand.
CTCCATCTACACCTCTTCTTGTAGATCACCATGGAGAAAGGCATTCTTGACATCAAGCTCAAATAGAGGCCAGTCAAAGGTAGTAGCCAGGTAGATAAGGATTTGAATGAGTTCAGACGAGCCACTGGTGAAAAGTTCTCAAAGAAATCAACTCCATATGTTTGAGTATAACCCTTTGTCACCAGTCTAGCCTTCAACCTCTCAACTGAACCATCTGGATTATGTTTTACTGTGAATACCCATCTGCAGCCCACAACATTTTTCCTTGGAGGTAAGTCAATAAGATCCCATGTGTTTTGTAGAAGAACAGACATTTCCATATGCATCGCCTATTTCCAGACAATATCTTTCATAGCATCAAGATGAGTTCTTGGAATGACCATAGAATCAATCCCAAGAGCAAATGATCGAGCCTCTCGACAAACAACACACATTTGCAAGGATGTCGAATAGTACAGGAACGAGTACCTTTGCAAACAGCAATGGGAACATCAAGGTCAGATGGTTCTGTAGAAAACTCTTGAGTAGAGGAAGACGGGGAAGGATCAGAGACTGGAGTCGCTACCTGCATGCCTCGTCTGCTATAAACATGTTGATATTGTTGAATCAATGGATTACTTGTTGGATGCTCTTCCTGAATGACAGTATAGTCAGGAATGATAGGTGGCACTCTCTCACTGATGTCTGATGGTGGCACTCTCTCACTTTCACACAATTGTTCCCCCTACTGGGAACACTCGAGAAATATGGTGTGGATTCATGGAAAGTTACATCCTGAGACACAAACATACGGCGGAGACTGGGACAATAACACTTGTAGACAAAAGAAGTACACCCAAACACTCTGAGAGGAACATGGAAAGGTTGATCTTTTGGACGTAAGACAAAAAAGGGAGTACGTCCTTAAAGCACCAAAGAGGGTTGTCTGTTGATCAGGAAACAGGCAGTAAGTAAAGCATCAGACCAGAACCTCTTAGGGACATTGGATTGAAACATAATAGTCCTGGTAATATCAAGAAGATGACGATTTTTACGCTCAGATACTCCATTTTGTTGAGGAGTGTGAGGACAAGACGTACAATGAATCATCCCAACAAAGCTACAAAAATCAGCCATAGCAATTTGAACATATTCCAAGGCATTATCAGATTGAAGAATTTTAATATTGCAATCAGATTGAACTTTTATTTCTTGATGAAAATGCTTGACAATAGATAACACAGACTCTCGACTCTTTAATAAATAATTCCACGTCATGCGAGAAAAATCATCCACAAAGGAAATAAAATAGCGGAAACCATTATAATTATTGGTTTTTATAGGACCTCAAACATCACTGTGGACTAACTCAAAGGGACAAGATGCCCGTTTATTGACACGATTGGGATAAGACGGTCTATGATGTTTTCCCAATTGAAAGAACTGACACTCTAATGAAGACACTTGGGATAACTCAGGTTCTAACTTTCTCAAGCTCTTCAACGACGGATGTCCATATCTATAGTGCCACAGTAAGGGAGAACCGCTCAAAAGGATAGCCGGAGCAGGGGCAGATACTTGGCGAGACAGACTGTCACCGTGGAAGAGGTAGAGATCACCTTTCCTAGGCCCCCCACCAATCGTCCCCATACTCTTGAGATCCTGTAATACAAAGCAAGAAGGCTCAAACGTCGTTGTACATTCCACAGTATCAACTAATTTTGCAACAGAGAGAAGATTAAAAGGAAATGCAGTCACATAGTGAACAGATTTAAGATTAATTTTAGGAGTCAGAGAAACAGATCCACCTGCTAACATTCTCCTCACTGAACCAACTGCTATGGTCACAGATTTGTGCGGAATATGTGAGTCAATGGAGTGTAGTAGTCTCCTCATACCGGTCATATGTTGTGATGCTCCAAATCAACCACCCATGAAGAAGTTGAACCAGAAGCCAGTAGGGAGGTAGCCTGATTACCAGTGGTAGAAGCCAGATTTGCTGAGGAAGAAGAAGACCCCACACATATGTTGTGTAGCCATAATAAATCTATCATATTCTTCCTTTGTGAGTGTAATGCCAGAAGAACTAGAACTTGATGCAGACGGCTCAGAAGACTCAACAGTACTTGCATAGTTAGTTGCCCCCACAGGTGGTGCAGTAGGTCTTCCATGCTTCTTCCAGCATTTCTCAACAGTGTGTCCAGGTTTGTCACAGAAGGTGCACCTGGGACGTGCTTCACGTCCTCGTCCCATACATGTACGGCCTCCTCGAACTGTAGCGGCTACAGATGCATGAGAATCTCCAGAAGGCGAGAATGTTGTAGAATCTGTAGAGAGTAAAGGAGTTGTTTATTCAGTGAGTAAAAAAGTTTACAGGGTACTCTCTTATATAGCTACAGAGAGTTGAGACACATATACAAGCGAGCAATATGGGACTAATACAATAAAGCAGTAGGAGGAAAAACACAGCAGAATAAGTAAATAACATAATATTTCTATACTCCCCCTCAAGCTGGAGCGTAGATGTCGAATAAGCCCAGCTTGTCAATCAGAGTATGGAAGCGAGCTTTAGGTAGAACTTTGGTGAAGATGTCTGCAAGCTGCTTCTCAGTGCTGAGATATGGAGTGCAGATATGTCCAGACAGAACTTTCTCCCTGACGAAGTGGCAATCAACCTCAATATGTTTTGTTCTTTCATGAAAGGTGGGGTTGCTCGTAATGAAAATGGAAGTCTTATTGTCACAGAACATAGGAATGGGGCTAGAAGAGGTGATATCAAACTCATTCAGAAGACCACGGACCCACAGGAGCTCACATGCAGTATGAGCCATGGCTCTATATTCTGCCTCTGCACTAGATCGGGCAACAACTGTTTGCTTTTTGCTGCGCCATGTAACCAGATTTCCTCCCACAAAGGTGCAATATCCGGATGTAGATTTCCTGTCAGATCGACTTCCTGCATAGTCAGAATCAGAGAATCCAGATAAATTGCAATGACCATGCTTTTTGTACAGAAGACCTTTCCCTGGAGAGCTTTTGAGATATCGTAAGATGTGACAAATAGCATCCCAGTGGCATTACCGGGGTTTATCAAGATACCGGCTTATGAATCCTACAGCAGCAGCCAAGTCAGCTCTAGTAACAGTCAAATAGATAAGTTTGCCAACCAGTCTCCTGAACTGTTGATGATCAGCATAAGGAGGAGAGGTATCATTATCCCAATCCATATTGGGATCCAGAGGAGTGTTGGCTGGCTTGCAACCCAACATGCATGTCTCCTGCAAAAGGTCAAGAACATATTTTCTCTGTAACAGGCATAGTCCTGCAGAAGATCTAGCAACTTCAATGCCTAGAAAATATCGTAGTTTCCCTAGGTCTTTGGTGATGAAGTGTTGTGCTAAATACTTTTTGGTTGCTTGTATCCCTGCACTATCACTGCCAGATAGGACAATATCATCAACATACACAATAAGGATGACCAACCCTGCTGCAGTTTTACGAATAAATACAGAATGATCAGATTGTGAACGCCGAAAGCCAAAGGTAATTAAGATCTGACTGAGCTTGTCAAACCATGCACGTGGGCTTTGTTTCAGACCATAGATTGCCTTTCTTAGTTTACAGATTTTAGAATACGAATAGAATTTAAGCGTGCAACTGGAGAAAAAGTTTCAAAATAATCAACTCCATATGTTTGAGTATATCCTTTCGCAACCAATCGAGCTTTCAGGCGTTCAATGGTACCATCCGGTTGATATTTAATAGTAAAAATCCAGCGGCATCCAACAGTATGGCAAGAAGATGGACGATCAACCAGATCCCATGTTTGTTGATCACAAAGTGCATGCATTTCCTGCTCCATAGCATGTTTCCAGGCAGGATGGCGAAGTGCCTCTTCAACTGATTTAGGAATTGTCACAGCAAACAAAACAGAAGTGAAACAAGCAAAGCTACCACAGAGATTGTCAGAAGAACAGAAATTACTGATAGGATGCTGAGTACATGAGCGAACACCTTTCCTTAAACTTATAGGAAGATCCAGGTCAGAAAATACCTCAGTGGATGGTGGATCAACCGCAGACGCAGGATTTGGTTCGGCCGGGGCTTCAGAAGCATTGATGTTCTTTGACCTGCGCCGATAGACTTGCAATGGGCGTTCTTGAGGCACACCAGGAGCGGGTAATTCCTCAACAACTAATGGTAATGGTGTGGTAGCCATAATATCAACCGACAATTTGTCACCATCAGTAGAATAGTAAGGCATATGCTCAAAAAAGGTCACATCCGCACTAACAAACCACTGTTTTTTAACAGGATCAAAACAGTGGTAGCCTTTCTGAGTACAGGAATATCCCAGAAACACACATTTGACTGAGTGAGCATCAAGTTTGGTGAGGCCAGGACGAAGATGTTTTACACAACAAGTACTCCCAAAAATGCGAGGAGGCAGAGAAAATAAGGGTTTATCAGGAAACAAAATGGCGTACGGGACCTGATTTTGCAAAACAGAAGAAGGCATGTGATTGATAAGATAGCATGCCGTAGAGACCGCTTCAGGCCAGAAGTGATGGGGTACTTTGTAGTGTATGAGAAGGGTGCGAGCAACCTCAAGAAGGTGACAGTTTTTTCTTTCAGCGACGCCATTTTTTTTAGGGGTGTAAGGGCAAGTGGACTGATGTATGGTTCCTTGGGCAGCACAAAAAGATGTAACAGATTGTTGCATGAATTCCAGTGCATTATCAGTACGAAAAATTTTAATAGGTCGATTAAATTGAGTGTGAATTTCAGCAAAGAAGGTGTGAATAGTATCTAACACAGTATCCCGACCTTTAAGCAAAAACAACCATGTGGTGCGAGAATAATCATCAATAAAGGTCATAAAATATTTCACACCCGAGTGACTGGATACAGAGCACGGTCCCCAAATATCAGCATGAACCAGGTCAAAAATTTCTTTAGAAGCAATAACTTTCTTAGCAGGAAAAACAGACCGAGTTTGTTTGCCCAAAACACAAGTTTCACAGGAAAAAGTATGCTCAGATAAAGTAGGAAATAAATGCTTTAATTTGGCAGCAGATGGATGGCCCAGGCGAAAGTGCCACTGTAATCCCGTCACTGAAGTAGATAGCATAGCCGCAGCAGTAGGAGGTCCATCCAGATAATACAGCCCATCTGGTCCTTCTCCTTCACAGCCCGAACCAATCCTCGTCTTCGTGCGAAGATCCTTCAAAATACAGCCAGAAGGATCAAATTTAATAGAGCACTTGACAATAAATTGACAGGAAACTTCGGAATATATAAAACAGAATTCAAGTGCAATTTTGGTGAAAGCGGAACCGTGCCAGTGCCATGAACAGCAGTTTTGGATCCATTTGCAACAGTAACATATGATATAGGAGTAGTTTTATGGAGACTCGAAAAAAGATGAAGATCACCAGCCATATGAGTGGATGCACCTGAGTCAATGCACCACTGTTTGTTACCAGATGATGGAGAGGCAAGCATGGCAGAGGCTCCTGGTGTAGACGAGGATGGCATCTGTGCGAGACGTTCCTGGAACATCTTCTCGAACTCTGAACGTAACCAGTTTGTGTTAGTTGGAGCAGCAGGTGTGTCAAGGGTAGATTCGGCAGCAGTTTCTGTAGCAGCCTGGTTAGCCCAAGCTGGTTTGTCGTGCTCAATCCAGCAGCGATCTTCAGTATGATTGTCCCGGCCACACCAGTTGCAGTAGCAAGGGCCGAGAGCAGTACCACGTCCAGGAGTAGATGTGTCTCGACCTCCTGAAGAAGGAGGGCGACCGCCACGGCCAGAATCAACAGAGCGAGCAATAAGCGCAGGATGCTCAACAGCAGGTGTAGGAGTCATGGACGGCAGGCGTTGGACACGCTTCAGAACATCTCGAAGGGTTGGCAGCGGGTCACTGGACAGGATCTGGTCAACCACTCCAGAAAAAGAGGCAGGAAGTGCAGCCAAAAATTGCACCAGTTGCAGTTCGTTGTGCTGCTTCTGGGCAATTTTGATGTCCGCCGTCAAAGGATGGTAGAGTTCAAACTCATTCCACAGAGCCGAGCATTGATTGTAGAAGTCCTCAATGGAAGTATCAGTAGAGAACTCCTTCGCCAGAGTCTTGAAAATTTCAAAGACACACTTGGGATTCTCCTGATGAGAATAGACATGGGACAGTTGATCCCACATAGCCTTAGCATCATGAAGGCAGAGAAGAGATTGGCTGATTCGAGGCTCGATACTATTGAGGATCCAAGACATGACGCCGGAATCATCCTTGGACCATTGGGTATAGCTTTGTCTGGTTTTGTCATCCGAATCAGCAGTAGGAACAGCAGGAGGCTCTGCCGTAAGGTGGTGATACCGTCCTTGTGCTTTGACATATAGAACAAAGGACGCCGACCAGAGATGGTAGTTGGAGCCGTCGTCGAGCTTCACCGTGGTGACACACATGGAGCGTGGAGGCTCTGGGAAGGCCATAACAGAGGCAGGAGTTGGTGCAGTAGCAGAGTAGAGACCCACAAAGGGCAGAGAGCAGCAGCAGGGATCTGACGCGTCAGATCAGAAAACCCGTATCGGGCAGAATATGCATAGAGAAACCTACGCCATCATGAGGAAAACTCAACGTTCCTTCAGGAGGCGCAGGCAGATAGAAGGGAGAGACGAAAGGACTCTCAACTTAGCCGGCCAGTGGATGTCCAATCGTAGATCTGAAGAGCACCCGGACGTAGACGGAGACGGGAGGTAAAAACCAGTGGCAGCCGGCCGAAAGGCTAGAAGCCTGGAGGAGGAAGGATGTTGTAGGTGGAGTGGGTTGTTGAGGGGAGGCGGCGGTGGGAGGAGAGGAGGCGGTGGGGAGGGAGGGTGGACGGAGGAGGGCGGCGGCGGTGGGGGTGGAAGGAGGAGGGAGGGGCGGTGGCGGGAGGGGAGGGAGGTTTAAGCGGCGGGCGGGCGGGGGGGGGGGGGGCGGCGGCGGGCGGGCGGGGGGGGGGGGGGGGGGCGGCGGCGGGCAGGAGGAGATCGGCGGGGGGGCGGAATGCTCACGTCATGGGTGGGTTGATGGGGTGGACGGAGGAGGGCGGCGGCGGTGGGGGTGGAAGGAGGAGGGAGGGGCGGTGGCGGGAGGGGAGGGAGGTTTAAGCGGCGGGCGGGCGGGGGGGGGCGGCGGCGGGCGGGCGGGGGGGGGGGGGGGGGGGGGGCGGCGGCGGGCAGGAGGAGATCGGCGGGGGGGGCGGAATGCTCACGTCATGGGTGGGTTGATGGGTGGGGAAAAGGAGAACCTGCTCTTGATACCATGTAGAGAGTAAAGGAGTTGTTTATTCAGTGAGTAAAAAAGTTTACAGGGTACTCTCTTATATAGCTACAGAGAGTTGAGACACATATACAAGCGAGCAATATGGGACTAATACAATAAAGCAGTAGGAGGAAAAACACAGCAGAATAAGTAAATAACATAATGGTACCAGAGCAAGGTTGCTCCTAGGGTTTCATCTAGGGCGTCGCCTCCCCTCTCTCTCATCTCCTCTCCTTCGCACCGCCGTCGCCAGGCAGCGCCGCGTCGTAGGACAGCACCGCGTCGTAGGACAGCACCGCGTCGCTCCGCTGGTAGTTGCCGCCTCCTAGGAGGGCAGCAGTTGCCGCCGGCCCAAGGGGCAGCCGCCGCCGCCAGTCTTGCGGCCGCAACAACCACCGGTCAGGGCAGCACCGTAGCCGCCGGCTCCGGGCAGGCCCACTGCCCGTCAGCAGCCCCCGATTCCTCCAGTTGAACCCGAAGGCAGCGTCTACGTAAGACGACTCGTTAAAATTCATACTGGAGGCTCTGTCCGTACATAGGAAATTCCTAATCACATCTCCTCCATGTGTGATTACGGAATTTTTCGATTGGGGGTTGTGGATGCGTTAAAACACATCTAATCATTTGACATGATGTGTATCTCTCCATCACTCTCTATTCTTCTATGACGTGTATCTCTCTGTCACTCTCTATTCTTCTATGATGTGTATCTCTCCGTCACTCTATCTCTCCGTTGAATCATAGAGGACACCAAGGCATCTACTATCTACAACGAGATGTCGCCTATCCCCTCCATCAAGTTTAACGGGAAAAATTATCTCTTGTGGATGAATGTTGTCCATACAGTGTTAGAATCCCGATATAAAGCAAGGCATGTAGATTCGGATCCTCGTGCTTCTACTGACAAAGGTTATGCCGAATAGAAACGTCATAATAGTCTGGTGAAGACATGGCTATGGGGGAGCATGAAACCTGCAATTGTTGTTGGGTTCATGTTCTATACTACTGCCAAAGACATGAGATGCTGTGAAGAAGCATTACTCTCAGGAAAAGAATGTTTTTCATCAGTTTATGATATATGATCGCCTCTTCGCCGAACGACAGGGAGACAAGCCTTTAATGGAAAATTTCGGAGTGATCCAAGGCACTGCTCAAGAGTTGAGCTTCTATCATCCAGTGACTGTCCAAGAACAAGTCAAAGACAGAGATGACTTGATTACTGCAAAGTTTCTATCGGGTCTGAATTCGTCTTGCAGTTCAGCCCGTAGTGTCATCCTCGCTTCTGACAAACTTCCCAGCATGGAAGAAGCCTACTCAAGAATTCTACAATCAATTTTGAACCAGAGTATGCCGCAAAGCTGCTTGCAATGCAGCATGTGTGAGGGTTCAAGACCTCTCCCCCTTTTATTAATAGAAACTGGAGAAATTACATAGAGGTCCAACAATATATAGAAATTACAAATAATAGAATATAAAGAGATATATTAACAAGTAGTATAACTAGGCAGTCGTCGGATGATGGTTCAGTTACGTAAAAAACATATGGCTAGATTGGATTGATGCATGCCTCTGAACCTCTTGAGCTTTCCAACGTCGACAGTAATGGTTCAGAGATGCTCGTCTTGGCGATGCCCAACATTTTGAGATTACTGCATTCGTTGATCTCGGCCTGGACATAGTGGCGAAGCTTACATAGGGTTGGGGGGTTGTGATTTTCTGAAAAATATTTTTCACAATGATACCATGTTGGGGTTTTAATAATATATTAGTTATAATGTGTTTATGGCTTAATACTACAAATAATTTTTTTACTACTATAAATACTTATTGAAATAGGAGGTAATGTTCTAAAATAAATAACATTTCATATCTTAATCAATTTAGAAAAAATTAGTTGCACTTCAGTATATATTATGTTCCAACGGAGACATCACACTTGTGAGACTTAATTACCATTAATCCTTTAATACTAAAACATAAATAGTCATAAGGAGTTGTAATGTAAAATTATAGAAGGATCGATTGTATTTGGTAAATTCAATATTAATAAAGTAATGAGTGTGGATTGATAAAAAATAGATCAATGTATAAATTAGGATACTTATAGCGAGTATTTGAATAATGAACTTCTATGCATCAACTACGATGATAATGAAACATTATTATAATTTGTCTACCCACTTGACTACTTTCAAATACAAACCTATGCACATATTGATAAGTGACTAATGAATACGAGGAGAGTTGAGGAGAGATGTGAATCTATTCATTTTAATGTTCTTAAAATACACAAAGAGGAAATAGAAATAATATAATATAAATAAATAAAATGTATGCCATAACAGTAGATATATATAATTTTTAATATATATTGTGGCAAGCATAAGTACTTCCCTCTACAACTAAATATGTTTCTCAATAAATTTATATCTAAACATTTGTATTCCTTCATAACTCAATTTCTCTCACTAAATTATTTGTTCATTTACAACCATTTCTCAATGTATCCTCCATGTTTCCAATCAAATGTTTTCAACTTCCTACACAATATAGGTTTGAATTTTGATCATTGTTATTCACCAAACTTTATTTCAAATTCATTTTTTATATTTGTATTTTTTCTCACAAAATTTCCTCCATGTTTTCTATCATGTTTTCCCTCTAATTTATGGCATGTTTCCCACTATATATTCCTCTTTCTATTTTTTTTTACTCCAATTTGGTGTAAAAAGATTCGGTTAAAGTATACAACAATCTTTCCTATTCATTATCTTCTATTTCTCTTTTTCCATAACATTGTCTTTTTAAACCAGATTTTCTTTTCAATTCTCCCCCCCTTTTTCCGGAAGATTGATTTTGACATCTAGAAAGAGTTGGCGGCCCAACTTGTCCGTCTTTCTTCTATCTTGATGTAATTTTGTTTTTCAATTTTCCTCCATTCTTTATCACTCCTCCGATTGTATATCAACTTTATGAAATATGAAGCAAGTGTATTTGTTACTAATGTTAATTGGTTGGATCTTCCCATAAACATAATTTGAATATTTATTATTTATAGATTCTTTTTTTTCTAGAACGCTCCAATGAACTACTAATTTCGTATTAGTCAGATCTTCACATACTACATGTTTGACTTATAGGTTTAAGATATGCATTTTTTGGGGAATGTATGTTAGTTGAATTATATGTAGTTCACATGTTTCATCTTTTTCAAATTTGAATTCTTGTACCTATCTAAAACTTGGATTTGTTCATCTCCTTTTGACTCTTTTACTTCTTGTCATCACTCTAATGTGTGAATATTATATATTTATCATGACATAATTTCACAATAAAATAGATAATGTGGTATTTATTTATAATATCATTATCTTTGTTGAAAGAAGTATTGGTCAAAGATATAGAAATGGTTTGATTACTAGTTGATTCAAAAATTTAAACTACTACATTTTGTATTTTATAAGTAGAAATATTATGTCAGTTTCAAAAAAAAACCGCCTTCAGGCTTACACCTCTTGGCGAGGCTATCCCAAATGCGCCTCGAGGCTTACGCCTCAGTGTCCTGGACTGAGGCTTACGCCTCACAATGTCTGAGGCCCGCCTCAAAGAACTAAGGCTCTGAGGCTTAGCTGAGGCGCACGCCTCAATTCTGGAGGATAACATCTTATGTTAACCACCAAATTGTCTACTTTTAAGATTATTACAAACACTTCCTTCAAAAAAATTGAAGTTCTTATAATTAATTGTTATTTTGCATTAATAAACATTTAATTATCATTTCTCGAGTGACAAACTCAATCTACATTGTTAAATTTCTCTTTGTTTTCTACCTTCTTATTCACTATGTCGGTGAATTTCATATCATTGTTAACTAGTTTTGGTTCCTCATTCCTATTAATTTGAAATTCTATCTCCTCTAGTTTTTCTATCGACATCTTTTATTCTAATAGTATATCTTATTATTTTTTACATAGATATTTTTGTATTGTGGTGGGTCTTTAGTCTCTATTATCATTATTAAGATTCAGAATTAATTTTTATTTCATATTTTTCTGCTTGTATATACCTTTTTTTGTTATACACACATTCATATACATAACACATATCAAAATATATGTGTAAATACATGTATAGATTAATTTTTTATTACCGCCTCACACATATTTTGAGGCTTACACCTCATGCATTTTACATGCTTGGCTTTAACTCTACATATTTGTTTATGTTATGATTTTAATATCTTTAGTTCAATTTTTATTTTATATTCTGAAGTTATGAGAGAATTGAGTAAACTGTATGGTGAATTATATTGTAGTAGACTTCTCCTATATAAAGACATTTTTGCCCCCCCCCAAAGTTTCTTATCAAGATCCATCACTGCCTGGACGGGTCCATAGAGGCTCTTGTTCCCACCCACGTGGAGTACCTCGAGAGCTGACATCTTCCCAATGGACCATGGCATGACGCCGCTGAGTCGGTTATAGTAGAGGAGCAACCCGGTGTTGCCTATCTCTTCCGGGATCCCGCCACCTAGAAGGTTGGAGTAGAGGTAGATCTCCTCGAGCTTGTTGCTGGGGTGGAACAAGTACGGTAGGATGAGGCCCATGAGGATGTTCCCACTGAGGTCGAGGATGCATATGTCGAGGAGGAGCCCTAGTTGTGGTGGGATGGTGCCGGATAGGTTAGCGCCGGCGAGGGTGACAGTTGCCAGAGATGCGAGCGCCGGCGCAACGGTGGTTGGGGGACTGTTGTGGAGGTTGGTGCAGTTGAATTTGAGCTCCATGACTTTTGTGGTTATTGGGTCGCAAGTGATGTTGTGCCACCGGCATGAGACGGGTCGGAAGGGTTCGAGGTGGAAAGGACTTGCGTCGCTGAGAGTTTTCTTCCATGCAAGCAATCCTGGTCAGTCACGGAATGGCATTGTTGCTTCGCAGGAGGAATGGGGTGTGAGGAGTGGGTATGATAACGTGTTTGTGTTGGGTTGGAAGCACAGGACGACAAGTAAGAAGGGAGCGGGAGTGGGAGCAGGAGCATAGGAGGGCGAGTTAGTCGTGATCCCTACCATTGTCATGCCCACTGCTTCCACCATCACCATCGCTACCAAAGCGGTACTCACATTGTATCAACTGCCATCACCACCTTCAAGGCAACCAGTGTTGTATGTAGCCTCCAACCGTGTAAATTTCAGTCTGCCCAAGTGTTGAGTGTTTCCCTTTGTGGCGGCCATTAAAGCTAGTAGTGCATCTTCGGTTGAACGTCGGTGTGGTAACTCTAGCAGCTTCGAAAGTGGTCTTTCTTGGTGACTCCAACAGCAGTGGCCATCTGGGTGACTTCGCAGTTGCTGCCGTGGTTGTCGTCCTAAACGTGCAGTGCACGAACAAGTTCTGTAACCCTCAAAGCTAATTCGAAGAGGAGAGCAGTGAGAGGGGTGGGATTGTGACTTGGGAGCAGAGAGGAGTGGGGTGGTTACAGTGAGAGAGGGGGAGTCAATATAACAGATGACGAGAATGGTTGACGGCCGTTTAGTACTCAATTTGGATACTTATTAAATCTGATCCGGATGCAGATCTAAGGGTGGAAAAGTGAGATGTACAACAGCTTATATACACTTGAGGGTATTGTAGCTCAACTCTCTCTCTCTCTCTCTCTCTCTCTCTCTCTCTCTATATATATATATATATATATATATATATATATATATATATATATATATAGAGAGAGAGAGAGAGAGAGAGTCATGCGAGAATACACTCAAGTGCAGTTGATACACAATCCACTCAAGTAGTTTTGTACCGTAGAATCATTATTTTGAAAATTCAAACCGTTTGATCTTAAATATCATATGAATAGCCTATATAAAAGACTTTAGCTCATTTGGACACTTATAGGTCATTCATCTAAAGACAACAAAATGATGCTCATGAAAAACTTTATCTATATCGATTTTTTTGTTCTTGGTTGAGGGCCTCGCAAGTATCCAAATGAAAATTTGCGTCTTGTCTATATTTATCATAATACTAAAAATTAACAGTTTGGATCTTTCAAAAAATAGGTTTTGATATGTAAAGAACACTTTGAAGGTGCGATCTATACAACTAAAGAACAAGTGACTCCACATTTGTCGATATGAATATCTTCCTATATGGATATATTTCTTTCCCTTGTTTGGCATGTGTAAAGTCTCTTCATGTAGTGTTAGGGTATTCTTTCACTTAGGGCTCTATATTTTAGGGGTGCATGAACTGGAATAATTACATGAATACTTTATATACACAAACTTCTAATATGGGCTATATGAATAAATCCAGGCTAAATAAGTGGGTGACAAGGGTCCACCTTTTTGCTTTGACAGCCACAAAGTAGACGACTTTCTTATTCAAATATCTACACACTAATCAAGGGCTCAAAATGCTTAAATAGACAACTAGAAGACCAAATTAGTCTGCATTGGCTGATGCTGGATAAGCCCCACAACATGCTTACAAAGGATTAACATAATGAAAATCACATGGAAAAGTTGATTCTTGATGATTAGTATCTCCTAATCTATACATCGGGTCTTCCAAAGGTATCTTAATGCCTAATTAAACTTACATGTGCAGAAAATAATTTCCCATAGCTTTGAACTATTGAATGTGACTGCACGAATTCTAAAGTATTTGTAACAGGCCTTTACAACATATTTTCGTATTTAATCCTGTGATCTATCTGATTACTAAAATGTTTTTATCAACATAGAAGGTGTGTTATGCAGACTGTGAAATAAAGAGGGAGAAAAATATGACAGATAAGAAGAGAAAGTATGAGGATTTGACCGCAGTACCAAGTATTATAGGGGGGGCGGCAATTAAATGAGGCATGCAACCACTTAACTCACAAATCCAGAAAATTATTCACATTGTTCTGTAACTTTGAAGATTGTAGTATGACTGTCCTGAAACCCAAGTATTGGTAACTAGCCTATAGAAAATAATTAGTAATTTGAATAAGTTTCTGTTACTATCCTTCCACTAGAATGTTCTCAGCAAATAAAGATGTGTTGCAAACTCCTAGTGAAGAAAAAGAAAATGTAACAAAAGAAAAAAGAATTTTCTGTAGTACCAAATATGAAAGCATAACATAGCAGGGCAATCAATTGAGAGTGCAGAAGCACTAAATGAGGCTCACCAACAGAGACCGTGAGCATCAGCACTTTTTGGAGGTGGTGGGAGATACACTCCATCAACAGTAATTTTTGGAGGATGTACGCTTGCTCTTTTAGCATATTCTTTCTTTGCATCCTCCAGAACAGATTCTACCAAACTACGGTCAGCTTCTCTGCAACGCAACAGAACTGATGGCTCTTTCAAACGCAGCAGACTCTGGAATGATAAGAAGTTGATTCAAATTTATATCTGTTGCAATTAGTAGACCTGGAAGGCCTAAATATTATGAAATCAAATCAAAACTAAATAGAAGATATTAATTTCTCAGATTTTAGAATTATGTCCACCATGTCAATGTGACTAGATTTCTTTACAGAAGACTAAGAAATACTTTTAAGTGGACAAAGAAGAGATTACATTCTCATAAATTAAAAAAACTTTGTTTTGTATAATAAGCTAAATATTGTTATGATATAGGACAACAAGCACACAACTATTTCACTGCAGGTTGATTTCTTGATAAGCACAAACTTTCCCCAGTATATAAGTATGTGACATTGTCAGAAAACAAAAATGCGAACATGAAAAATTTTGTTGTATTTTGGATTAATATCTTTAAGGTAACACAAATTGACCTTGACATTTTCCTCCGTTAAGAACAAAAAAAAATTATAATTAGGCGTACAATTAGCTATATGGCAACAACCCGCCCACAAAATTTTAGTATTGAACAAATTTCACACTTTGCTTCTGTCTCCTCTTTCAGTTGTGTTAGATTTTATGAACGGCGACAAACACAATGAAAACAACAAAAATTGTCCAAAGCCTACAAGCAAATCTCATCAACAACTTCGGAAAGAAGCAGGGAACTTCACCTTGTCACGAAGTAAGAATCCGACAACGTTCCTAGCACAGTGATGGGTGTCGCTTGCTGTGGTGCACATACGGTGGTTGACAGTGTTCTAAAGCAGTTGCTTGGCTTGCATCTCTATGCCCTCCATGTAGAGAGAGGGTACTCTATGTCGCGTTGCTTGAGCCGGCGGGAAGAAGTGATGTCCCAACGATATACTAGAATTGCTCTATCTTCTTCTCTCACACCTCTCTAGGGAAATGACGGCTAGGGCTTCTGACGTGTCAAAACACGTAACTTGAACCCTAGCTATCATGCCCCTTTTAATGAGGGAGACAAAGAATATGTAACATTCTACAATTTGAGGCCTCAGATAAAATGATCTTATAAGGAATAATTGGACTATCCATTTCACTAAGGCGCACCTCATTTCCAAGGGGCCCATCACTAAGAACTATGTGTTAAGCATGCTCATACCAGAGTAGTACTAGGATGGATGACCTATCGGGAAGTTGATCCTGCGTTATGAGTGAGGACAAAGCACGCAGCCGAGGCTAGTGGTGGTCTGTAGAGCCAATCGCCATTCCTGAAACTGAACCAGATCCTTAGGCAATGTGTCCGGGCGTTACAAACGATATCAGAACCTTAATCCATATCAGAGTTGTGCAGCCGAGGCTAGCGATGGTCTGTGGGGATAGTCATCATTCCCGAAACTCTACTAGAACCATGGAAAGTGGGCCCAGGTATTACAAATGGTATCAGAACCATAACCCATCCAGAATGTGGCGCCCACATGGACATGTGACATGCTAGTCTTGAGTCGTGGGGTCCAAGCATGTTGGGAAGAATATCCATGAGCCACCCTTATGCTGGTAGCCGTGATGGGGAGCTGGATTTTCATGGGTCATTACACTGAAATGGATAAATATTATGAGACACATAGTTGAGCCTTGACGAGGACGTCTAGAGTCTAAGTGGGGGAGATTGTAACATCTCAAGATTTGAGGCCTCAGATAAAATGCTCTTAAAAAATAATGATTGTACATATATCACCAAGGTGCACCTCCTTTTCAGGGACCTCATCACTAAGAACTCTGTGGTTAAGCGTGCTCAACCCAGAGTAGTACTAGGATGGGTAAGATGTCGAGAATTTGATCATGGGCTATGTGTGAGTGATGACAAAGCATGCAATTGAGGTTAGTGGTGGTTTATGGAGCTAGCCACCATCTGAAACTCTACTAGAGCTTTGGACAGAGGTCCTAGAATTACAAAATCTCAAATTAAACCCAAAAATAAAAAAACCACACTGCATTTACGCAATCGTTCGCAGACTCACTAGCCGATCGACTGGATGAGTCAGAACGTTTTGGAAACTGTTATCATCTATCAGTCAATCGGCAAATCACATTAGTCAACTATCTACTGTCTAATCAATCAGGATTTGACTGCAATTGATCATCAGGGGTTATAGTAACCTTGACATGTAGTAAGTCTAACAGAAGACACCAAGATGGTTAGACACTCGGTTTGTTAGCGAGAGGTCCTAGGATCGAGCCCAGGCCACGGGATGAATAGAATGGCCAATTTAAAAAAAAAATCACAAAAAAAAAGAAAAAAAAAGTTAGTTGGCTCATCATATGATTCGACCGTCTAGGGTTTTCGACAGTCTAATATTGTTCTAATTTATTATCTAAACATTTCGTAACCAATCTAACTTGGAATATTTCCAATCACGTCCTAGATTATACTCATGTTCCCTATGCATCCTATATGTGTAACCCTATCGGCTCCATATTACATTGGTAGTGATGTTTATAATCATACTATGATTTTACAAGCAATGATTGGTATCTAGCAACACATCATTGCCACCCAAGTAATTGGATTAGCTTGAGAACAACTTCAACATGTATATGAAAGTGTTATGGTGACTATATAATCCCTTTATTCTGATACCCAGATTGAATCTCAGGCCAGGAATTATCATCCTCTTAATATTCCATCTATGTTTCATGATCTAGAGTAGGCTATTTAGATACACATGAGCTGATGAGCTCAATATCAAATATCGACTCAATGAGCATCACCATGCATTTCATAGTCTCAGTCATCAAGTGGCCAAGATATCACCCAAAATAGGAGGGACAAACTCCATTTTCGTCACTCATAATAATCCACCATGTGTCACAATGCCCGGGCTACTACTTGTATAGCAACCCTTATTCAAGGTCAGGTGGAGTAGTGTTAAGTACACTGAACAACATGTGATCTTTGTACTGAGTTCAGGCCTAAGGATCACAGTCACCTCTGTCACGTTGAGATATATTATGACTGTCATTCCATGGCTTCCATGTATCACTCTCAAAGTGGGTATGTTTGGTAAACTTGTTTATTAACAAGTACCTATGTGTCTAATTTGATATCAAATATCATGAATAATGAACGTCTTTATCAGTCACCCCACATACTAGTCTTATGTATTGTGTTTGTCCTAATTTCCACAACAACATACAACTAGGGACTAGACAAGAATGAGTACTCTTAGCATACACATGATCTCATGCTCAGGTCCTTCACCCAAAATCACATGTCATTTGAGTCCATAAAACAAAATTTCAACGATATTGGAAAAATATTTGCTCAAAATTTCAATTTATGCGCTACGATATGTATGAGTGTATCAGTAGGTTTGCAGATTTCGGTATTACCGATGGGTACCACCAAATACCGCAGGATTTTCAAAATACTGCCAAATTTTGACAAATTTACTAGTATACCGACAAAATATCGATGTTTGCTTATGTGAGCCTATTTGTGTTGTTTGAGAGGAGAAAAGGGGGAGCAGGGGGGTTTCAACAATTGGAGCTCGAATAGGCCTATTCTAATGTAGGTCTATATATTTTCTACTATTTCTCTCATTTACACCTCATCTATCTTAATTACAATGTAAATTCATCCAAAAAGTTTCAAAATGGCAAATATCACCCATATTGTTGCCCAACTCCCTTCACAACCGTTAAGTCATTTTCCAAGCTCCATCTTTGACTTTAAAGAAGTGCAAGAGAAAGCCTAGGTGGGGTTTCTTTAAATCTAATATGATGCATATAGAGACATAGGCCTAGGTTTATAGAAATGATAAATGTCAAGAACAATATGTTAATTACATCAAGCAGCTCATGTTGGCCAACAACCACTAAGAGGGGAGGTCAACCACCATCCTACTTCAACTTTTTCTTTCATTAAATTCAAGTAGCATCAAATTAACTAATGTATATAATTAACGTGTATCTAGACTTTGAATAATTAATAATAGTAATATTTGCACTTTGCTTTCCTTCAGATTTGGCATTCTCTTTACTCAAAGAAAATACATGAAGCAACCCCTTGGTATATTTAATATATGGCGTAATTGCATATGTGTGTATTTAAGTTTGTGGGTTGTGCTAGGAAAAAATTCAAAGCATAATTCCTACATTTAGTCATCGAAACTCTAGGAAAGAACCACTTTCCTTGCCTCCCACTATAAAACTCCCCCCACCTACATACCCAATATACAATATTATTGCATAAAACGATTCATTCCGTTCATTTTGGAGTTGAAATGGTCAGATTTGCATATGTCAAAATTTCCATCTGTATACTACTAAATACCTATTCTGGTATGTCAAATAACGCTAATATCGGATACCTCATTCCTTGATTGAGTCATGCATTCTTTAACATTATTATGTTTAAACATTCTCTTACTAAAAAACAGACAATTAAAGAAATTGCCTTTAATTATAAACAAATCAAGTACAAAGTATCCCATCATGATCATCATATGACTCGCTCTTAGGGAATCCACACCAACATGCTCCAATATCCAACTTTTCTCATTCTCCTCTCCCAACCTTCTCACCTCAATTTCACCCTGTGCTTGAGGAGGTCGGATGAGATTGGAAGAGAGAACAAGGAGTGATGGTATACAGAGAAGATGAGGAAAGAAGGGATTCAACCAAAATTACCATGTAAACGAGGGACAATTTGTTTTTTTAGTTGTTAATTTTGATGATGTCATGCATACATCACTTTTGATCCAAGCAATTCAACCTAGCTCAAACCAAACTAGTTTAATTACGGTCGGACCAACACTCTAAATTTGAAAACATTGTGTTCATTCTCCTCCTCAAGTATTACTCCCTTGTCCACTACAACCTATTCCGTTCTACCATTCTTCCTAATTCAAAAAAGACATCATCCTCAAACCATGTCCCAAAACAGGACTTTGTTGGCTACAATCAATCTGCAGCATCAAATTCCACTCTAAGAACTACAACACCCCATCTGCCTTTCTACAAGCTTTGGCTACATAATGACACTACAAGCCACAAGGCCACCCCCTCCTCATGCTCTTCTTTTGCATAAACAAGCAAACCTTACAAAGACAATCTCTAGGCCACTCACAACCTATTTAGGTCGATAACTCAGGCAGTGTGCACCCTTGCCAAGCACATCCCCCCTACAAGTTACCAACTAGAATTGTTGATGATACATGTTGGCACTTGCTTGGCAGTACGTGTCAAATGGCTAACTTTCTAGCAGGAAATCAAGACATTGGTACCACTATCTTCTCTGGATTACTAGTCCCCACCCTAATACTGTGACCATATTGATAGCAGACCCCCTACGTTGTTATATTCTCTCCTCACCATTCCATACAATCACCTTAGCCCTTGTCAATGCTCGACACGAAGGAGAAGTTATTATGCTCAATCCTCATATAATTCCCTACTACCTCTAGATAGCTTGGTGGGTCAACTCCTATTTAGCCCAACAAAAGAATAGATCCTAAATGCAACCTAAGGTAAGAAGGATTCAACCCAAAATAGAAGAGAGTTGTTAAGTCAATGATCCCTCCAAAGGCATGACATTGTTGACAAACTTTTTTTCAAACAATTTTCACAAACACGATGATTATATTCAGAAAACCTCAAGAAAATCTTAGACAATCCTAGATACATTTCCAAGTCAGTTTTATCTAACTTTGCATTATGTTCAACCAACATCAAGTAACCATGAGAAATGCATGATAGTTTAGCCCTAAGTCCTTAATTGACTAACGATTTGCGAAACATGATGCAAAATCAAACCTACTTTAAAATAAGCTAAAGGTAGGGCAAGCAAGAACCTAGGTGGCAGAGGATAGTTGTGTCCAAGTTGACCAGGGTGTCGAAACTAACATGGAGCCGAACTCAAGCAAGAGTAGAGGAATTGTTGAAATTTGGAGCAGGTCTAATAGCATAAACCAACAAAAGGCATTTACTACAGACGAAAAACCCACAACAAAGCATGATAATGATGAGCATCCTTTGCTAACTTCATTCCAGATGTTACCTCTTATATGCATGTTCCACTCTAGGATTCATTTCGCCCACTTGTTGATGTTGGAATGAAAGCATGAAAATTCCTACAGCCCGCCATCTATAGAAGGATCATATATGCACTATTTTTATCTTCTCATTTTGATTTTGTCGGTTGGGGTCGTGTCACTAACTCACTAGCTACATTAAAGTATCCTGGCCATGTAACAAGATCATATGAAGGAAAAGAAAGTTGATGAGGACAATGTGGATGCAAATTTTATAGGATATATTTGTAGGTTTGATTGATTGAAAAGGATATTCTATTTAGTTCATGGCGCATGAATTCAACTTCGTGTCTACTTGGCCAGGTGTGGACGTGGAAATTTGTGGAAACTTCGAGGAAGTTTAGACGCAAATTTCGATAGAAGTCGAAACCATTTTTGAAGAAAATGATGTGAATTTGAAGGAAACCTTGATTGAAAACTTCTAGTTATGCTATAACTCTAACTTACATGTGTTAATTTGACACAAAAACACGATTCATGAATCTCTAACTCTGGGTAAGTAGAAAATACAATGCGCACTTGCAATTGCAAGAACTAAATGTGCAATATGGATATAAAACATTAATATTCACCGCCAAAATATCGTAAGAGCATCTCCTCTTCTCCACTCCAAGGTAAACAATAGCTTCTCCATCAAAGAGCAGCAGCAACACCACGTAAGGAATGATAATTAAAGTTGTAAGGAGTAGTGGAGGCGCACTTACTCCATTTATAGCCTTTAGGGCACAACGCAGCAATAATGAGCTGGACCAGTACTGACTTTGCCCAACTTCAATGACTTTGACATAACTTCGATAACATCGACGAAATAGAGAGAAAACCTAATTAAAAAGTCTGATCTCAATAACAAGAGCCATTTCTCAGCCCGAAAATGAGACTAACTTGAAGTACTTGGGTTTCGACTTTGCCAAGGATCGAAGTTCAAAACTTTGCCTAAGTTTAATTCCATGATTTAATTATTATTCTTCGAGTTATTATATCATAAGTACTCTATCCAGTAAAGTAGAAGCATAGAGTCATATTAGGATTTATATTTTTTGTTTTGGAATTCCCTTATGCTAGGTTTTTTATCACATTGTTGTCTGATAAATTCGATTGGGGTTTTGCATGCACAACTAGGTTCCTCGACGGGATGCATCTCCCTCTTTTATTTCAAACCGTTCATGTTACTGCAACGGTCTTATTACCTACGTATAATGATATGGATTTGATTGTATTTTATATCCACTGCCCTTTGTGCCCGAATTTTCGTTTCAAAGGTAACTTGAAACAGTGTTGAATTCCAAATGTTTCCAATATGCTGAATCTCTAATCTACTACCCTATAAAAAAGAGCAAATGTGTGCTGTTAGTGTGCCTGTTAATCCAGTTTTTTGTGTGGTAGCTTAGTAGGTAGATATAGATAAGCTTATCAAGCATTAAAATAATGACATATACTCAGAAAAAGTAAGTTTGCATTTCAGCAGGCTGGTTGTTCCAGTTAGCTTAGTCGGTAGATATGGATAAGTTTGATAAGCTTTAAAATAATGATATATACTCAGAAAAAGTAAGTTTGCAGTTCAACGGGCTGGTTGTTCCAGTTGCGTGTTGTTCCAGTTAGCTATAGTAGATATCATCTCGCTACACCATCTTTATTTTTCCAGATACATCATTATGTGTTGAGCCGGTGTATGTATTACAAAGCATGTATGCATCTTACTTCAATTTCGTAAGCGTACACATCTTTTGGTAGACAATTTGAGTTTGTGCTTATCGGTCTAGTCAATCTAAGTGTTATGACAGTCTTTGTGTTAATGAGTCTGTATGTTTGTCCTTATATGTTGTAGAGAGCCATGTCCCTATTAATTAAGTTACTCTCTCTTAGCAGATTATTTAAATTATTATGTACGACAATGTAGTATTAATCATGAATAATGAAAATTAGGGCTCTAACAACATGTATATATGTTCATTGTCCAATATGACTGTTGTCTGTGTTAATCGGTCCACTCTATTTGTGTGCTTTAATACTGAAAGGAGTCACCCGGTTATAAATTGAGATGCTTTCTCTTACTTAGTTACATATAAATTATTGTACTAAATGTCATATTAATCATGAGACCAACAAATTTTTTGTCTAAATTTTAATAATTTAGTAATCACATGATACATTATTGAAGGAGACAACTAACTATTAATCAAATGCATATACGTTCCAATAGTTTGCATCTGCTTTTGTCGGTCCACTCAATGTTTGTGGTCATGCATTTTGTCTGTGTGCTAATCAGTCTGACCTGTCTGTGTACATATAGAGTGAATTGAGTTTGCTCATTGTTAATCGAGCCGGTCTCTCATTTAATGTGTTGTATATAAATTACACCATATAGAACTAATCATGACTCTTAAAAAATCATATAGTGAAAGTTTAGTTGCCTGATACTTGCTACTCCAACTTGACATGTGCTTATTATTTTTTTTTCCAGCTGATTATTTGCGTGATTTTTTAAATGTTACTTCACTAGATGTATGCGTAATATTTTTTATTCTACCTGCCAATTTATGCGGTTCTTGCGCCCAATTTTTCTATAAGCACTGTTCGACCAATTATATCCCTTTTTTTAAAGTAGTGATAATTATTATTGAAATGATTTGCATTGCGGCCATAAATATTACAGAGGCATGTATTGAGGCTGATAGTTGGATAGGGCTTCTGATCCTGATTGGGGTACTAAGTTGTTGGTTGCTTGAGTCGTGGGTACTTGAACCGAAAAAATATGTATATTTGGTTGTTGTTGCTTGCTGTTTCTAGATGAGATTAGAATAGTCCTACTGTTTAATCTTCTTCTTTAGTCTTGGTCCACTTGGACTTTAGAATGTTAAAAGCACTTATGCATATTTAATGAGGAAAGTCCTAGCTTCGCCAAAAATTAATTTTAAGTTTGGAGTTTCAACAATGTGTTTGTGTGCACATTGTCTTATGCTTGCGCTCCAATAGTTTGGCTCTGTGTTCGCCAAAAATTAATTTTAAGTTTGGAGTTTCAACAATTAATTGAACTATTCTCTTTTAGTTGGTCACTTGGTTGTATGCAAATTATTATAAGCAGTAAATATAAAATAATTAAAAAAATCAATTTCAATTTCAATTTATTCGATATGTATAGTCAGTTCATTGACATGCTTAATGTTTTTTACTATTTTTTTTCTTACTATGATTATGATTAGTTTTCTACTGTGTAATCAAATAAATATAAATAAAAGATATTATCATACTGAACAACTTCTAAATAATATCATTTTGCAGTTATGTATTCTAGATATATTTCATTATAGCGCACGTGCTTAGTACGTGTTTTCTTGCTAGTATTATGAGAATACTTGAGAGAATGACGCATCAGTGTTACCTGAACTATCAAGTCCTTGAGAAGTTTCTTGTAAGACTTAGAATCACCAGACACACGAAGAAGTTCTTTTGCAGCAGTGGCCTTCATTGCGCTGACAAGATCATCTTGGGCTTGCAAAACTTTTATTCGTGATGCATTTAATTGCATTGAGTATTCACTGCAAAAGAGCAACACAAACATGAAGTTCAAATAATGCCAATCCTCAATGTAATACTCACTAGTGCAGCATTTTCCAAGGGGACAAATCATATTCTATTGATTTATATTTGAAATAAAAACAGTAGTTAGGATGGGAGATCCCAGATTTGTCAAAACAAAATACTGATATATCTTAATCAGATAAATTTCTAATCTAGTTACCCCAAGAAAGAAGTGTATATTCCTCTCACTATGATAACATAGAAACACAGTAGATAAACATCACTGATCTTCAAATAACAACTACATTGTACCCACTTAGCATTAACTGTCATGTCCAACGGTCCAACTTCCTCAAAAAGAGAGCGAAAATGTAACTTTCTTGTTATTAAGGAGAGCATATTGCTTATACATATAAGTGGGGCTTCACTTGATACAGTCACCTGGATGACATGCGGTAAATAAAACTGCAGATCCTGAGCATATAACTGATTTTGTTTTGCGGTGGATAGACTATTCTGTTTTGGCTACAACATATAACTGATTTTAACCCAGTTTCACTACCATGATAAGAGTATTTCCTATAGCAACAAAGACTTGTGGCAAGTGATCATGACTGTCTACAGAATTCTTACAAAACTCCTTCAAAGCACATCGTTTATGGCAGGCACGATGGTTTGCCTAATATCAAATAGTTAAGGGGCACCAGGTAACATAAAGCTTGCAAAAAGACCAAGTGGCTACCTATCTTCTATGTGCCACAACTTAATTTCATTGCAACTATGCTTGCAATTTGCAAATACAGAATTTGTATGCCCAAGCCGGAAATTATGACATTATAGCTTTTGTTCACATTTGCGGAAAACGCACTAACTGTTCAGTAAGAGTGTGGTTAACTACTTAGCGAAAACCACAAACAGAAGTGAATTCATATTACATGTGTGTTTACATTTATCTGTGCTGATGACCTACCAACATAACATTGAACAATGGTATTGTTGATGTGAGAGCATATCAAATCCAGAGAATATAAAATTGTCATCATCTTTGAAACTTGATTTCAAGGCATTCCTCCGTAGTTCTAGTTTATGATAGATACAAATATAAACTATATGCATAAATTGTATCAAGTCATGCAACCTATTTTATAGCTACAGCTCTGTTGATGAACCTAACAAAATTCAAAACTTGGACACTGTTCTTCTTGAAAAATTGCAGAGCTTTCATCTTAATAAGAAGAAGTGTTATAGTTTGGAGATTCAAGCACCAAGGATGCACGATATTGTCATAAATGTATAGAGAAAAGAGATTGCATAAGATATAAAAAATACACCAACAAGAATAAACTTTTAACTGAAATAATAATTAGCATCTTCGGAATTATGAAATATTTGGCTGTAACTGGTGATCATATTTAAAATAATGAATTTTCAAAAATTATTGAACGTTTTGACTAGTAAGTTGTAGCAGCCTTTCATATCAAATCACAAGGTCCTTTGTCTTTCTAAGAACTGAATGTCAGACAATTGAGCCGCATAATTAATAATTGTTGTGCCTACACGGCTAGGCAATGGTCTGCAGTGCAACGGCGATAGCAGCCCCCTAGCATTTTTATTTTTAAGTTTATATATACATTCTACTATGTACGCATACAAAGTTTTCTGAATCAAAATCATTTTCACCTAAATCACACCAACTATGGCTTAAATTAGGACTAATGTGCCATAAATCGACCTAAAGCAGAGCTGATTTGACTAAACCAGACCTAAACTAACCTGATTTGAGCTAAACCAGCTGAAATAACCAAAATCAGTTGTAAAACGACCTGATATGACCTAATTCACACCTATGTTGACCGAACCAAACCCCAAAATGGCCCTAAATCCATATAAGCTCCTATGCGCCTAGGTTGGCATCCAAAATCCAACACCTAGCATGCATAGGTGCCTTGATGAATTAACTGTCATTAAATTTACAACTAAATGATAAGAATTATACCTAGGTCAAGAAGATAGCTTTGGACATAGCCCAGTTGACTAAAATAATCCTAGCATGCAAAATGTGAACTATCACCCCAATTTAGAATGGAGAAGATTCTTTTTGCAAATTTTGCAACGCAAAGAAGGGGTGACTGTTTCTTTATGGACTGTCACCATATACTGTTCAAGCGGCCCAGCCACTCGGATTAGTCTTTAGGTAGCAGTTAGGCAACGCTGCATTAAGCGGCTGCTTCAAGCCCACTCAGCCCGCTTAAGCGGCTGCCACAACACTGCTTATAAGCGTCCGCCTAAGGCCACTTAACTAAAAAGCAGGGATTAGACCCACTTCCTAGGCCCAAAAGGGAAATGTGATGTAATTTTTAGTATGTAATATTAGACTATTGATATTGTATAACATTATTTAGCATGCTAATATGATACTATTATATTAAACAACCAACTATGTATCTAAATATTATATAATACTTAACTAGTTTGTACTGCTATATACTATACAATGGTTGTGCTGCTACCATACAATAGTAACGACTATGTACCATTCAGTCTATCATAGCAAATTATACAATATATATATAATGTAAAACTATGTGACTTTGTCATATATCAGTAATACCGTACTGCTTTATAGTACTAATTACTAAGTACGGAATGCTAAGTTAATAAACAACAGCCAGTCTGTAAATGTAATACAAAAACAATGTAAAAAACTACCAAACACTCTGCTACTATATAATACTAACTACTAAGTGCATTATGTTATGGCATGATACTAGTATAGTAGCATACTGACTGTTTGTAATAGATACCATTATATATGGTACTGACCATTAAGTAGGCTACATGCTAGTATGATACTAGTATATTGTTGTATGAAAAATATGTATCTTAATGCTTCGTCTATAGGTAAGCAACTATTAAACAACAATATTGTCGTGTGGGGTGAATTTTACACTGTAATGGGTTTAGTTATGTATACGAGTTTCTAAACATTATATATATACAAATGGGTGTATTTTGATATAAAATCAAATAGAAAATTAAGCATCCGCTTTTTCAAAAAGCGTCGGCCTCGTGCTCAAGCGGCCACAAGGTGTTGTTCGCACGCCATAACAACCACAGATTGCCAGACTGAATACAATAAACCTTAATAACAACCACATCCATAACATATAGATGTCAGTTGATGTAAAATAGTTGTGCTTACAGATTGATCTTTGAACAACTATCCACAGATAACTACTGCATCTTGCACCATGCTCTACGGAGCGGCATAGGGTGAAACTCTGCCAACATGCTAAGGGTGGGCATGAAATCGAACTAGACTGTCATCTGTAACTAGACTGAACCGAACCACCCAATTTACTTCAGTTTACACATGGCCAAAGTTTGGTATGGGAGTTCCTCATACTGGTCCGAGATGGTCTAGTCATGGTTAGCTGACCAATTATCCTGTCAGACCAAAGTCGACCATATGTTCTACAATCCATATGTATATGTGTGTTTTATGGTAAATATGATAGTCAGATATAGATATATTTAGGCATTGTTGTTTACTAATTAATTGTATACAAAAAAATGAGAAAATCTAAAACTATGAGGCAGGAAATGTTCGATAACAACGAAAAAGATTGCTAGCTCCCGATCAAGAACTCAAAATATTCGCAAGCTTTGGATCAGAAACATTGTTTATTTTATTCAGATTTTTGCCTTAATTTAATGCACTTTCTATGTATTGATATTTAGGGTGTATTTTCGGTATTAATTTTATGATTGTGAGTGCATATGCTTATCGTAATTTCTACAGTACCTATTTCTTGCTTGTTGAATTACACAATTCTTAGTTTATATAGAAGCAACATTTCCTTTGATGTTTTTAGATAAACCTTAATTGGATAGCACAAATAATTTGAAATCAAATTGATGTGATCCTTTATTAAACATACTCTACAAACAGACCTCTACAATTAAGAGTCTGTACGTACTAAAAAGTATTTATTTCAGAGAAACTGACCAAACTTTTTTTGTCTGGTTAGGTTTGTTCTGGACCCCACCAGCACCAAGTCTGGTCAGGATATTTTTTAGACCATTAGGGCCAGTCTGGTCTGCCATTTTAAGCCCAGATTATAGTTGACTAGACCACGCCCGGTAGCAATATGTATAAATTCTGTAATGTAGAGAAGGGATTTAAGCTGTCATTGTATGAATTGTGAACATATGATGTGAGATATCTGTCAACGACTGGACTGCCAATTGCTGGCTAGAACATAGTAAATTACCTCAATGACAATCAGATCCATAGTAGCTTTTTTTTTTTTTGAAATAGTGCTCATTAATTGACCTTTGATCAATCAAATTAGAGATAAGTAAGACTGTATCGCTGGGTTCTACAGCCAAATAGTAGAGATTGACAGTGCTAAGACACGTCTAGTTATGGATGAAAATTAGCTAAGATCAAACATACATTGGGCCTTCTAAATATAAAGATTGACAGAGCTCACATTTTCCTGCGAACATCCACTTGTTTTTCCTTCTTCTCGTACTCCTGGCGGACCTTCCGTTTCTCGGCCTCAACCAGCTGCAGTTTTTCGATGTTGAATTCCTACAAAGATGATAAAAAGGTTATGGATTTACAGAAACTAAGTTTTATTTAGAATAAAATGAGAAAATTTTAAATTCTATTCCGGTAGAGTCACCGGCAAACCGATCTCCATTTCACATGAGAGCAAAGGGAAGGACAACCGGAAACTACCCGGTCCGAATAGGTTCAGGTTGCACAGTTGATGATATCGAAAATATACCGCCAAAAACAGCTCGAAAATGTCACAACGAACTCCAGCGCTAGGAAAACAATCGCCAGGATTGCTTGAAGCCGTGCAAACCAGGATACCCAGACTAGGCGTAAGAAGAATGTTTTCAAATAAGAGGTCTGAACCTCTTCGGCGGAGACGGATATCTCGTTAGCCTTCTCCTCGGCCTCCTGTCGGATGAATCTCACCATCTGCTGAATCTGCTTCGATACATCGGCGTCATTCATTTTCGCTCCCCCTGACTTAGCCTCAACAAACCCCTGAGAGAAAGTATGAAGAGAAGGAAGAGAAAGTTGGCAAAGGATGGAGATGTGCTCTAGGGTTCCTCGGGCCGACGACTTTATGTTTTATTTGCTACTGCCCGTGAGCCGTGACGACGATTGGTGAATGCTCCGGTGACGACGGTATTGGCGCGCCAACCGCCAACGGAACTGGAGACGGGGGCTTATATGTGTGGAAGGGTAGGGAGGCCAAGATGGGCGAAAAGGGCACTCGAAGCCAAGGGCACGGAGGTTTGCCGTTACACGAGGACCCAAAATGCGGATCACGTCTTTGCCTGTTTTGTTGCCTTTCGTGGCGGGTTGCCCTTTATGAAGCATTTAATATTTTTCTTATTACACGCGTGACATTTGCATTATTTTATGTTTTGTATTTTTGTATATTTTCCATTGCAAGGAAAAGAGGTCAATGTAACTCCAATTGGATATCGAACCTACAATATGCGGTTTTCAAAACGACCCGACTTTATCAATTGAACCGTTTGACAAATGCACATTATATTATACTAGCAGATAACACGTGCTAAGCACGTGTAATATAATTAAAATAATCTATAAGTAGTTTATAAATTTTATATTTTAATTCAATAATTTTGATTTCACAGCTTAAATAAAAAATATCACACACATCTAGGCAAAATAGTTGATAGACAAATAATTAAACTATTAAAGTTGATTTTTAATAACAAACTCATGATTGCACTGTTATTGTAACATTTTATATACCACTTACAAAAAGAGATATCATCTCGATTAAGAGAGACATGACTACCTTCAACTTATAAGGATACAAAATTTATAAAATTTATTCGCTCAAATATCCATTGCTCTTGTTTGTAGAAAGATAATTGAGAGAAAGTTATCATAATAGTCCATCACTCTTTGACATAAACTTTGACTTGACTCCATCCAACGTGTAAGTACACATATAGAATGGACTAATTAGCACACAAACTGCATGTTCGATTAGAACGATCAATTAAGAAAAGTAAATATATTGCTTGTAAGGTGCTCCAAACAAATACGTTAGGAAAAATTAACATGTAAGTCGAAATTTTAAGAATATACATACCACAAACTATTTTAATAGAGTATATGTCAAGAAGGGGAGCACAAGTGATTTTGATAAATCACACTATATGTTAGAGGGAGCAAGTTGATAGCTAGTCGAGTTGTTCTCATTTGCGGCATCACATATAAGTTATTGTATATGTTACCCACCGATACATAACTTATTGTGGCTACTTATCATATATTAGTCAGTAGATAAAGTCAGATGAATGTTAATTGATTTTTTTCTTCTAACGATTGTATGTAAAAATATTGCAATCTATATTACATACAACCGGCTAGTTGACTCCCTCTAACCTATACAGTTTGTCAAAATTACTCTTGCTCCAAAATGACAACTACTAAACACACGGCTCCAAACAAACTGCAGAAACACATAAACGTGCTGCTGAAGGAGTTTATAATTTTCTTAAAAGATTTCATAAATTGAAGATGAACGGTTTTTTAATAAATAATCCAAAAAATATGGGTGGTAAAGTAATCTGAATGGAGAAAAAATAACGGCGAACCGTAGAGATAAAGCAGCAAGTCAAAATATAGATAATGATTAGAAAAAGATAGACATGCTAGCAGCACAAAGTCTATCAAACAACCGTGTACACGAATAAAATAATATAAACATTAAGCAAAATATTAATAAAAAATTATAAGAAATTATTTAGATAACAATTAAAAAAAAAAAAGGCTAGCTGCAAGTGTATACGAACACACCACGGTGATTTAGCAAGAGAAAAATGAGCAGCCAGACCTTAACTTATCGTATAAACATTTATCCAGAAGCATGTTGCCATACCATGTTAATTTCCGAGTCACGTGCCACCATCACAGACTCACATTCGTTCTTTGGTGTCAAGTTGAACAAATTTGCAATGTTCTTTTCGTTCAGCTCCAGCGCCCGTATTCTAAAGTTGGTGGGCAGCCAAGAATTTAAAAAAGCACACAATACGCTACTAACAAATGTGGATTGATAAATAGAAATTGAAACTAGCGAACGCACAGCTAGGAAAAGCTACCAGGCACAAAGCGTGACAAAGCATAAAGCAAAAAAATCGAATGGAGAAGCAAGCAACCAAACACGACATACCCTCTTTTTTATAGGGTAGTAAGATATTAGTGAGAACTTATGTATAAATGGCGTGAAACAATATTAGTCGATTGATATTAAATCATATATTACCAAAAATCGAATGTCATAATCTCTTTTTAGTAGTAACTTATGTAATACTTATTCTACACCCATGTACTCAAAAATACATATAAACTGTATAGTACAGATCTTGCTTTATGTACAACTGGTACAAAGCATTACACACCCATGTACATAAAAATGCATGTAGAATTGTCTATTGGATATCTTTTCATTATTGATTAGTCGGAATGTATCGGAGATATTTTTACAGTACAGTTTTGTATAGAGCAATACAAAGAATGTATACACCCGTATAAGAAATGTACACACCCAATAGAATTAATAGTAAACCGCTAATGATTGTTACGTAGTTGCTATTGATTTATTGGCTTTAGCAGAGATATACTTTTTACAGTACACACTTATATAAGAACCAGTCAAAAAAAGGGGAAAAAATCCAAATAGCACACTTTCGTCAAAATATTTACGGATATAATACTCTCCCCAACTTATTTCCCAAATTAACACACGTTTAGTTAAAAGTGTCACCTTAATTGCCGTTTTTCTGGTGTTGAGACCAAAAGCGTCACATTGTTTGGCGTTTCTCTTGTATTCGGACCGAAACCGCCACATCGTTTGGCACTTTACAGTAACAGAGTAGGTAAATGCCACATTACCTGGCGTGTTCATTGATTTTGATTCTCGGAGACCATCTCTGGGTGCCAGCGCTGATCCTTCTGTGCTATATCGCCGAGCACATTCCTGAAAGTAAGGAGCTTGCCGACGCAGAGGTCCCAAAAGTGCTTGAGTGGGCCTTGAAACAGATTAGTCTTGTACGAGACGATGCCAATGTAGGCATGGCAATTGGAGCGGTCTGGATTTCCAGACACGCAACCATTCTGCCCATTCATTTAGTGGAGAATGGTCGGCGTCCAATTCTGGTGGGTCGGATGAGAGTGGTTATTTAAATAGGATATCCATGGTTGACACGGGAGTCCATACGCTGCATCCTGTGGATCATTTACACGCTGCGCTGTGGATTTATTATACGTTACCGCAATCAAATAGCCTTCCGTGCTGGTTTTCTTAGGAAAATGAATTAGCCGTTTTAGCTGGTAAGTGGAAAAATTATAAAACAGACCTCACATCTACTTTTTTCAAGAATCTAAGACTAGTTTTTGTACTGCAACTAATTTATAAGAAGAGACCTCAAGTCTGCTTTTTACAAGACAACCATTATAACAGACCTCACATCTACTTTTTTCAAGAATCTAAGACTAGTTTTTGTACTGCAACTAATTTATAAGAAGAGACCTCAAGTCTGCTTTTTACAAGACAACCATTATAACATAAAAATTTATATAAGACACCTCACATCTGCTTTTTACAAGACAATCATTATAACATAAAAATTTATATAAAGAGACCTCACATCTGATCTTTACAAGACAACCATTATAATAAAAATGGTTCATACATGTAATACATTTTTGGTGCTGAATCTATACAGTAATGAAACACAAACTCATACACATTTTTGGTACTGAATCCATACACGTTTTTGGTGCTGCATCCATACACATTTTTGGTAACAATGATCTGAAAATTTGAGTTTTTGGTGTTTGGTGTTGTATTACATATAGGCATTATCAAAAGTCATTCTGAATATGCCTACGGAATATGCATTCATACACATTTTTTGTAACAAGGATCTGAAAATCTGAGTTTCAGAACAAAGATCATCCTGGATAATAAGCCTTCTGAATTGAACTAGCATGACGGAGAGGCTACAAGCATCCTAAATATGATCCTGCAAACAGAACAAGCAAACAACATAAGATAACCTTTACAAAAAATATAAGGCTATCTTCTATAATGCAACCAATATGAGATATCCTTTATAAGGTAGCAATGATCACACGAGTATGTAACCAACACCATGAAGAAACTGATCTTATTTTCAGATCTAGCTGCCCCAGATTATAGAAGTCAGTAGACCAGAATTCTGCTACCCCAGATTAGAAAACCACATTGCCACTACCCTGATTTCAAACCAAACACCCTAACTACATCAAAGCTTGCTGCGAAAAATGAACAAGGGGAAAAAGAAAGAGTTCATCTATTCTGAGAAACCAAAAACACAACAATAGCATCATAATAATACAAAAAACAGTTCCATAAAATTGGCTAATCGTTACCTTATGACACTACATAACAACTCCATTAGTTACTAAGTAGGTTTCAACCATGCTTTTCCGAGTCTGAAACATAAGAATAAACCACAAAATGGCAACATAAATGGAAAAATCAACATAATTAAGATATTAATATCAAATCCTGAGATGATTACACAAAATCTCAAATAAGTGGCGTGTTTTACCTAAACCTTCATTGTCTTCATCTTCTAGTATGCTAGTGAAAGCGTCTGATCTGATTGTTCCATCTATATAATGAGGCATATATTTACTTTCTAAATAGAAGACAAAAGATAATAGAAAGGTCAAGCAAAAAATGTATACCTCTTTTTTGGCCATCCTTGAGCCAACTTTGAGAGCACATCAACGCTTCTACTATGGTGTGGTGGAGTCTGCTACGGTGAGGATCGATTAGCCTACCTGATATGCTGAAGGCTGATTCTGAAGCCACAGTTGATACTGGAACTGCTAGCAAATCCTTAGCTATTGCTTTTAGAGCAGGATAAGAATCACCGTTCATTTTCCACCATTGTAAAACATCAAAATCTGAAGTGCGTGGTGCATTATCAAGCTCCAAGTATTTGTCTAGTTCTGTTTTAAGATAACCTGATTCTATCTTCTGCTTCTTAAGGAAAACATCAAAAATATGCATGTCGTCATCACCATTATCTTGAGAGTAAACAAGAGGACCAGCAAACAAATCAGACTCATCATCACCATCAAATTGTGCAATACATCTTGCCCTGTATTCATTGATCAGTTCCACACATGCATCACGAATAATTTTCTTATGATCTTCAGCTTTATCTCCATATATAGTATCAAAGTAGAACTCAACAACTTTCGTTTTATACCTCGGATCTAATACAACAGCCACTCCCATTGCAACATACAAGTCATCCCAATACTTCAAAAACTTTGCAGACATTTCATCAGCCATCTTTTTTATTACTGGATTCGAACTATTGGCCCAATTACCCAAAGCAGCTCTAATTTGACAAAGTTTGGGAAAGCACAAGTTGGCAGTTGGATATTTTGTCCCTGAAAATATTTCTGTGACTCTAAAAAACATCTTCAACTTTTCACAGACTTCATAACAAAAATTCCACTCCGATTCACTTGGCAATGCCTTGTAATTCCGATCCCGCTGCCCTAACACACTGAATACATCTTTATACATCATAGCAGTCCGAAGCATTATATAAGTAGAATTCCACCTTGTTGGACAATCAAGACATAATTTTTTAGAAACACTCATCTTCAATAGCTTAGTGGTCTCCTCAAACCTCTCTGTCCTTTTTGCAGTAGCAGTCCAATATGCCACACTATCTCGTATCTTATCAACTCCATCCTTAATGACAACTAATCCATCTTTAACAATGAGATTTAGGATATGAGCAACACACCTCATGTGGAGAAATCTACCTGATAATATTGTAGAGTTCGGGTGCAACTTATCCTTCACCAATCTAATCATTGCGTCATTTGTTGAACAATTGTCAACAGCAATAGCCGAGACTCTCATGTCTATGTTCCACTCAATCAGACAAGTCATCAAAACCTCACATAAGACCTCACTTGTATGTGGACAAGGCACATAGACAAACCTCAAAATTTGACTTTGTAAGCACCAA
Organism: Alisma plantago-aquatica; assembly: GCA_963693085.1. Lineage (NCBI taxonomy): Eukaryota > Viridiplantae > Streptophyta > Magnoliopsida > Alismatales > Alismataceae > Alisma > Alisma plantago-aquatica. Next base: position 1,437,917,795 of record OY856409.1, read on the forward strand.
TTTGAGTCAATATAATGTGCAGTGATTACCATGTAACCTTTCATTTGAGGACTTGCAGTCCACATATCAGTGGTTACACTAATTCGAGAATCACAACCATGCAAATAAGTCATCGCTTTTTTCTTCTCACTTTCATAGATTTTCTTTATATCACTTTTTATAGTGTTTCTAGTTGGACATTGAAATAGGGGTTGAATAACATGAAGGAGATTCCTAAATCCAGTATGATCTACCATGCTTAATGGGTAATCATGCATTACTACCATATCAGATACAGCTCTTCTTCCATCTTCTTGGCTAAATGGTACTTGTAAGGATGCCCTAGGAGTTCTCCTCACCCCCTCCCCATTCAATACCGGACATCTTCTATTCTTGTGATCATGGAGAGTAGTTGTCCCATTCTTGGGTTTCGCTGCTAACAACTTCTTGCAATATATGCATTCTGCCTTCTGGATACCATCAACCACCTTTATCTCATAGTGAGTCCATATTTTACTCCTACGACCACCTCTCCATGATGATGTCACAGTTGTATTATCATCAGGTAAAGACTCATTATGTGTTGGGTTCGAACTAGTGTTAGGTGACCTGTAAACTTCTGAGAGACTGTCCATATCTAAGAATAGTAGTAGAATATTGGTCACAATTCTTATATATGAATGGTATTATTGTTTGAGGTGTTATTCTAAATGACAGCTTGCTGCTAGAAGCCATGTTGAACTTGGATACATACCGCAGTTTTTACGGGTTGTCGCAACAACACCCTCCACAGCGCTTCTGACCTCCGACGGCATGAATAAAGATGGCTTCCGCTCAAGCTGGTGTGGTGGAGTATGGACGCTCCATTGAAGTACGGTGGTTTTATATATTTAAGTTCCTAGACAGAATACGTCTTTCTCAACTTCAAATAAAAAAGCCTTTCCTCCACACCAAAGAGTTCTTTGAATATTCCGACCCCTAGTTTAACTTAATTTGATACGTCAAAATATATGGATTCTACGACACATACCTGCACACAATATTTTATAAATGTGTCACAAAAATATTATTTTAAAGTGTGGTACCTTTTATATTCCTTACCTAACCAACCGTGGCAACTTAGAGGGGTGTAACTAAAAGGCAGCCTTATCTGGATACGCAAATTCCGCTACACGCTTTGAAGAGCAATTCTGGTACATTAGAACGTGTTCGATTGGTCACAAAATCAATGAACACGCCACATTATGTGGCGTCTACCTACTTTGTTACTGTAATACGCCAAACGATGTGGCGGTTTCGGTCCGAATAAAAGAGAAATGTCAAACAATGTGGTGTTTTTTATCTCAACACCAGAAAAACGCCAATTAAGGTGGCACTTTTAGCTAAAAGTGTGCTGTTTTGGGAAATAAGTTGGGGAGAGTGTTATATATCGGTAAATATTTTGAAGAAAGTGTGTTATTTGGGTTTTTTTCGTCAAAAAAATGTAAAAATGGAGTACAAGAAATGCATATGTCTAATAAAAAGTATTGGACCAGTAATAATTGGTATATAGTCGTTATTGAGTTGTTGGTCTATTGCATATATATCTTTATATTATACATTTATACAACGAGCACAAAAGTTGCACACACTTTGTACAAAAAGCATTAAACTGTTAAAAGATTATTATATAGTCAAGATGTGTATATCACCGTCTTATGGAGAAGTATAGGGAAAGAAAGAGAGATTTTCACATAGTTTTTATCAAGTTGGAAAAGGCTTATGATCGAGTTTCCAGAGAAGTGTTGTGAATGGTTTTGAGAAAAAAGGTTGTGTCAATCCAATACATTGACTTGATTAAAGACATGTATGGTAACTCTACTGCAAGTATGAACACTCCTGGATGAGGGACACCAACATTTCCCATTACAGTTGCGGTACACCAAGGATCCACACTCAGCCCATATATGTTCGTTCTTGTTATGGATGAGTTGACAAAGAATGTTCAGGATGATGTTCCTTGGTGTATGTTATTTGCTGATGATATTGTATTGATTGACGAAACTAAAGATGGTTTGAATGATAAAGTTGAACTTTAGAGAAAGGCACTGGAATCAAATGGATTGATGATTAGTAGGAGCAAAACTGAGTATATGCTTTGCAATTTCAGCAAATCTCACAGGGTGAACGGGGGAGCCAAGTTGGACGGAGTAGATATACCAAAATGTGATAAATTTCATGACTTGGGCTCTATCTTTCAAACAAATGGGGATGTTCAAAATGACGTTTGTCATAGGATCACTGCAGGATGGTTGAAATGGAGGAGTACAACTGGAGTATTATGTGATCGGAAGATCCCTCTCAGACTAAAAAGCAAGTTTTATAAAACTGCTATACGGCCAGCCATGCTCTATGGGAGTGAATGTTGGGCGGTGAAGAAATAAGGAATCAACAAGATGAATGTGGCTGAAATATGTATGCCGATATGGATGTGTGGGAAGACTAGGAAAGATCGCTTGAGAAATGACTATGTTAGGAATAAAGTGGGGTGGCGAGCATTAATTGATGACAAGCTGTAGGACGACCGACTCAGATGGTATGGACATGTGCAATGCAGACCAACTAATGTACCTATACAAAGCAATACTATTGAGGCAAGCACAATTAATAGAAGAAGAGGAAGGCCTAATTTAACATGGGAAGAGCTTATAAAGAGAGATTTTAAATCTCTACATCTCAACTAGAATATGACCCATGATAGAGTTGAATGGAAAAGAAGGATCTATGTAGCCGGCCCCAACATAGTTGGGATTGAGGCTTAGTTGATGATGATGATGATGATGATGATGATGTGTATATCACTGTCTATAGGAATGATCTTTCCACTTGACGTATACTATCAGATATAGACATGTGTAATAAAAGAATATTGAACGATCGCCACTGTCTGATTCCCTCAAATAGATATATTTGTCAAAAGTCTATAAAGTGTATAAACATTACAAAACCCATCTTATATAGTGTTTGGAAATACGGGCATAGAGTATAGCAGCAGAAACAAAAAAATTATCTATTTGTATTCCCCAATACAACAATATCACATCAACTACTATGAAATAGGAAGGATGGTTTTAGCAAGTTATACTTGGTCCTGGAGCAAGTCCAACGACAAAACTTACTTCATTGCAACTGCTGACAAGTTGCTCTTGGACGGTGGCTGTGTAGCTCCTGATCTTCACCACAAACAACGTCTGTGCAACCTCTGCAGTGAATTCAGTGGTCTCGCCACCGACTGCATGTTGACTTTGCTCTCTGAGCAATAGCTAAAGGACTCCTGCCTCTAGAGTACTCCACACAGATCAACTACAACTCATGTCATTCACCAAGAATGGGCAGGAAGGAGTTGTCCTCCCCGTTGGTGTACTAGTCACCAACCGCTCTTCCACAACGATAACTTTTCAGTTGTTTTCTCCCATTGGTTATCCCTCCTTTTCATGTAGGACTTGCCTGGGCTCTATTGGCTACCACAACCAGAGAGAACAACAATTATCATAGGAACTGATTCTCAGTTGTCTGTGTTGTGTTCTAGAAAGCCCCCAGTATCCCTCTATATATAGGAGGGGTTAGGGTCAAGGTTCACAATCCCCAACCAATATGGGACTAAAGTGAGAGTGGAAAGGACCGGAAGATCTTGAATTTTCACAACAATTATGGAAGTTTCACAACTTGCATCAGCCAAAAACAATCATCTCATAAGCCGAGATTGTTGTCTCGCATGCAAGACGGCCATTTCGCTAAGTGAGACGGCCATCTGGGATGTGAGGCGGTGGTTTCACGCTTTTCTAGTCAAATATGAATTGGCAAATCGTTTCCTAATTAATGTCACACATTAATTTACTTACACCCCTAGTATGTGCAATTGAAACGAGTTCGGAAAACTCCAAAACTTTCATTCTTCCCAACTGAGCCGTCTCACACCAGCAAGACGCCCGTCTCATCCACCCAGATGGTCGTATGGTGAGTTGAGGTGAGCCAATCGGTTCAATCATATTGAACCAGTTAGTTCAAGGAAAAACTTAGTCAAATCAATCTCCGATCAACCTGGCCCCCAAATAGCCGTCTCAACTATATGAGACGCCTGTCTTGCTGCTCAAATGGCCACCTCACTCAGTGAGATGATCATTTGACAGACATGGTCAGCCATTCAAGCAATCGGTTGCGTGAATTGAATACCTAAACACTTTAGTAATCAATCCAACTTTCATTCAAGATCAAACTTCTCTTCTAGTTGAGTTCCTATGTGTATGACCCTATAGGTCCCATATCACGTTGGCAGTGAATGTACATAACTAGCTTATGACATTACAAGCAAAAAGTATTCCTAGTCGTACATTAGTGCTACCCAAGTGAAATAGAAAGTTGGAAAACAACTTCAACCTACAATTTGTGTAAGGTGTTGTAGTGATTGTATAATTCCTTTGTCTTTAATATCCAGGATGAACTCGAGGCATGGTTGGTCATCCTCTGAATGTTCAATCCATGTTTCTTGAACCAATAGCAGACTATCTGAGATAATGTGACATCAATATCATATATTGATTCACATGTGCATGTGCATGCATTTCTCAGTCTTGATAATCAAGTGGCCAGGATATTATACTCTTGTAGGAGGGGCAAATCCCATATCTATCACTCACAATCTATCCCCATGTGTCAAAGTCACCCAATCATCACCGTTATAACAACACATATTTCAAGACAGTGTTGGATGATGTCAAAGTGTACCCAATGACATGTGACAAGTGTAGTGATTTTAGGTCTAAGAATCACAATCACCACCTTCACTGTGAGAGATGATTGTAACCACAAAACCATGTGTCACTCTCAAGGTGGGTTTGTCTGATACACCATTCTCTAACATGTATTTGTGTGCTTGATTTGATATTGACATATCATGACTAATGAGATTTAGTCATCAACCAACTCACACTCTGATCTTATGTGTTATTGTTGTCTATCAACCTTCCACAATAACAACTGATCATGGACATAATGAGGATATGTATATGTACTCTTAACATCCATATGATCTCATCACAAGGATAGGAACTTGACAACATATGTCATTGAGTAATATAACTCTCTAGACATTCACTATGTATCCTCATTATCTCATAACTGAGTGAAACATATGAACTGGAAGCTTTCCTTTATATATGTGTTATTATTAATCAAATCCTTTTAGGTAATTATGCCATGTCAATCATCATATGATTTGCTCTATGGGCATACCTTACCAATGGACTCCCACTTGCACTTAGAGCCAATCACTAAAAAATCTCATCCTTAGTGATCTAAACATGTCCAACATGCTTCTACTGCGCTAGTGCTAAAAAAGAAGGTTAGCAACACTCTGCTTATAGTTGGTATATTGCATGTTTCTTATCTCTTTGCTCTGAGATGAAACCGTTGTAATATGATATCTGATATTCCTTGCCTAACAATTAGCTCTGTTGTTGTTAAGGTATTTCTACTGAGTTATCAATGGTTGGAACATCTATAAGTTCATCCTATGAACCTATAGATCCATATAGTATCACTATGTGTTCATAACACAAATATACTCAGCTTCTAATGTAGATTAGCATTGATGGATATTAGTTTGGAACATTTCCAACTAATCATCACTTATTCTTTTAAATCAAACATATTTTAATTTTGTGATCAACTTTGTCATTTATGGAAGATTGCATCGATGTAACCCTTTACATCCAACTCTTCCTTTTTTATTGATGTCATCATTGACTAGCAATCTATCTAATCACTTCTCAAGTACTAATGGATATCTTTAATAACTTTCCAATAACCCTTATTGGAATTTATATCATCTTGTCATGTCTAATACATATAAGATTATATGGGATAAGCTTGTTAATAGAGTACATGATAGATCCACAATTGGGCTGGCCCATGGAATCTAATTCATGATACTTTCATTGTTCACAAGAGTAGAAATATAGGGTTCATGAGAGACTAATTTGAATTCTCTCTCATTGAATCCATTCATGTTGAACTCTTTTAAAACATTGCTATTGTATGTGCTCAAACTTCCATTGTGAAACATTCAAGAACTCTCGCATAGGTCTTTCTCATGAGATGTTTCACTAGTACCTTCATCACTGAAGGGGTTTTTCATGCCAGTTCTCAACATTCACAATATTGAGATGTTATTCCTCATCATATATGGAATATTCATATATGCTCCCACTAAATCTTTTGTAAAGATATATTTTTTTTTCTTTTTGATTCAATTCAAACTCTTTACCTATCTTATCAAGTCAAAAGATCCCATTTCTGAGTTTCTTATTTCAATCCCATATTGAACTTTGTAGTTTATGAACTTAATTTGCATTCATGAAGTTATGAAACCTTTTAGGTTGTGTCACATACACATCCTCTAATGTATTCCCTTAAGGAATCAAGTTTCCATTTTTCATATGCAAAGTATCATAGTCCATTTTAACTACAACAACAAGCATGACAATTGGTAAACACATTTCTATCATGTTCAACATTTTGAGCTTGATTTATTCAACCAATTTGTCCTTTTATGTTCACTACAAAAAAAACATGATTTAACTACGATTTTTATAACTACATATATTGTATTTGTAGTTAAAGACCATGATTCTTTATAAAATTTATATGTGTAAATAAAATGAATGTAGTTGATTATAATAGCTACAATTGCCTACAAATTATAATCTATTAGAAAACTCTTGCTCCTTTGTCGCCCCATCCTCTCAAATAACCACACCTCTAAAAATTTCAATTTTGCGCTCTAGATCTATTTTTTTGTCGTACTGGCGCCCGATACTCAAATGTTATCTCCAATCGCGCATCACCCCATACTTTCTCTCCTTCCCCAATCATCCAGACATTGAGTACCTCATCTCCTCCGCCCCTATAAACCTGATAGCCACCCCACCCATGATTACGTCCTCTCCCTATCACCCTCTTCTCGTCCCCTCACAAATCTAGAACACAATCACACTCTCGCAACACGCCCCATCCTTTGTTGGTCGTCGGTAGACCTTGAAGGGCAGAAGCATAGCGCGATGTCAGAGAGTCTCAAGAAGGTACAGTAAACCTCCTCACCCCCATCTTCTTCGATCATGGCTAATGTAGCCTTCCTGCTCACTAGTCCCTGCAGTGCAACAAGAAGAAACCCGGGGAGAACGGATCGAACGACTCTGTCGACAAGGCTACGAGGAATGCCAGGGTAATAAGCCCGCGACGACATTCCCCTCCTATAGCTCGTCGATATTGATGCTCGTCAATGGAGTTGTTCTTGGCATCCTGCTGGGCGTGCTTCTTCTGTTGGTGCTCGGACTCACCAAGATCCCCGAGCAGAGCGGCAAAGTCGCTGACCCCGTCCCTAAAATGAAGGTCCACGTGATGGAGCAGAATGATGCCAAACCATCGATGGATATTTATGAGAGGTGGGGTTACTGTTTACATTTCTAATTCCTTCTCTTCTCCTACAATTGTGCTTACTTGATATGCAATGCCAGATAGGGTTTTATGGACTGCTAGGCCATGTGATCCTATTTGATGATACTCCATTTTGGTGTTGACTTTGGGTTTAACAAGGGTTTAGGGAAGAGTCATTTCTTGGGAGCCTGGAGTGTTCATCTACTACAATTTCCTGGTGCTACACATAAGACCTTCCATGTTAGTCAAATATAACTTCCTACTCGTTAATATATGGGGAAGTTTTGTTCTTTAATATACTTAATACTGCTCATCATAATGATATAAGGATACTATAGTCACAAGCATTACACATTTTCCCAAAAAACATCCATCAGGGAAGAGGAGTGCTCGAGATTATCCCAGTTATTCATCTAATATTTCCCATTAGTTTGTTCCACACACTTGGTACATACTTAATACTTTCTTAACCATGCCTAACAACAACAACCTTTTTAGTTTCTGATTGGTAGAGACGATATGACATGACTCATCCCAAATTCTACTTGGGGTCCATGTTTGTGGTTGTTGTCACTGTTAACCCTGTAACTCCACACCTTACTGGCGACCTAATTGAAGGGTGATTGATGCAAGGTTACTTCACCTTCAGTCTTTAGAGTTTCGATCTATTAGCCTTTTTATCCAGTCACTCTTTCTATCTATCTCCCCAACTGTTGATTAGGTTCAATTAAGGCAAATAAGGGAAGTTAGGTTTGATTAGGTCATGCCATGCCAAATTAGGTCTAATTTAGGCCAAATTAGGGCAAGGTTCGTTAAATTAAGGTCTAACTAGGTCAAATCTAGGTAACTTCAAAATTAGGACAATTAGGTCTATCTAAGGCCAAGTTAGATGTGAGATAGGTCAAGTTAATGATTTATTAAGCTTTGAAAAAACTGATATAAGTATATTTTGAAATTAATATATTCTCGTATAACTAAATATTCGTATTATACTAACTTTATATATGTCCAAAAATGTAAAACACCCAAGATTGCCTAAGCACCCCTTGGTGAGGAGTGCCTTCATAAGTACGTCTACATTAGGCCTAGAGTTAAGATCCGTGTGCCCCAAGTCAATCAAGTAGATAGTTGGAGACATAATGGCAATTTGGGATCAGAGAAATTTTGGTCTGTGGAGTAAGAATTTTGGATAGGAAAGAAGTAACATTTTAATAATACTATTGTTAGAGAGTCTATTTTATTATGCTATTAGTAGCTTTGTTATATGGGCCTGAGTGTCTTGGCCCATTAGGGTTTAATTGTGTCTTGTACGCTTCCCTGTTCTCCTATCTATAGGAGCAGGGTTTCTCCTATCTAATACAACACATAGCCGTATTTTACTTTCTAAGATGGTATCAGAGTAGCCGTCCTAGGGACCAAAACCCTACGTGAGAGAGAGAAAGAACCAAAGGAGCACCCCCCCCCTTGCGGGCGCCTCCGCCCTTGGCGGTGTTTGGCTGCCCATAGGGAATTCCTCTCCTTGTTCCCTGCCACTTTGGTTTTTGGCATTCCCCTGCTACCGTGCCACTCCCACTCACCCACTTCTAACCTGCCGCTAAAGCTTCCGCGCAGTCCATACTCTACCTCCTGACCAGCGTCGCCGCCACCCTACTGTTGCTCGTCATTGTCACCACCTTGTTGCTACTACTGCCTAGCTACAGTGCCACTTTTGCACCACCGGCTCTTGCTGCCTTCTGTGTCGCACGTTGCCACCCAACCACTGTCTAGCCACCATTGGCTTCTAAGAACAACCGCCTGCCCTCTCCCCTTACGCCGCTGCTGCTCCATGCCTTGCTGCCGCCACCGCTAAATATCTCCTCCATCCTCCTGACCGGCCGCCAACTACTAGCCCTGCTGTGCCCCGTCCTCCATACTACTCCTGCCTCCTGCTGTGGCTATACTACCCGCCGCTTGTCCCTCTGCTGCCACCAAGCAGCCACTGTTGTCTATCATCTTGCGGCTGCAACTATTGCCTGACCGCAACCAATCACCTGCCTCTACTGCTGTCGTGCCTATGCACGCTGCTGTTGTGAAGTTGCATACTTGGACATCATCTTTGCTACTTGTGCTATGATTAGCACACTTTACTTGTTGTTTGTGCTTTTGCACTTTCTGCTTTCTGTGCTTTATTTGCACGTTGACTTTCTACTCTGTAGACCAGCACTCTCTGGACTTTGACGTCTGCTAATGTGATGGATACTGTATGAGAAGGAAGATGATGAAGACCTTTCTATTGCTGACTTTATATGGAGCTTCATCTATTGGAGTTATTTATTTGCTTGCTACTGTGCCTACTGGTCTTCTATCTGCCTACGTCATCAACTCTCTACTGTTGTGCGCCAGCACTCTTTGGCATGTCTGTGTTTTGGCATGTCGACTTTCTGCTACTGTGATCCAGCACTCTCTGGGCTCTACTACCGTGATCCAACATTCTCTGGCTACTACGACGATGACTTTGATGAAGACCTTGGTGCCTATTAGCTATTCCATCTTTTGCTCCAGATGATTGTGATGCTGCTTATTTCTGCTCCAGATGATCGAGAAGCTTCTGCAACCTACCTGCTTGCTTGGAGTATCTACTTGAGGGGGAGTTTCTGAGTGTTTGAGTGATTTAATGTAATATTGAGGGGGAGAAAATTTTTGTATGGGCTTGGTTTATATTTTTTTGTTTTGTTTCTTTGTTTTCTAGTTTGACTCTCTATTTGCAAGCTGATTTGGGATTCTCCCAACTTCAGCTTGAGGGGGTGTTAGAGAGTCTATTTTATTATACTATTAGTAGCTTTGTTATATGGGCCTAAGTGTCTTGGCCCATTAGGGTTTAATTGTGTCGTGTACGCTTCCCTGTTCTCCTATATATAGGAATAGGGTTTTTCCTATCTAATACAACACATAGCCATCTTTTATTTTCTAAGAACTATCAATTACAACCTCTTTAAAATAAGGAACAATCTGTGCTCAAATCAAATTAATAATTGTAATAACATATGCCAACGACTACTGATTAATTTTAGGTTTTAAGGTGTTATATTTTTTTTACTTGTATATATGGAACATTGGAGTGCCTATTGTGTACTTTGCAAAACCATATTCTTCTGTAATTGGATCGAAATTCAGTTCATATGTACCTCAATTTGAGAACGATTGCGATGTTGACATCCTTAATGTTTTATTTTAGCATCTATCCATCGTCATATTTTTTCCTTAATGAATTGAGTTTTTGTATTTTGAACAAAATCTGTGGGACTAGGTTGGTGTAAATGCCAATTATTGGGACACATAAGTATAGAAAACCATGTAATTCCTGCTATTCCTGAAGTGATGCATACATGGACTATGGTGTGCAAATTAATGCCTCTTTGTGACTCACTTTGTGATGAAATAAAGCCCCTAAACATGTTAGTATTTCCTGGTACGCGATTACTTCACAAGTTGTTGAATAAGTAGAAAAAACACAAACAATGAAAGTAAATATTATGTATCAAATCTTATTTTCTTTAAAAATCTCCCCAATTTCTTTCTAACTATTATTATGAAGTCTTCTATTTATAGTAAAAGAACGGTTTCCATTCTATGTTAGAATCCACTAGAAAAATCACTTGCTGACTCCCACTACTATCAAGCATGACCTAAATTTATACTAATTGACTAATACAAAATTTTATGGGTCTGGCATGACAATTAGCCACATGGTGATCAATCCCACCAGGAATTGCTCCTCTTTGCAAAGACTGCTTGAATTGAGCAGTTGCCTACTTCAATTGCACAAGGGGTTAGTAGTTATGTACTCAATGGCAAACCTAACACCATATATATGATATGTGCCTATAAATACACTATACCATACATGATATATGTCAAACTATATGTATAAATATACATATAGTTTTATAACATACACAAGTACAAATATACATAAACATAGAAATATACAATAATATGTATTAATTAGTGATAGATCATTGATTTTATTACAACATAAACACTTAGAGAGAAAAAATGTTAAACAACCACTTGAAGTGTTTTCTATCATGAAATAACTCGATGAAATAAACATGATTTTTTTTGAAGTTGTAAACATTCTACATCATAGAAATATGTCAAAACATATAATTCAAATGACCACCATCCATGCATTGGTTATTACTACAACTCCTGACACATATAGGAGTCCACCAGAATTATGGCCCATTTGATCTAATTTAGAGGTATGAAACACTATTATCTCTACATATTTATAGTGCTATAATCCCTAGATTGTAAAAGTTTCCCTTTATTTTTGTGTTGTCTATCTCCAAAGAGGGCAGGTGTAAGAGCATGACAGGATCCCACATGATCCCCATTGAGTCATAGGAGGGGACCAAGCTCAGGCAACTGGTTCTGCTGTAGTTTTAGGGGGGAGTATGCTAGAGTTGTTTCTGCTGGTGGTGTGTGTGATCCTAACAAGGCTGCAAGTGTTGGAGGTTTATCATGATGAAAGAGAATGTGGGAGGCACTAGTACTACGGGTGCTTATGAGAAAGTAGATATAAGGCTGGAGGCACATGTACTTTTACTGGTAATTACTGTGGTAATTCTTTGTAGATATATTTTATTAGAGAATTAGAGAACCGAAAGTAGAATGCTTTTATTAAGATAATTTTGTTGAACTTTCAATCTGATTGGTATACTTTTGCTCATGTATTTTTTCCTTGTTTATTACATTTCCACTGTCTTACTATTAGATGCATTACAACTAAATTCTTCTTCTCATGCAATTTTATCCACTTTCTTGTTCTTGTTGTTTGCATCTTTGTCATCTTTTTAATAATCACTATATTCACTCTCATAATCATCATACTCTTCTTCCTATTCCTCTATTACATATGTAGAGTTACCTTTAATATTTATACATCTAGTGCCTTCATGGCTCTGTTTTAAAACCTTTAATTTCAAGTTTGTTTTTCAATCACAGCCTACCCATGCATCATAAGCAATAAGAGTATTTTGGTTGCCCTCTACGTATGGCTGGAATCTTCCCATCACTGCTCTTGTTTTAACAACATCCTTAACTACAATATTAATTTCATTTGCAGTAGCTCTAGGCCCCTCCATCGTTTCTAAAGTTGCCTTTGATGTATATGCCACATGTTTAGCATAATTTAGTCATGGATAGTTCAAAAAATTTGTTCCCTTTATTATGTTTTAGTTCAACTGTAATTTCATGTTCAACTGTGTTGAATAAAAGAGGTCAAAGTCAAACTCACAATAAGCATTTTTTTATTCAGATATTTTGCAGTTTTAGGGAATAATTAATTGACGGTTGTGTGATTTTAATATGGGTTCATATCCAGAACAGTGAAGCAAGATGCCATTCCAGTGGTCTTGTGCCCCATCCAAGCTTCTCCAAGTCATCTCTAGAGGCAGAGTTATGAGGTCCCTTGGAAGCTGAGGATTATGGGTGTGTGACACATCCCATAACATTACTCAGAGGTTAAGTAATATCCCATCACCTTTCTAAACATGTGTGTTCACATTTTCTTCTTAAAAAAATATTACAAAACACGTATGTAGCACTGTGTCCTCTATTTTACAAAACACGTATGTAGCACTGTGTGCTCTATTTGACTCGAAATTCTGATTCTGTATATACTACCCATTTCCTTGATTTTATGGTGATAGGACAAAGACCAGTGATCAGGAAGCTCCAGGATCTTGTTCCCAACATGGAGAAGGTACACAATAGATAATTAATCAATTCTAATTTCTAAGTGCCTCATGTTCTGCCATTATCCTGAATAAGCAATTGTAGTTGGTCAGACTGTTGATTCATCAACTTATTTGGCACATCTTCTAATTCTAAAGTAGCAGCTCCAACAACAAGCACTTCTATTGAGGTCTCAAGTGAAACCTTCTTGTTCTGAGCCTGAATTTTGTGCACCACGCCTAACCAATTATATGTACCAGCAACAGCACAGGCTAGCTGTAAATCTGTTCCTACATGATATATAAGTAGCTTGATGCATTTTGGTAATTGACGTGATTTTCTCATTATAGGATAAAAATAGAGTTTTATAGGAAGATTGTTAGTGACTTTTTTCCAAATCAACTTCCTGTTCTAAACTCATCAATGTAAATCATCTAGTTAACTAATGGGTTTGGATGCAGTAATGTCAATTATTAGTCTGACTCATCATCCAATGTACTAGCTAGCATTGACATAAGTATATCTAATATATACACACACCAAATAGTGTCAACCATGTATACATTGCCCTGTTGATTAATATACGTATTATTATATCTCAGATCAAGTATGTAAATGACTCTAATTGTATTTTTAGCTAGAAAGTAGCAAAATCTCAGTTTTGAAAAATTGAAAGTTCTCATATGCTTCCTCCATTTGTAATTGTTCAGGTCTATCTCTGAAGAACGCGTGACATGCAGAGCTTGGAAGTGTGTAGGTAGCCAAAGTAAGGACTGCATATCCCCTAAATGATGGACATATCCTCTCATAATACAATGACTAAGCAGGATGGGAAATATACACATGAATAAAACCTTGTTCCAATTTCCAGCATCACCAATCATGCCATTGACGGAGGTAGACTCTAGCATGGGAGGGATTTTGATGGTAGGTTATATCTCTTGAATGAACTTTCCATTCTCATACTGATCTAACCAGATAATAGTGTTTCTGCCATTGTTGATGACTTATTACAGGACATTTGGATCTCAGTGACTTTCTTATTGAGGGAAGCCAGACATATCAACTAGTTTTATCCACAATGTATCATCTATAGACAGTTAATACACCAATGTCAATGATTGTTATCAAGGTAAACGGCGACACCATTACAATTTGCAAGACTAATGTTTCTGCCTCACTATTAGCTACATTTACAGTCAGACAGAGTTGTGACTTTCTGAATGTGTTCATAAAAAACCTCATTCATGTGCTCTTAGTGCAAAGCATTTTGGGATTTCACCCATCTAACACTAGGGTATCTTCGCAATAGTTGAATTGAGTTGTTGGAACCTTGTGCCAAATGTGGGGCAAGATATTTTAACCCTTACATAATGTTTCTTGTTTGTGTTCCATGGCATTCTTAGGATGTATTTTTTGATGTGTTCAAGTCATGAATCTTTCTCATTTTTGGTTGCGTCCCTTGTAGGATCTTTCAAACCATGTAAAATGGCTCTAGTCAGTGTTAGTAGTCATTCTTAGGATGTATTTGTTGATAGATCACTTTACTGTTTGTTCAAGTCATCAATAATTCTCTGTTTTGGTTATAACCATGGGTCTATATGTTTTGCATTGTTATGCATCTGAAAATTTTGGCTTGTTGTTCCTTTGAGTTCTATCTGAACCTCTAGCTCAGTGGTCCTCATGAGATCTCAAGATGGTGTTTCTTCTATAGTTCCCCGGTACCAGCTTCTGGTGCTTGATTTTTTCTCATGTCAAGCTGAAGTTATGTATCTTTATATTCTGAGACATGATGATATGTTAAAGTGTTCAACAGTTATGGAGCTTGCAAAATTTCTGACTTTGAGGCAGTAAGTCTCGGCTGGATGGGGGTGTTTAATTGGCACTAGTTCTTTGATTTAAGGTATGACCTTGGTTTAATTCATGATTCACTTTGTCCTTTTAAAAGAGAAGCTTCTGCTTGATATGTTGGAATGATTCAGAGTGTTAAAATTTACTCATTTGAACCCCCATTCTATGGCAATGAAGCTCTGTTTACTGAAATATATTGATTGGCTTGTTGCTAGGTTTATAAGAATGGGTCAATTTGGGTTTGCCTTCATATGTTGTATGTGCATTTTGATTGTGGATCCATTGTCTTCAGGGTTTAGTTTGGTGTAATCCATGATTCATTTTTCCATTTGAAAAGGAAAGCTACTACTTGTCTCCTTATGTTGTTGGTTATCCACATTATGTACTCTAGACCTTCTCTAAACTTATTTTTTAATAGGACAAGAAACACAAATTCGAGGTCAGGTTACTGGGTTGGAATGTGAGTGCCTTGATTTGGTAAGTATCATTTTAACGCATCTTATTTGCATTTTTGTCACTTTAGATGATTGTACATTACTAGATAAGTTCTTTTAAGGTTCAAAATCTTGTACTTCCATTTCATATTATTAAATGATTTTTGAACAATCTCAGCTTGGAAGGGGGGCTATGCAAGGCTTATCCTTCCTGATCTAAATGCAAACTAGCTTAAGAACCGATCAATGAGTTTTAACTTTTGTAAACAAAACCTGCAGTAGCAAGAAAAAAAAAAGAGTGATGTTTCTTAGTATCTTTTGCATTCCCTTTTATCTTGCATATTGTTAACAGCCTCAGTTCGTATGGCTGAACCTGATTTGAGTGTAGTCCTCTCCAATTCCATCTTTGTTGCTTTCTTATTGTGTTGTGGGCAGCTAATGCCTCAACAATTTCCATGTCAGTCGTAAATTGCAGGTTTTGACAATAAGCTGCTCAAAGTTTTCCTTTGAAGTCTTAGAAAGCTGAACCAAACCCCCCGCATTTTAATGTTGTGTCTATAGTTGGAAGTTATCGCATGTATGTCTAGGTCATTATGTTTTTTCTCTGTTATCTTCTGATGTCTGAAGTTCATCTTTTTCTATGCAGCTTACTTTTTCATGAGTATGGCCATCTATTGTTTAAAATATTTTGTGCATTAGCCGGACTTTGGTGAGTTAGTTGTGTTAGCTAGACTCCAATCTGATGACTTGCAATAGGAAGCTCACCCCTAGCTGCTTCCTTGCTTCTCAATTACTGCTCTATCTTTGTGTGTCAACTGATTTTGTAAAAGATTTTGCACCTTTGAAGCGCCACTTTTAGAAGTCAGTATCACCTGAACAGAACCCACTTTCAAGAATCTAAAATCCAGAAAAAGAGATCATAATCACAGAGGTATATAAACCAACAAGCAACATAAATTATGAGTCAAGAGAACATGATTGCAGAAGCATCATCTGCTAACCATTCATCCAAACAGCCATAAGAGCTAAATCATTGTGCACTGCTTAGTCTTTAAAACTATGAGACAAAAATTCATTCGGCTAAAACATGTTCCTCAAAGGCTATGAATTTAGCATTTGTTTATAGTGTTAAACCATGCTTTGGTGAGATCGTAGAGTGCAACATAATGATCGTTATCATTTTTTATGGAAACAACACATACATGAAGATGGTCTTTGATTATGGATTAAGATCAGCTTAAGTGCATCCTCTAGTGCATGCATACATAAAACTATATCATCCATGAAGAAAGGAATAAATATAGATGAGTTTCATGTGCTTATCTACATCAAAAAATGCTTTCTAACTAAAAAAGAAGACTTTGTTGATATGGAATAGTTTCCCTTAGCTAGGAGTCTATCTTAACTATCCATAGATGATATTTATGAAGTGAAGAAAAAGGTATTTAGCAATGTTATTATTTCTTAATTCTGCAGAAATGTTCTATTTCTAATAAATTGTGTTGCTAATGAGTGATGTTTCATTTTTTATAAATGTGAGTAACTTGAGTATATACATATTAACCAATGTTACTTTAATTTATCTAAATGTCTGGGTACATTACTCATTCCTCGCCCGCAAGGCTCTTGAATCAAACTGTGGGTTGCTCATTTATTGTGGAGTTATGGTGCTGTTAAGTAAGTTATCTGCTCACTATTTATTGTGATGTTTGCATAGGTTTCACAAGACCAGAAATTGTGATTTAATTGGCACCCACATCATTCTCCTACTGTGGAGATTTTCATTGATGGATAAAATCTGCTAAAGAGTTCTTTTGGTTCAGTCTTTGTTGCTAGTTGTTGCAGATACTATTTCCCATCTGTAGGACATGCTACTTTATGAACATCGTTATAAGGATCTCTACTGCTGACACCTTGCTTAGTGCCTGCCCATGCCAATTTTGTAATGTGCAGCTCTATTAATCTCTCTTGGCTATTTTACAGCAAGCGAGGAGTGAACAAAAATGTGTTAAAGGTTTCTAGAATAGAACGGAAGGTACTCAACATATGTTTACCTTTTACCTTTATTTTCATCTGTTGTATCAACATATGTTTACCCACTACCTCTGAATCATTAGTTAACATATCTTGCAAGATCTTCTACCCATATGCTATAGGTTAGCAATCCACTTCGTATCTTTGAAAAGCTAACTGCCAAGAGCATTGCCTTCGTATCTTTAAAAACCACCCCCACACTGACATATATTTGACATAGGATTGTTGAATCTGTATTGGTATTTATGAACTCACACATAGGAGCATGCAATGTTTTCAATTTCTACCTTGCGGCCCAACCACTACCTCATATTTTTTCCCATAGCTGAAGCTACAACTGACCTTCTTAGGAATTTGTTCTCACCATTGCATAACATCCAACATAGCAGCTGGGTTAGGACTGTGCTCAGTTAAAAATAGCATTGTTGTAGCACTTCCATATGGAAATGCACTCCATGCTACAAATCATACATTGTTGATCAATTTAATTTATTATCTTAGTAGTAGGACATAGTATGGTAACCATTAGACACATGTCCATATCTGTTTTTACTGATGTACTAGTTACACGTCATGTACTGATGTACTAGAAGCTTAGACACAAACGTTACAAGCTACTGTTATGTACTGATGTACTAGAAGCTTAGACACAAACGTTACAAGCTACTGTTATGTACTGATGTACTAGTTACACATAAGCGTACTAGCTACTGTAGTATTGGAAAACAGTTATACATAGACAAATCTAACATTTTGCTATTCTATGATTGATTACTTTCAGACTACAATGGTGAGAGAGAGTGTTTTGAATGACACTCTCAAGAGGATCTACAATGATGAGACACAGGAAATGCAACGTAATGATTAGACCTTCCAAAGTCATCAGCAAGTTCCTTCTTGTGTGCAGAAGCTTGGTTTATTTCATTTATTTACATACATTCTTTGAATCTTGTTCTTTTAGCTCTCCTTCACCCTATTCAATCTATTTGGAATTCAGGGTATTCGAATATGTGGATGACCACCGTACTGGGAAGATTGTTGTTGAACCGAACGAATTGAACAAATGCGGTGTAATCAGTCCTTGTTTTTGATGTTGAGGTTATGGATATTGAACCATGGACCACCAAACAGCTTCCTTCTCCTGGCCTCAACAGGTGCTCATTATTTTAGGGAGCTAGGATTACCTGTCCTTGGGTTTTCTCCAATGTCTGACAGCCCTATTTTTCTACATGCACACAATGAGGTAACTTTCTACCCAAATGTCTAAATGGATGGTTATCCAAGTTGATATTGTTGCCACTTTGTTAGGTTCTTGACCTTTTTTTTTTGCAATCAGGATCATCAATGTCAAAGGAGTTCAAGCACTGCTGATCACCAACAGTGGGTCACAAAAACTGAAGGATTTCTAAATCTTAGTGCTGCTATAAAACATGCAAAGGTATTGGGACTTCGGTCTTCTGGTTCTCTTGCTGGGAAACAAACCTATAGCAGCAAGAAAATAACAGCAAGGCAACTAATTGAACTTGGAAATTTGTCTACAAAGAAACTCCTGATGCTATTTGTCTTGATGGGTCACAATAAGGAAACTCCAAATAGAAATAGGGATTCAAGTCACAATGGAACCACTCAAAGGGCTTTATCAATGGCCACTTTGACTTCTTCTTTCAACCCCACATCAGCAGAACCTACTGCTCCAAGGATGTGTCACGGACCCAAGCATCTCAAAGAGCAGCTACAACATCAGTAGACACTGCCATAGACAACATGATTCAGAGAACAATAAGAGAGGCAACCAATAGTTGCACAGTAATCTCAGTAGCCCATCGAATACCTACCGTCATTGACAACGACCTGGTTCTGGTTCTAGATGAAGGAAAAATATTGGAGTATGACTCCCCAAAAGAACTCCTCAAAGATGAAATGTCTGCCTTCTCAAGACTAGTGGTAGATTTTTTGAGACATTCCGAAAAGGTTGATGGCACGTAAGAGTAACATGATAGAGCTTGCAAAGTTAGATTGCTGTACAAGATGTACGTTAATATAGTAAAAGTTGTTTCCATTAAAAAAAAGAGCGGCTACAGTTAACATGCACTTTATCTGGTGTATTGATAGCTGAAAATAAAGGATATAAAGAGCCTTCTTCTACATGGTTTATTAGAAGCCCTTCTCCTATCTGCCATAAGAAGGGTTCCTAGAGAGTTAAAGTAGTGCACATTGTGTAATAGGGCATTGTGTAATAGGGGCAAGGTATATGTCCTCCCCGTGTACATTTGACATTTCAATATAAATGAAAGTAAGATTGTTGGCATAATGAGCATAACTTGGCCTAACTACTACAATTATATATATATATGTATATATATGTGTGTGTGTGTAGTAATTGTCGCCTTTCCCTACACATTAATTTCATATAAAATGTATTAAATTCGTGTTTTTTCTACATACTGACTATATATGCAATTGTAGTCATACATTTAGCTATAATTATACTTATATTTAAATATGTAAGGACAATATCTAGCTACGTTTCTGGATACATATGAATTTGTAGCGAATGGATTATCTAACTACATATTTGAAAAATATAGTTAAAGGCTTTAGCTATACGAGCATATACTACAATTTGTATGTGTAAAGAAATATGTAGTTAAAGCCTTTAGCTACAAAATATGGGGTTTTCGCTACAATTTTTTTTATAGTTAAAGACCATTTTTTTAGTAGTGGTTATCCATGTAGGTCTTGATCATAAGACCCTATTGTACCCTTTAGGTGTTACCCCTTTAGGTGGTGCTATCAAGGTCCTACCTTGTTGGATTACATGGATTCCATATAGCTTAGAAAAGGCTTCTAGTTGACTAGTTGGCTCATCCTATATGACCAACCCATCTGATTAGTTGGAGTCACAATCCTCCAATCTCAGATGTACTCTACTAGAATATTTTGTTTTGTATTACATGAACCTGAGATTCCACAACAACTTGTGATTCTCATTGTTCACATTGTACCCTTTTTGTTGACCTCAAACACTTTGAATATTACTTTTACTCCCATTGAATCTTTAAGAACTCAATTATCCTATGAACAAAACAATTTTGTTATTTGGTTGAGATTAATAGTAATGTTCAACTATCATGGTTTATGGATAAAAATTCTCAAAAAAATACTTTCTCAAGGTGGGTTTCAATCCTTTAGACCTATTGGGACATTCCCAAATCATATCATATATGATGTCTTACAAACCATTATCTTGGTACATTATTTAGTGATAAGTATATATTTATGAGGATATAAGAAGACTAGATTAATTAATAATTATATCATGACTCATCATGGTATAATTCCTTCATTATGACACATCATCAAGTTCATATGAATTTGACTTGTGATACATTATCACAGTTCATTCTTGAAGGTACTCAAGGTATTGATATAAAGTATTTCAACATTTGATCATATCAAAGTATCTTAATACTTTCATCAATGTCATACTTCATTTATAATCTCCTTGAATAGTTTCAAGAGATTTTTTTTTTCCATTTGGTACATATCATCATATTACGAGTAAATGAAAATGAAGTATTAATTTTCTATAACATTCATTCTATAAGATCTTCATGCATCATAAATAAGGTCTAATGAAAGCTTTATCCTTCCACTACTTTTAGTGAAGGATGTCATTTCATATTGTATATGAATAAGACTTGCATATTTCCTTAGGTTCAATAATCAAGGGAATATAGATCAACTTCAATATGTAATCAAGGTATGCATTTGTTATGTGTACATATAAGATGACTTATGCTAACGATAATCTTGAGTTATTAATTATATTCCTTTATTATAAAATTTCATCTTTGGATAATTTTGCATAAATATCACAAGATGTTTTTGGGCCAATGCCATGTAAGATCATATCTTTGAAACAGAAACACCAATGACTCTTTATTGATAATCATCCTTGTCCATACAAGATGCATAAAAAAATTCTATTCTAATGGCATAATGAAATAGCATTTCTAGTAACTCTATTACATGTCCATTGGGCTAAGATAAATTTAAATGTAGACTTTGGGTTCCACAACATTTGCTCTGCCTTGTCCATATTTGTCCTTCCATGAAGGGCTTTACATATTGTCAAATCATACACATCAGTATGTCAGATCTCTATTTGGTATCATATACCAAATGAAGAAGTAATCAAATTTATGTTATTTTGTTTATGCCTGAAGTGGAGACCTCAGTGGGTTTTATATTCTTCTTTAGTTCCTCTAACCAGAGTGAGCAATTTCTCTTCCAATGTTCAGGCTGGTGATAATGGTGACAATCGCCTCTTTGTTTCTTTACTGCACCTTTTGCCTTGAGATCTAAAGACTTGGGCTTCCGTCTAGCTTTAGAACCTTTCTTAGCTTTGCCTTTTCCTTTAGAATTCCCCTTTTTCTTATTGATCATCATCACAAACTTGGGCTTGTCCTTCTTCATTTGTGTCTCAACTGTTCTCAGCATGCCCAACAACTCTATCAATGGCTTATCAAAGTCGTTCATTTTGTAGTTCATGACAATCTGACTATATGATTTAGATAGAGACTGTAGAATCACGTCAGTGGCCAACTCTTGACCCAATGGGAATCCTAGTCTAGCTAGGTTCTCCACATACCCAATGAGCTTGAGTACATGAGGACCTAATGGGTCTCCTTCTGTCATGCTGCACTTGAAAAATGCCTTAGAGACATCGTATATCTCTTGTCTTGCCTGATCTTGATACATGTTCTTGAGATGTGTGACCATCTCAATCACCCCCGTGTTCTCATGTTGACTTTGCAACTCATGGTTCATAGAACAAAGCATCAACCACTTGACATCTACAACGTCCTCAATATGCTTCTTATAAGCATCCTTGTCAGCCCTTGGAGCATTTTGAGCAGGTTCCTCTAGTTCTGGCATCTCCATGACATAGAGCTTGTGCTCATATGTGAGAACAATTCTTAGCATCCCGAACCAGTTGTGGAAGTTGTTCCCAACAAGTTTGTCCTTCTCAATGACCGATCACATAGAAAAGTGATTGTTTGGTGTGGTCATTTGATTCTATAAAAGAATTTGCAATTTTTATCAAAAAATCAATTTTTGATTTCATTTTATTTGATTAAAATTGGGCGGTAGCAATTATGTCTTTAATAAATTATCATTCTCATTATTTGTTCAAATTGATAACCCTCAAGTATCAATTTGGAAAATTGTAGCAAACAATTTTCTAACGAGCCAAGATCCAAAGTGATCCAATTATTACTTGGCCTACACTAGTGTCCATAATCAATCATTAAGGTAGGCAATCATACCAATTGCATCACATGCAATTCTTGGATAGATGACATGCACAACTCTTTGCCAAAATCATATGCATGCTTCTGGGCCCAGACTCTCTAAGGATCACCAGTTAAGCCCGACCCAATAACCAATACAATAATAATGCACTCCACTTCTGCAGCACCTGCATTACTACCATCACACTTCCATGAGGTAGACGATGCACCACACTTTGGCATAACTTATGCTTGGTCGAACAAGTTTTTCATGTGTATTGCTATTGGAAAGCATCTTAGACTTAATATGTTTGATTGAGGGGTTTTATATTTATCATATATATACATATATTGTATCCAATCACCACATATATAGTATGTATCATATACATGCTATATCCCACAGCATAATCATGCAATATAAAGCAAAAGCGATGGTTATTGCAAGGAACCTGACCTTCATTTTGGGCTTACCCTATTTGCTTTGCCTAAACCTTGTGTTTAGAGGCTTGCCTAATCACCTGAGGTGTGATTAGTGTTTGTTGTGTTTTATTGTGGGGTTGAGGTGCAACTTGCAATTTACCCAAGTTCTAGGGTTTCTGTGCAAGCTTGTCACCTTGAGAGGCCTCCTTGTCTCTTTGCATCATCTGGGGTTGAGAGGATGGGTTGGGCGCCCTTCTTGAGTTGTTTTGGGCCTCGTTTGAGCTTGTTTAAGCTTGGGCTTGTTGTTGGGCTTGAAGCCCTTCCTCCTTGCTTGGTGTATCAGGCAAGAGGTGCTTGGGGTGTATCGGCTAGGAGGTGTATCGGCCAGAGGGTGCTGGTGGTGTGTCAGGTTGCCATGTTGGGCGACACACACCCCTCCACCTAGCATCATTTGTGTCACCCTCTCTTGGACACATGGTGCTTGTTGCTAGCAAGTGGAGAGACCTTGGACAAGTGGTGTTGGGGTGCTAGCATGTGGCATGGCCCTTGGATAAGTGGTCCTTAGTGGACGCCATCTTGCCTTGCTTTCCCCCTTTACCCTCTTGTATATATGCCACCCATCTTGCTTGCTAGTAGTCCCTTTAGCTTCCCTTATTGCTCTCTTTTCCTTGGTGGCCGATATCCCTTAGAGAAGAGTGGTGGCCGATACATCTTCCAGCCGTGGTTCTCTTCTTCCCTAGTGGTGGCTGAAACCCTAGTGTTCTTGCTCCTTTCTTCTCTAGTTGGTGAGTATCTCTCTCCCTTCCCCCTTGGTACCATCTTCTTCTTTGTCTTTCGGCCATGGTGGTAATAGGGTTTCTATTATCTTCTTAAGGTGGCCGACGGTGGTGCCTTGGATCTTGGAGCTTCGAGCTTGAAGAATCTTATGCTTAAGGTGGGTTACATAACTTCTAACCTAGCTATACTACCTCCCTTATATAATGCTTTGTTATGTTATCTTGATCGGCTATGCTTATCTTGCTAGTAATGGCTATGCTTTAGTTAGTTATGTAGCTACCCTTGTGTTGGCCGATCCTTTGGGCTGTATAATCTCAAGCAATACCCCTCTCTCATTTAGTTGAGAGGTGAGCTTAGGGTTCCTTAATCCAAAGAGGTATGGTGGTGTGTCCATGAGGCAATACCCCTCTCTCACTTTGTTGTTGAGAGGTGAGCCTATGTTCTAGTTGTTTGGGCATCATGGTTAGTTGGCTTGGCCGATAGTGTGTTGTCCTACCCTAGTTGCATGATATGTCTTTAGGGTTTAACCCTTAGTTGGTGCATTGGGTGATAGGGGTGGCCATGCCTTTGATGGTGAGCTTTGAGCAACACCCCTCCTTCCTTAAGTTGTGAGGTGAGCTCTAGCTCCTGCCTGACATGCTTGGAGATTGTGCAAGACCCCTCTCTCATTTAGTTGAGAGGTGAGACAATACCCTTGGTGTATTTGGGTGATATGGTGTGGGTGTCCGTTATATGGTTGAGGTTGTTTCTAACCCTAGTCACCCATTATGGATGGTGGTTCCTTGAGGCTCTTGCCCGATATCCCCCTCTTTCCCTTGAGCCAGGGTTTGGGCGATACAGTAGGTGGACGCCTTGTTGATCCCTTGAACGATATGGGGTTTGTGTTGGGTGTTAGGGTTGGTTGGTGCCTTGCACGAAATCCTCACGGATGGTGTTTCCCAACACCCTGTTGTGACGTGCTGCCTTGCGTTGCATGGCGTTAATGCTGCCTTGCACGGTACCCTCTTGGGTAGTGCTGCCCGATATGGACATTGGGATGGTTTGAGTTCTTGGGTGTTGTGACCTTTGGATGGTAGGGCTAACCCTTTGACTGGGTGATATGGTTTGAGTGTTGCCCAGTATGAGACGTTGCCTGGCATAGCGTCTCCCAACACAGCATTGCACGTTATGATTCTTGCCTGATATGTTGTTGTGTTAAGCTGGATGGGCGGCAAAGGTGTGTCGTTTGGGCGCTACACGTTATGGTTCTTCCCGATATGATGTTGTGTTGCTTGGGCATTATAGGTTGGTTCTTAGAGTGTTGCTCATTATCATCTTGCTAGGTGCTTGCCTGATATGGGTGTTGGCCGATAGTGTTGGCCGACACAACAAGTTGTGGCTAGTTGCTGGTTAACCGATACCATACGTCAAGTTGTGGCATGATCTTTTGGTGAGGGCTAGTCCCTTACCTGATATGCTTTGGTGAGGGTCGTGGTATGTTTTGGTGAGGGTTATCCCTTACCCGATATGATGTTGTGAGGATAATGCTTGAAACCCTAATATCGTTTGGAATGCTTATATATGGATGGTATATGCATGCTCATCTAATGTTGCACAAATATATCTCGATGATGAAGTGTTTATCTACTCTTGAGCATACTAACCATGCAGGTTTCATCAATTGAGATGTGTACTCAGGTATGAGCTATAATGATGTCATTGCTGACATTCTCTTGATATTGAGATAATAAGGAACACTATGTGTTATGTGGACTATGATGGTACAAGACGAGTGTTGCCTGTGTATTGGTAACATGTGCTTGATGATGGGATGGAATCCCTATGATGGTTAGCTCCTTGTGATGGATCATGATGATTGGCAAGAGGCCAAGTGGCAATATGTGATGTAAGATCCTTGCGATGGATCATGATGATGTTGATAGCATTGAGAATAGCAGTAACAGTGTGACACAAGTTAATGGAATCTATGTTGTTTACTCTTATTTATGGTTTTCATAATACAACTTGGATGATCCTAATAATCCACTTAAAATGCATTAAGTAATTACAGATGAACCTTTCATGTAGTTTGCCCTGGCCATAGATCCATCATCGTCAGGAGCTGGTGATGGTGAAACAGGTTCTCCTGTGGGTTAACCTAGAGCGCATATTGTTGAGTATGTGGAGTTTCTCCTAGCCGAAAATAGGAGGATTCGAGTGCAATTGCGGTTGTAGACTCCAGATGTGTATAAGAGCATGGTGAATAGGCCCATGGCTCAGTGTGATAGAGCATGAATGCGTTCATGGCTCAGGGGCACGGTGAACAGGCTTGTGGCTCAAGATATACTAGCGTCGTGACATGTACCGAGGTGGGCTAGAGGAAAGGGTAGCCTGCGGAGCTGACCCTGTGACTGAGGTCACTTAAGCAATAGACTGCGGTCCTGCTTTAGATATCGTGCACTGACCACGAGGAGGTGAGGTCATGGAGTCCAACTCTTCCATTGACCTTGTATGGCACCGGCTTTGGGTTTTGCAACCGAAGGTTGGATTTGAGCGGTACGACTCAAATCCTCAGGGCATAATAAATGGTAATCCAGCCGCGTAGTATATTTGCTTAGGGAAAATATGAAACATTGGTTGAGGCCTTGAATAACAAATGTTGTCTTTTATACATGCCCTAAGTACTTCCTTACAGCTAGTTATATGCTTCTCAGACACCATGGTAAGCTGTTATATATGTATAATCTTGTTCTTCTTATTTCATATATGGTCTGGCTATATCTGTTAAATGTTTTATCTGTATTAGCTTCTCTAAGGTTTTATAGTTCGGTGGGGAGTTATGTTTCTCACTGGGAGTGTGTGTCTCACCCCGCTAGTTTCAACCTTTTTAGGTGATCGAGCTAGACGTGGTGGTGATCGTAGTGTTGCGGCTGAGCAACAAGAAGATCAATAGAAGGCAAGGTTGGATATGTTGCTGTTGTGGTTGTTTTGTAATAGAGTTTTAGAGTCTCCCTATACTCTCAGGTCCTTGGAGGTGTTTTGACAAGGTTTCATGATGTACGATCTTAGTATGGCTTTTTGTAACCTGTTGTTGGCCTAGCTAGGTCTGATATGTACATAAATAGGTGACACATCCTTGATGGATATGGAACAAATGGATCCTATGTGTTGGTGGACATATATCATGCTTATGTATATATAACATGTTTCCTTGCAGGATGTGCATCTGATTATAATAGTTATGTTCTTATGACATTTTATGCAATCGGTTTTAATTAACCTGTATTTTTTATAATATGCTGTTTATGGTGGTTCTGCACGTTTTCACGCGGCGTTTCGCTGTCTGGGTGATGGTGGGATGTCAAACAGTTTTTAGTATCAGAGCTCTAGGTTCGCTGAGTCTACAGGGATCTAGGACTAGGCTTGTGTCTGTTCTTGTGATTTTTCCAGATTTTCTTATAATGGCTTCTGCCCCCAGTAGAAGATAAAGCTAAAAGATGTCTGGGAATCACGAAGAACATGCTGCCAAGAGCAGTGCTGCTGCATCTTTTGATTGAGCTAGTATGCAGGCACATGAAGATTGGGTGCCTGAGGTCCCTCAGTTTGACCCAGACATTCTTGAGAACCCTGCCAATCAACACCTTATGGGGCAGCTAATGGCTACGATGAATCACATGGTGGAGAGATTACCTGTGTCTTCGCCAAGAGCACTGGTTCCCCATGATAAATCTTCGGGTATTAGGAAGACCTTCGAGTGGCTTTGCCGAGTCGAAGCTTCGGATTATGCTGGAATGGTAGATCCAGCAGATGCAGATCTGTGGCTGACAAGTCTTGAGAAGGCCTTCCGGATCCTCGACATCCCCAAAGCAGACAAAGTCAAGCACGCTGTCTACCTTTTGAAAGGTAGTGCTGGCCACTGGTGGGCCATCGAGGAAGAGAAGTGTGGTGAAGCGTTCAAAACATACGTCATTAACTAAGCGGAAGCGTTCATCAACAGCGGATTACTGAAAATCACTAAAAATTTAAACCTTTTGCAAAGAGATCCATACACATGAAAACTCTTTTATCAAGAACCAATGTATTTCATTTACATCCTGGTTCATAAGTACATAACATGTACTATCTTTTCTCGAGAATTACATACAAAAGTTGCTTTTCCAGGATTTATACATAAGCAACTCAAAACCTCAAAGCATCAAGCCAAAATCTCAGATCAATGTATTAAAAGTACTAATTACTAACTCCGAGGACCTGAGAGTACAGAGATGACACATAGGACTTCAATCTACAAGACACGACAGACAGTACACTCAACCTAAGTTGTCACCGCTGTCACTGCTGCTACTAATGTTCTTCCTTTGCAAGATATTCTCAGTCTCCTCTGTGCTTGTCCACCTAAAAAAAGTTGGATCCCACGGGGGGTGAGACAATTGAAAATTGCCCCAGCGAGAGATATAACTCTCCGCCAGAAACATTATTATTGCACTTTATAATATAAATCTAAGAAGAGGATAAGTAGTTTAGATCATTCTCATATTTAAATATTGCAACTATCTATGATAGAGCATTAAATCATCTATTCTCTTTATAAGGAATAGGAAGAACATGTATATCATTTATCTGTTATATTAACTCAACATCCCATGCTTTTCTCATAATACTCATTACTTTGATATGTTACCCATGAGTCTTTCTTGTTTCTATCGGTTGGCCTTAGCCAATCTGGTAAACATATTTTGGTTTATACTGGACATGAGAGTGTACATCATCATGTCTTATTCATGCATTGGTCTATACCAATCTTGTATAAATATTCCAGGCATTGGATTATACCAATCCTGTGCAACTAGTACAAGCATTAGACTTATATTATTTCTGTGTATCCATTCCAGGTATTAGACTATGCCAAACTTGTGCATCCTTTCCAGGTATTAGACTATGCCAAACCTGTGCATCCATTCCAGGTATTGGACTATCCCAATCCTGTGCAACTATTCTAGGTATTGAACTATGCCAATCCTGTGCAATTATTCTAGGTATTGAACTATGTCAATCCTTGCAATTATTCCAGGTATTGAACTATGCCAATCCTGTGCAATTATTCTAGGTATTGGGTTGTGACCAATCTAGTGACATTATTCCAGGTATTGGGTTGTTACCAATCCTGTGACATTATTCCAAGTATTGGGTTATTACCAATCCTGTGACATTATTCCAGGTATTGGGTTGTTACCAATCCTATGACA
Source organism: Alisma plantago-aquatica (assembly GCA_963693085.1). NCBI lineage: Eukaryota > Viridiplantae > Streptophyta > Magnoliopsida > Alismatales > Alismataceae > Alisma > Alisma plantago-aquatica. The sequence continues at coordinate 1,437,947,009 of OY856409.1, forward strand.
TTATTCCAGGTATTGAACTATGTCAATCCTGTGCAGCTATTCCAGGTATTGAACTATGCCAATCCTGTGCAACTATTCCAGGTATTGAACTATGCCAATCATGTGCAATTATTCCAGGTATTGGGTTGTGACCAATTCTGTGACATTATTCCAGGTATTGAGCTATGTCAATCCTGTGACATTATTCCAGGTATTACCCTGACCAAGCCATCATACTCATTCACCTTCATTATATAATACATGTGTTCCTCATCACTTCTTTAATGCACAATTAACACAATATAGCCCTTCTGTGGATATAAACATAAAGCATGTATGATCAAGATTTGATTGTTATTATTATATCCATTCATTATTATTAACTGAGTATCCATTGGTTTATTTGAAACATTGATTTCTTACAATAACTCTTATAACCATCTTGTCACTTCTTACTAAGTAACATCTAGTCTCATAGCTCACCAAACCCCTTAAACATCATGTCACCTTTTACTAGGCAACAAATCACATAATGGCTCACAAAGCCCATTAAGTATCTTGTCACCTCTCACTAGGTAACAAATCACATGATGGCTCACAAAGCCCATTAAGTATCTTGTCAGCTCTCACTAGGTAACAATTAACATCACTCTTTAAGAGCTGGATGTGACATCTTTCTATGATGTCTTGAAGCATTACCTTCCTTATTACTTTTAACTTAAGTTTATCAACTTATGTTGTATTAAGGTATTTACCATATTAATACTTTTATTCACTTAACCTATCACCTTTATCATAAAGTGCATAGGTCATAGAACACTCATTAGAATTGTCCAACTATCTTCAATGATATGGACTCATCTCAGGTTAAGGCATTGCTTGCTATAAGGTTACCTATAATCAATCACTTTAGGTATTTCCCTTATCAGTGTAATAATCACTATTCCATTATTAGGATTAGGTCTCCCATACCATCACTCTTTATTAGGGTTTAGGGTTTCACATACTATCATACTTCATTAGGTTAGGATCTCACATACCATCACCCTTCATTAGGGTTAGGATTGCATATAACATCACCCTTCATTAGGCTTTCACATCACATTGCCCAGAATTAGGGTTTACTATTCATCCCAACCAGGGTTTCTCATGGCATCACCCTCAATTAGGGTTTCTCATAGAATCACCCTCAATTAGGGTTTCTCATGGAATTAACCTCAATTAGGGTTTCTCATGGAATCAACCTCAATTAGGGTTTCTCATGGAATCAACCTCAATTAGGGTTTCTCATGGAATCACCCTCAATTAGGGTTTCTCATATAATCACCCTCAATTAGGGTTTCTCAGGATATCTCCCTTAATTAGGGTTTCATCCTTATCCTAGATTAGGGTTACACCTAGCATTGCCCTAAATTAGGGTTAAGGTTCATCAAACTTCTTCAATAGGGTTTCATGATCTCTTCATCAAGGATCATACCCTAAATTCTTAGTTTATTCATATTGAAGGTGTTGAGGCTTATCCATTACATGATTATCCTACATGTATGGATTCCTCTCTCTCTCATCCTCTCTAGGATGTTGACTATGTCAAACTTGGATAGATTAGGTCAACCAATCCTTTAATTAAATACATTCAATTAGGGTTGACATAGTGTATTGAAATATTGCTTACTTAAGCTTCAAGGATTAACTCATCTAGGGTTACCAATCACTTAGTACCTTAAAGGTACAACCCTAGTGATTATCTTTGAGATAAGTCAGTAACAATCATAGGGTCATTTTATCTTTCACCACCTTGGGTTTCCAATTGACTTAATCACATTGAAACATCCAAACATTCTTGACCATTGATGCTCCAAACAGTTTGAAACCGTTTGAATCCAAACGGTCCTGAGACCGTTTGACCCCAAATGGTTTCAAAACTGTTTGGACTCAAATGGTCTCAAGGCCGTTTGGTCCAAACTACCCTTGAAACCAAAAGTCCAAAAGAGCTACTTCTTCAACTAAACCGATTAGGGTTTTGCATCAACAATTCCTTCATCAATTGGATCATTGAAGTCTATCAATGTATGATCCTTGGATCTTCAACCCTCAATTACAACCATTAATCATCCAAACGTATTTAGTTGACTTTGTCCAAATGGTTTGAAACTGTTTAAGGCTCCAAATAGTTTTGACCTAAATGTCCAAACGGTTTGAAACTGTTTAAGGCTCCAAACGATTTTGAACTTATTTGTCCAAATGGTCAAACCAACCCCAAATGGTCAACTCAAATATGTTCAAACGGTTTGAAACCATTTAAGGCTTCAAACGGTCAACTATCCCATCGGTCAACCATGTCCAAACGGTTTGGAACTCAACCTCCAAACGGTTTGTCAAAATCGATTGGACCAAAAGTGTTGAAACTGTTTGCAACTAGATCTTATTGAGATGTGTGCTTAAGATGATGTCATAATCATCAAGCTTCAACCCCTCGAATTCTACTTCCATTTCCATGGTAGTTTCATCAATTAATCAAAGGAATTTCAAGAAGAACAATTAAACATATTGAATTGAGGAATTGAATTCAATAACAATGAATAAGGGTTCAAGTTATATAACCCACCTCCAATTGATCTTCAAAGCTTCAAGATCACGTCAAAAATGGTGGATTCAACTCCTTTCACTATCCCAAGGCTCGTCCTCAAGCTTTGAGTGAAAAGGAATGGTTAAAATTGAAGATGGAGTGAAGATAAGAAGAAATCAAGCATTGATTTGTGATTTCCACCATGAATTCGAGGTTGAAGATGATCAAGGAGATTACCTACAGGTTGGAGCACGTCCTCCTATTGATCCTAAGCTTCCTTGAGCACAGCCAAAGCAAGGAGTGAAAGTGGATTCGAAATTCCCTTTTCCAACTATGGATAAATGAGCTTATATGCCTTTTTATTAAAATTCATTTAAGAGAGAGAAAGTAGAAGATAACTCTTTCATTTCCTTGGCACTTTCCCCCTCCTCTTCCTTGGATATGAGGCTATCTTCCTTTCCTCTTATTCCTCTCAATTATCCATGAAATAAAGAAAAGCAAATTAAGCACCTTAACCCTTATAATAATAATATCCTAAAGTTAGTGGATAATTCTTCTTCTTTTAATAATGTGAGTGAGTTATCCACTTCCTTTAGATATTTTCGTGCCTTGGCAAGGCACATGGTCGTCCATCTATAAGGATTTCAACCAAAACAATTTTGGTTGAAGGTCACTTCCATTAATATATTTATTTTTTGCATTAAATTGAATTAGAATTTCAATTATGCTTAGATCTTGATTATTTTAATATCAAGATTCTCTCTCCTTCAAAGAGATACAAATGAGACGCCCCTCTAATTTTATTTGCTCTACATGATGCCAAGAAACATTAGGTACTCTCTAAAAATGGTAATTTGCATATTGAACCCTAGGTTTTGGATAAATTACACATTACACCAAAACTAGGTTTTAATGCACAAACATTGCTCAACAAGCTCTTTCTTGTATTCAGGCTTGTGGAAGCCATACCTCTACATAATTATCATTATCATGATGCTTAAACACTTTGAGGAACATTTTATCATGTAACATTTACAATTTAACCCCTCAACTTGGGTAATTTGCACTTTAGTCCAAAATAAGCAAACATTGCTTCAACATTATTCAAATAGGACCAAAATTGAAACATAAGTTCCTCTTGAGACTTAATTACTTTCCACAAGATAAAATAAAGGATCTAATTAACTTTATTAAACAAAAACTTCTAGGGTTAGGGCATAACCCAGGTCAGGGATATTACAATTATAAACCCCTAACAAGGATTTCGTCCCCGAAATCCCAGATAAAAGGAGACATATATTATTCATTCGTTATATCATCAAGTCTCCACATAACATCTCATTGTTATGGAGACACCATAGAACTTTGATCAATACAAAGTTCTTCCACACAAAATTCTCATAGAATCAAACACACAGGACACATACTCCACTGTCCTTTCATTATTGACTGTGGAGTTAATTCTGTGTCAGGTAACACTTTTCTTATTTGGATAGAGGTTATTTGTTAATTTAATTGGATAAACTTTTCTTGCAATAATTTTACAATTATTCCTTCAAATAGTTCATTCTCATCAATGTTATGTTTATGCAAAGCATAAACCCCTAACATATGATGTCCATACTACATTAGGTAACTGGACTAATTCCATAGTTAACCATTCCAGGTAACCATCATAAAATAGACTGATATTTCTCAGATACCAGAATCCCTTACCTTGGTATCTATCACATGTGTTGATAACACATCACATCCTCATCTTCCTTTGGTCATTGTATAAATTTCCAACTGTTCATGAGTCATTTACTCTTGTTTCATCCTAGGTTCCTTGCTATTAGCATAGGAATTATAAAGATGATTATATATCATTATCTCTCAACAGCATTATCACCATGAATACTAGATATGGGTATTCAAACCCTCAGTTCATCACTGAACATTGTTATCTCTTATCAGGTAACTGTTACCTCTTGGTCTTTAGACCAGGGTATACATTGTATTAAACATCTTATTTTGTTTGTAAGTTGATTTATAATTAAATCAAATCCCTTCGAATATCACTTAGAATGTGGTAGAAATTTCCATGCCACATCTCCTTCTTCTTTAAACTCTTGAGATTGTTTCAGAATGACTAATTGATCAGAGTAATCAGAAAGATAACAATCTAGGTATGTCATACTTACCTTGTCTTCAATAAATGAATACATGGCCAGGGTATTCAAGAACTGAAATTAGGTAGTATGTATTTGTTTTATATTATGTTTCATATTCTTAACATTTCTTTAAATTTCACTACTTAGTATCTCAGATTTTCACTGAGTGTTTCTTTTACATCTTTTCCCTTTCTGCATGAAAAGAGAAATTTTCAAACATATAAGAGAATATTGGACTAAACATAAGTTTTCATCCTTCTTATCTCTTCTTCATATCCTCAAGGATTATATTAGATGAACTAAACAAAAACTACCTTTCTTATAGTAGAGAGTAGAAAATAACTCAAAATAGAAAGTTCCATCTTGACATGTCTACCTCTTACAAGTTATCTAGTATCTTATCTGACCCAAAACATGGAGTCAGTTGTTATCTGTTATTGCCTTTGTCCTCTACTACCAGAAGTAGATGGACCAAACTGTGACACTTGTCTTCGTCCTCTACCATCTGCTCCACTGGACTGAGGTCCTTGTGGGTTTTGCAGATTATACCCTGACTGTTGGGTCACCTCATTATTTCTTCTTGGACATTGTTGTCTAAAATGTCCTATCTATCCACATTTATGACAAGCTCAACCTTGACTTGATGACCTCTGTATTGGTGTACTATATTGAGGTTGAACTGGTGAAGATTTTGGTTGTTTAATACCACTAATCATTGGTCCTTGTGACTGTGTAGACTTTCTTTTGAGGGTTGCCTCCTGTTTCTTTGTCACAAACCTTTCTATCCTCCGAATTGATTCCACAAATGTAGCAAACCTCTCTCTACTTTCTAGAGCAGATGCTGGAATAGACATTTCAGCATTCAGTCCTTTCTCAAAACGCCGAATCTTTTCCTCCTCAGTAGCAGCCATCTGAGGACAAAATCGTAAAAGTTCCATGAACTTAACCTCATATTCACTTATTGACATGGCTCCATGTCGAATCTTCTCAAACTGTGATATCTTTTCATCTAAATAAGTCCTTGGAAAATACTTATTGACGAATTCTCAACGAAATTCCTCCCATCCAACCTCTTCATCATTCCTTTTTATTTCTTCTATATCCTACCAATGTCCAACACTACCCTTCAAAAGGTATACAACATGTTTAACTTTGTCAGCCTCTGGGATACTAAGGATCTTAAAAACTTTTTCTAACTCAGTGAGCCATAAATCTGCATCTACCGGGTCAGATGACCCAGCATATTCTATGGCTCCAACACGACGTAGTCATTCAAAAGTCTTACCAGACCCATATCCCTCATTGGGAGCTGGTGCCCCGGGTGGAGGTACCGGAATCCGGTATGTTATATGCATCACTGCAGTCATGAATTGCCCAAAAAGAGTAGAAAAATATGGGTTTCTCATCGTGATCTCATCAACAGGGGGATTCTCAGGCACTGTTTCTTCTCTTGCCTGATCCCTGGCACCTTCTACTGGTGCAACAACATTGCTCTCAGCAACGTGTCCCTCATGTTCTCCAGACATCTTGGAGTTATATATCTTCTTCTGTATAAGCAGAAGGCACTATAAGAGATACTAGCTATACTTAGAACAGACTCAACACCTTAGTCCTATGTCTCTGTAGACTCAGCGAGCCTAGAGCTCTGATACCACTAAATTGTGGCGAAGCGTTCAAAACATACGTCATTAACTAAGCGGAAGCGTTCATCAACAGCAAATTACTGAAAATCACTAAAAATTTAAACCTTTTGCAGAGAGATCCATACATAGGAAAACTCTTTTATCAAGAACCAATGCATTTCATTTACATCCTGGTTCATAAGTACATAACATGTACTATCTTTTCTCAAGAATTACATACAACAATTTCTTTGCCAGAACTTATACATAAGCAACTCAAAACTTCAAAGCATCAAGCCAAAATCTCAGATCAATGTATTAAAAGTACTAATTACTAACTCTGAGGATCTGAGAGTACATAGATGACACATATGACTTCTATCTACAAGACACGATAGACAGTACACTCAACCTGAGCTATCACCGTTGTCACTACTGCTGCTGATGTTCTTCCTCTACAAGATATTCTCAGTCTCCTTCGTGCTTGTTCGCCTAAAAAAGTTAGATCCCACGGGGGTGAGACAATTGAAAATTGCCCCAGCGAGAGATGTAACTCTCTGCTAGAAACATTATTATTGCAGTTTATAATATAAATCTAAGAAGAGGATAAGCAATTTAGATCATTCTCATCTTTAAATATTGCAACTATCTATGATAGAGCATTAAATCATCTATTCTCTTTATAAGGAATAGGAAGAACATGTATATCATTTATCTGTTATATTAACTCAACATCCCATGTTTTTCTCATAATACTCATTACTCTGATATGTCACTCATGAGTCTTTCTTATTTCTATCGGTTGGCCTTAGACAATCTGGTAAACAAATTTTGGTTTATACTGGACATGAGAGTGTACATCATCATGTCTTGTTCAGGCATTGGTCTATACCAATCCTGTATAAATATTCCAGGCATTGGATTATACCAATCCTGTGCAACTAGTAAAAGCATTAGATTTATATTATTCCTGTGTATCCATTCCAGGTATTAGACTATGCCACACATGTGCATCCTTTCTAGGTATTAGACTATGCCAAACACGTGCATCCATTCCAGGTATTGGACTATGCCAATCCTGTGCAACTATTCCAGGTATTGAACTATGCCAATCCTGTACAATTATTCCAGGTATTGAACTATGCCAATCCTGTGCAATTATTCCGGGTATTGAACTATGCCAATCCTATGAAATTATTCCATGTATTGGGTTGTGACCAATCATGTGACATTATTCTAGGTATTGGGTTGTTACCAATCCTGTGACATTATTCAAGGTATTGGGTTATTACCAATCCTGTGACATTATTCTAGGTATTGGGTTGTTACCAATCCTATGACATTATTCCAGGTATTGAACTATGTAAATCCTATGTAGCTATTCTAGGTATTGAACTATGCCAGTCCTATGCAACTATTCCAAGTATTGAACTATGTCAATCCTATGCAATTATTCTAGGTATTGGGTTGTGACCAATTCTGTGACATTATTCCAGGTATTGAGCTATGTCAATCATGTGACATTTTTCCAGGTATTACCCTGACCAAGCCATCATACTCATTCACCTTCATTATATAATACAGGCGTTCCTCATCACTTCTTTAATGCACAATTAACACAATATAGCCCTTCTGTGGCTATAAACATAAAGCATGTATGATCAAGATTTGATTGTTATTATTATATCCATTCATTATTATTAACTGAGTATCCATTGGTTTATTTGAAACATTGATTTCTTATAAGAACTCTTATAACCATCTTGTCACTTCTTACTAAGTAACATCTAGTCTCATAGCTCACCAGACCCCTTAAACATCATGTCACCTTTTACTAGGCAACAAATCACATGATGGCTCATAAAGCCCATTAAGTATCTTGTCACCTCGCACTAGGCAACAAATCACATGATGGCTCACAAAGCCCATTAAGTATCTTGTCACCTCTCACTAGGTAACAATTAACATCACTCTTTAAGAGCTGGATGTGACATCTTTCTATGATGTCTTGAAGCATTACCTTCCTTATTACTTTTAACTTACTTAAGTTTATTAACTTATGTTGTATTAAGGTATTTCCCATATTAATACTTTTATTCACTTAACCTATCACCTTTATCATAAAGTGCATAGGTCATAGAACACTCATTAGAACTGTCCAACTATCTTCAATGATATGGACTCATCTCAGGTTAAGGCATTGCTTGCTATAAGGTTACCTATAATCAATCACTTTAGGTATTTCCCTTATCAGTGTAATAATCACTATTCCATTATTAGGATTAGGTCTCCCATACCATCACCCTTTATTAGGGTTTAGGGTTTCACATACTATCATACTTCATTAGGGTTAGGATTTTACATACCATCACCCTTCATTAGGGTTAGGATTGCATATAGCATCACCCTTCATTAGGCTTTCACATCACATTGACCATAATTAGGGTTTACTATTCATCCCAACCAGGGTTTCTCATGACATCACCCTCAATTAGGGTTTCTCATAGAATCACCCTCAATTAGGGTTTCTCATGGAATCAACCTCAATTAGGGTTTCTCATGGAATCAACCTCAATTAGGGTTTCTCATGGAATCAACCTCAATTAGGGTTTCTCATGGAATCACCCTCAATTAGGGTTTCTCATAGAATCACCCTCAATTAGGGTTTCTCAAGATATCTCCCTCAATCAGGGTTTCATCCTTATCCTAGATTAGGGTTACACCTAGCATTGCCCTAAATTAGGGTTAAGGTTCATCAATCTTCTTCAATAGGGTTTCATCATCTCTTCATCAAGGATCATACCCTAAATTCTTAGTTTATTCATATTGAAGGTGTTGAGGCTTATCCATTACATGATTATCCTACATGTATGGATTCCTCTCTCTCTCATCCTCTCTAGGATGTTGACTATGTCAAACTTGGATAGATTAGGTCAACCAATCCTTTAATTAAATACATTCAATTAGGGTTGACATAGTGTATTGAAATATTATTTACTTAAGCTTCAAGGATTAACTCATCTAGGGTTACCAATCACTTAGTACCTTAAAGGTACAACCCTAGTGATTATCTTTGAGATAAGTCAGTAACAATCATAGGGTCATTTTATCTTTCACCACCTTGGGTTTCCAATTGACTTAATCATATTGAAACATCCAAACGTTCTTGAACATTGATGCTCCAAACGGTTTGAAACCGTTTGAATCCAAATGGTCTTGAGACCGTTTGACCCCAAACGGTTTCAAGACCGTTTGGACTCAAACGGTCTCAAGACCATTTGGTCCAAACTACCCTTAAAACCGAAAGTCCAAAAGAGGTACTTCTTCAACTAAACCGATTAGGGTTTTGCATCAACAATTCCTTCATCAATTGGATCATTGAAGTCTATCAATGTATGATACTTGGATCTTCAACCCTCAATTACAACCATTAATCATCCAAACATATTTAGTTGACTTTGTCCAAACGGTTTGAAACCGTTTAAGGCTCCAAACAGTTTTGACCTAAATGTCCAAACAGTTTGAAACCGTTTAAGGCTCCAAACGGTTTTGAACTTATTTGTCCAAATGGTCAACCCAACCCCAAACGGTCAACTCAAATATGTTCAAACGGTTTGAAACCGTTTAAGGCTTCAAACGGTCAACTATCCCATTCGATCAACCATGTTCAAATGGTTTGGAACTCAACCTCCAAATGGTTTGCAAACCGCTTGGTCACCAAACGGTTTGTCAAAATTGATTGGACCAAAAGTGTTGAAACTGTTTGCAACTAGATCTTATTGAGATGTGTGCTTAAGATGATGTCATCATCATCAAGCTTCAACCCCTCAAATTCTACTGTCATTTCCATGGTAGTTTCATCAATTAATCAAAGGAATTTCAAGAAGAACAATTAAACATATTGAATTGAGGAATTGAATTCAATAACAATGAATAAGGGTTCAAGTTATATAACCCACCTCCAATTGATCTTTAAAGCTTCAAGCTCACGTCAACAATGGTGGATGCAACTCCTTTCACTATCCCAAGGCTCATCCTCAAGCTTTGAGTGAAAAGGAATCGTTAGAATTGAAGATGGAGTGAAGATAAGAAGAAATCAAGCATTGATTTGTGATTTCCACCATGAATTCGAGGTTGAAGATGATCAAGGAGCTTACCTACAGGTTGGATCACGTCCTCATATTTCTCCTAATCTCCCTTGAGCACGGCCAAAGCAAGGAGTGAAAGTGGATTCGAAATTCCCTTTTCCAACTATGGATAAATGAGCTTATATGCCTTTTTATTAAAATTCATTTAAGAGAGAGAAAGTAGAAGATAACTCCTTCATTTCCTTGGCACTTGCCCCCTACTATTCCTTGTATATGAGGCTATATTCCTTGCCTCTTATTCCTCTCAATTATACATGAAATAAAGAAAAGCAAGTTAAGCACCTTAACCCTTATAATAATAATATCCTAAAGTTAGTGGATAATTCTTCTTCTTTTAATAATGTGAGTGAGTTATCCTCTTCCTTTAGATATTTTCGTGCCTTTGCAAGGAACATGGTCGTCCATATATAAGTATTTCAACCAACACAATTTTGGTTGAAAGTCACTTCCATTAATATATTTATTTTTTGCACTAAATTGAATTAGAATTTCAATTATGCTTAGATCTTGATTATTTTAATATCAAGATTCTCTCTCCTTCAAAGAGATACAAATGAGATGCCCCTATCATTTTCTTTGCTCTACATGATGCCAAGAAACATTAGGGACTCTCTAAAAATGGTATTTTGCATATTGAACCCTAGGTTTTGGGTAAATTACATATTACACCAAAACTAGGTTTTAACACACAAACATTGCTCAACAAGCTCTTTCTTATTATTCAGGCTTGTGGAAGCCATACCTCTACATCATTATCATTCTCATGATGCTTAAAAACTTTGAGGAACATTTTATCATGTAACATTTACAATTTAACCCCTCAACTTGGGTAATTTGCACTTTAGTCCAAAATAAGCAAACATTGCTTCAACATTATTCAAACATGACCAAAATTGAAACATAAGTTCCTCTTGAGCCTTAATTACTTTCTACAAGATAAAATCAAGGATCTAATTAACTTTCTTAAAAAAAACTTCCAGGGTTAGGGCATAACCCAGGTCAGGGATATTACAAGAAGCGACCTGGTGAGGTGATCGGTTGGGATGCGTTCCGATGGGAGTTCGTTAGTTGATACTTCCCGAAGACATATCTGGATGAGAAGATCAGTCAGTTCGAGCATTTTCACCAAGGATCTTTGAGCATCATTGAGTATGAAGCCAAGTTTATGGAGCTGCTGAGCATCTGTCCTCACATGGCGGCAAACAGATGATGAGAGGATCAGACATTTTGAGAAAGGTTTGAGTGCCAAGCTGACAACACCTGCTGCTGCTTTGGAGAACTGGGAACAGTTTGCCATGTTTGTGGAGTCTGTTCGGAGGATAGCATGGTCAGTCAAGGAAAAGAGAGAGGATATGTCCAAGAAAAGGCCTGCTCATTTTCAAAGATAGAAGTTTGATGGTCCCAAGAAGCCAAGGTTTTCTGCACCTTCTATGATGCAAAGTTCTAGTGCGTCGTCACAATGGTCACCAAGTAAAGGAAGAGGGCATGATTTTTTGTCATCTTGAGCCTACCGTATGACTTCAGTAGCAGTGACAGGGCCATCTAGGCTGCATCTAGGGGACAAATCGTGTTTTCTCTGTGGACAGACAGGGCATCTGAAGTCGAATTGCCTAAGAAAAGACGTTGAAGTGACACAACAACCGAGGTAGAGTTAGCAAGGATCAGATAGACAACATTCTAATGGCGCCAAAGGGCGAGGACGCGGCCAAGCGTCGCAAGCGAGATTGTCTGCTCAAGGAAGCAGAGGACATGGACGACAACAAGCAACAACTCGATTCTATGCTATGAGTCAGCCAGAGGCGATAGTCAACCCATGAGTAGTTGCAGGTCAGATGGAGTTGTTTCATTTTGATTTATCTTCTTCTTGCTTTATATCTGTTCTGGTTGACCCGGGTGATACACACTCTTTTATCACACGTAGTATGCTTGATAGTTGTCTTTTACCTATTAGTTGTAATAAAGATAGCTTGTTGTTAGAAACCCCTCTTGTTGGTCCTGCGTTGCTTCAAGAAGTGTGTCCATCTTGTATTCTATCTTTTTTGAGACACAACATACAAGTGGATCTCATGCCACTTGATATGCATGGGTTTGATGTAATTGTTGGGATGGATACCTTGGAAAGATATAAGGTTGTGTTGGACTGTGGTTCCAAGCAGGCAGTGTTTGCTGATGGAAGTGAGAAGTGGATCTTCCAAGGAGATAGGAAGATTCTCCCGACATGTTTGGTGTCAGTAATGGTGGCGGAGAAATTGTTGCGGAAAGGTTGTAGGGCATTCTTGGCTCATGTTGTGGATACCAAGGCAAAAGGTTCTAGCCTTCAGGACATGCCTATCACCAGAGAGTTCGCGGATGTGTTTCCCAATGAGTTTCCCGATGTTCCTCCACCTTGAGAGATTGATTTTGAGATCAATCTAGTGCTAGGGATGCAACCTGTTGCTCAGACACCATATAGGATGGCTCCAACAGAGATGGCAAAGTTGAAGAAACAGTTGCAAGAGCTGCTTGATAAAGGTTACATCAGGCCGAGCACATCACCCTGGGGTGCTCTAGTTCTGTTCGTAAAGAAGAAGGATGGATCTATGCATCTGTGCATAGATTACCGATAGTTGAATAATGTTACGATCAAGAACAAGTATCCTTTACCAAGGATAGATGATCTTTTTGAACAGTTGCGCGGTACGACGGTATTCTCAAAGATTGATCTGCGGTTTGGATATCACTAACTTAGAATCAAGGGGGATGACATACCAAAGTCAGCTTTCAGGATGAGGTATGGGCACTACAAGTTTGTGGTTATGCCATTTGGGCTAACCAATGCACCAGCATCATTCATGGATCTAATGAACAGAGTGTTTCGTCCATTCTTAGATCAGTTTGTTGTAGTCTTCATAGATGGCATCTTGATCTATAGTCGAGACATCCAACAACACGAACATCATCTTCGACAAGCGTTGACTTTTCTTCGACAACATCAGTTGTATGCCAAGTTCAGTAAGTGTGAGTTCTGGCTGAAGGAAGTGATTTTCTTGGGTCATGTGATCTCTGCGGAGGGGGGCAGAGTAGATCCCAAGAAGGTGGAGCCAGTAGCAGAGTGGGAGCAACCGAAGATGCCGACTGAAGTCTGTAGTTTTATGGTATTAGCAGGATACTACCAGAGGTTTATAAGAAACTTTAGTGTGATCGTGTTGCCTTTAACAAGGTTGACCAGGAAGGAAGTACCTTTTGTTTGGGATGATCGGTGTCAGCAAGCTTTTCAGAGTTTGAAGGAGAAACTGACAAGTGCTCCAGTGTTAGTGTTGTCAGAACATGGGAAAGGCTATGTAGTTTTCTGTGATGCTTCTAAGAAAGGCTTAGGTTGCGTGCTGATGCAGGAAGATCATGTGGTTTCCTTTGCTTCTCGACAACTTAAGAAACATGAGGAAAGCTATACAACACATGATTTGGAGTTGGCAGTGGTGGTTCATGCATTGAAGATTTGGAGACACTATCTTTACAGGGAAGTGTGTCAGATCTTTACAAATCACAAGAACCTGAAGTACATCTTCTCACAGAATGAGCTGAACATGCATCATCGACGCTGGATGGAGCTAATCAATGATTATGATTGCACCATCGAGTATCACCCAGGTAAGGCGAATGTGGTAGCGGATGCGCTTAGCAGGAAGTCTTCTCTTTCTACGAAGAAAGGCTAGTTGTGTTCTTTGATATGCCATAGGCGGGATATGTTCATCTCTTTGTGGAAGATGAATGTATAGTTAGAAGTCTCTTTGTTGGCAGGACTGTTGGCATAGATGCAAGTGAAGCCTACGTTGAGACAACAGATCAAAGAAGCACAACAAGTAGATGCTACAGTGCAGCTGATCAGATCAGAGTTCAGCAGCGAGAAGTGTGATGGTTTCCATGAGTCTGAGGATGGACTAGTTTGTTACCATAACAGGATGATGGTTCCCGATGCTGATAATCTAAGGAAGTTAGTGCTTGAGGAAGTGCACACGTCTATGTATGTTATGCATCCAGGTGTCATCAAGATGTATCACAATATGAAGGATCTGTATTGGTGGCCTAATTTGAAGAAAGACGTAGCTGAGTTCGTGGTAAAATGTGCAGTATGTCAGCAAGTTAAGGCAGAACACCAGAAGCCAGAAGGTACGTTGCAACCCATGTCGATACCGTAGTGGAAGTGGGATCATGTAACCATGGACTTTGTAGTTGGTCTCCCGAGGATGGCTAAGAATCATGATTCCATCTGGGTGATAGTAGAAAGATTGACAAAGTCTGCCCATTTCATCCCTTTGAAGACAACCTACATAATAGAGAAGCTCGCTCAGGTATATGTCGATGAGATAGTGCGTTTGCACAGAGTTACAGCAATGATAGTCTCTGACAGAGGCCCTTAGTTCACAAGTCATTTTTGGGAACAGTTGCATAAGGCGTTGGGAACACAGTTGAGGTTCAATACCGCTTTTCATCTGCAAATAGATGGACAATCTGAAAGGACTATTCAGACTTTAGAAGATCTTCTAAGAGCTTGTGTTCTACAGTTCCTAGGAAGTTGGGACATGCATCTCAGTCTTATAGAAATTGCTTACAACAATAGCTACCAGTGAAGTATTGACATGGCACCTTATGAAGCATTGTATGGTAGAAAGTGTAGATCCCCTTTGTGTTGGTATGAGTCTGGGGAGTATCAGCTTTTAGATCTTGAGTTAGTGCAACAGACAACGGAGAAGATCAAGGTGATACAACAACAGTTGAAAGTGGCACAGGACAAACAAAAGTATTATGCAGATAATCGACGTCGACCTTTAGAGTTCTAGGTGGGAGATAAGGTGTATCTCAAGGTCTCTCCATGGAAAGACGTGATAAGGTTTGGAAGAAAAGGCAAGTTGGCTCCCAGGTATATGGGACCATATCTAGTAATAGCACGTGTTGGAAAAGTGGCTTACAAGTTGGAGTTACCACAAGAGCTGCACATATTGCATCCAGTGTTCCATGTTAGTATGCTAAAGAAAAGTCATCCGAGAACAGAGATAGTGATACAACCAGTTGAGGTTGAGTTTGATGAAGACGTAACCTACGAGGAAGGTCCAATGTTGATCCTTGACAGATGGGTGAAGAAGCTGAAGAGGAAGGACCTGGTTCTCATGAAGGTTCTCTGGCATCATCGTGGCATCGAGGAAGCCACATGGGAGCTTGAGGAAGAGATGAGGAGGAAGTATCCCTCACTTTTCTCTATGGATTTCAGGGGCGAAATCCTTTTGTAGGGGTTTATGGCTTGTAAGGACCCTGACCTTCGTTTTGGGATTACCATGTTTGCTTTGCCTAAACCTTGTGTTTAGAGGCTTACCTAATCACTTGAGGTGTGATTAGTGTTTGTTGTGTTTTGTTATGGAGTTGAGGTGCAACTTGAAATCTACCCAAGTTCTAGGGTTTCTGTGTAAGCTTGTCACCTTGAGAGGCCTCCTTGTCTCTTTGTATCCTCTAGGGTTGAGAGGATGGGTTGGGCGCCCTTCTTGAGTTGTTTTGGGCCTCATTTGAGCTTGTTTAAGCTTGGGCTTGTTGTTGGGCTTGAAACCCTTCCTCCTTGCTTGGTGTATCAGGCAAGAGGTGATTGGGGTGTATCAGCCAGGTAGTGTATCAGCCAGAGGGTGTTGGTGGTGTGTCGGGTTGCCATGTTGGGCGACACACCCCCTCCACCTAGCATCGTTTGTGTCACCCTCTCTTGGACACATGGTGCTTGTTGCTAGCAAGTGCCCAGACCTTGGACAAGTGGTGTTGGGGTGCTAGCATGTGGCGTGGCCCTTGGACAAGTGGTCCGTAGTGGACGTCACCTTGCCTTGCTTTCCCCCTTTACCCTCTTGTATATATGCCACCCATCTTACTTGCTAGTAGTCCCTTTAGCTTCCCTTATTGCTCTCTTTCCCTTGGTGGCCGATATCCCTTGGAGAAGAGTGGTGGCCGATACATCTTGCAGCCATGTTTCTCTTCTTCCCTAGTGGTGGCCGAAACCCTAGTGTTCTTGCTCCTTTCTTCTCTAGTTGGCGAGTATCTCTCTCCCTTCCCCTTTGGTACCATCTTCTTCTTTGTCTTTCGGCCATGGTGGTAATAGGGGTTCTCTTCTCTTCTTAAGGTGGCCGAAGGTGGTGCCTTGTAGTTCTGGAGCTTGGAGCTTGAAGAAGCTTGTGCTTAAGGCAGGTTACATAACTTCTAACCTAGCTATACTACCTCCCTTATATAATGTTCTGTTATGTTATCTTGATCGGCTATGCTTATCTTGCTAGTAATGGCTATGCTTTAGTTAGTTATGTAGATACCCTTGTGTCGGCCGATCCTTTGGGTTGTAGAATCTCAAGCAATACCCCTCTCTCATTTAGTTGAGAGGTGAGCTTAGGTCTCCTTAATCCAAAGAGGTATGGTGGTGTGTCCGTGAGGCAATACCCCTCTCTCACTATGTTGTTGAGAGGTGAGCCTATGTTCTAGTTGTTTGGGCATCATGGTTAGTTGGCTTGGCCGATAGTGTGCTGTCCTACCCTAGTTGCATGATATGTCTTTAGGGTTTAACCCTTAGTTGGTGCCTTGGGCGATAGGGGCGGCCATGCCTTTGATGGTGAGCTTTGAGCAACACCCCTCCTTCCTTGAGTTGTGAGGTGAGCTCTAGCTCCTGCCCGACATGCTTGGAGATTGTGCAAGACCCCTCTCTCATTTTGTTGAGAGGTAAGCCAATACCCTTGGTGTCTTTGGGCGATATGGTGTGGGTGGCCGTTATATGGTTGAGGTTGGTTCTAACCCTAGTCACCCGTTATGGATGGTGGTTCCTTGAGGCTCTTGCCCGATATCCCCCTCTTTCCCTTGAGCCAGGGTTTGGGTGATACGATAGGTGGATGCCTTGTTGATCCCTTAGACAATATGGGGTTTGTGTTGGGCGTAGGGTTGGTTGGTGCCTTGCACGACATCCTCATGGATGGTGCTTCCCGACACCCTATTGTGACGTGTTGCCCGACGTTGCATGGCATTGCCGCTGCCTTGCATAGTACCCTCTTGGGTAGTGCTGCCCGATATGGACCTTGGGATGGTTTGAGTTATTGGGTGTTGTGACCTTTGGACGGTAGGGCTGACCCTTTGACTGGGCGATATGGTTTGAGTTTTGCCCGGTATGAGACATTTCCTGGCATAGCGTCGCCCGACACAATGTTGCACGTTATGATGCTTGCCTGATATGTTGCTGTGTTAAGCTGGATGGGCGACAGAGGTGTGTCGTTTGGGCACTGCACGTTATGGTTCTACCCGGTATGATGTTGTGTTGCTTGGGCATTATGGATTGGTTCTTAGAGTGCTGCTCATTATCAACTTGCTAGGTGCTTGCCCGATATGGGTGTTGGCTGATAGTGTTGGCCGACATGTCAAGCTGTGGCTAGTTGCTGGTTAACCGATACCATAAGGTCGGGTTGTAGCATGATCTTTTGGTGAGGGCTAGTCCCTTACCTGATATGCTTTGGTGAGGGTCGTTGTATGTTTTGGTGAGGGTTATCCCTTACCCGATATGCTGTTGTGAGGATTATGCTTGAAACCCTAATATCATTTGGAATGCTTATATATGGATGTTATATGCATGCTCATCTAATGTTGCACAAATATATCTCAATGATGAAGTGTTTATCTACTCTTGAGCATACTAACCATGCAAGTTTCATCAATTGAGTTGTGTACTCAAGTATGAGCTATAATGATATCCTTGGTGACATTCTCTTGATATTGAGATAATAAGGAACACTATGTGTTATGTGGACTATGATGGTACAAGACGAGTGTTGCTTGTGTATTAGTAACATGTGCTGGATGAGGGGATGGAATCCCTATGATGATTAGATCCTTGTGATGGATCATGATGATTAGCAAGAGGCCAAGTGGCAATATGTGATGTAAGATCCCTACGATGGATCATGATGATGTTGATAGCATTGAGAATAGCAGTAATAATGTGACACAAGTTAATGGAATCTATGTTGTTTACTCTTGTTTATGGGTTGCATAATACAACTTGGATGATCCTAATAATCCACTTAAAATGCATTAAGTAATTACATATGAACCTTTCATGTAGTTTGCCCTGGCCATAGATCCATCATCGTCAGAAGCTGGTGATGGTGAAATAGGTTCTCCTGCGGGTTAACCTGGAGCGCATATTGTTGAGTATGCGGGGTTTCACCTAGCTGAAAATAGGAGGATTCGAGTGCAACTGCGATTGTAGACTCCAGATGTGTATCAAAGCATGGTGAACAGGCCCATGGCTCAGTGTGATAGAGCATGAATGTGTTCATGGCTTAGGAGCATGGTGAATAG
The DNA here is from genome assembly GCA_963693085.1 of Alisma plantago-aquatica. Classification (NCBI taxonomy): domain Eukaryota; kingdom Viridiplantae; phylum Streptophyta; class Magnoliopsida; order Alismatales; family Alismataceae; genus Alisma; species Alisma plantago-aquatica. Next base: position 1,437,965,817 of record OY856409.1, read on the forward strand.
GCCCACGGCTCAAGATATACTAGCACTGTGACCTGTACTAAGGTGGGCTAGAGGAAAGGGTAGCCTGCAGAGCTGACCCTGTGACTGAGGTCACTTAAGCAAGAGACTGCGGTCCTGCTTTGGATATCATGCACTGAATATGAGGAGGTGAGGTCGTGGAGTCCGGATCTTCCATTGAACTTGTATGGCACCGACTTTGGGTTTCGCAACCAAAGGTTGGATTTGAGCAGTACAACTCAAATCCTAAGGGCATAATAAATGGTAATCCAAGCGCGTAGTATATTTGCTTAGGGAAAATACGAAACATTGGTTGAGGCCTTGAATAATGAATATTGACTTTTATACATGCCCTAAGTACTTCCTTGCAGCTAGTTATATGCTTCTCAGACACCATGGTAAGCTGTTATATATGTATAATCTTATTCTTCATATTTCATATATGGTCTGGCTATATTTGTTACATGTTTTATCTATTCTAGCTTCTCTGAGGTTTTACAGTTTGGTGGGGAGTTATGTTTCTCGCTGGGACTGTGTGTCTCACCCCACTAGTTTCAACCTTTTTAAGTGATCGAGCTAGACGTGGTGGTGATCGTAGTGTTGCGGCTGAGCAGCAAGAAGATCAGTAGAAGGCAAGGTTGGATATGCTGCTGCTGTGGTTGTTTTGTAGTAGAGTCTTAGAGTTTCCCTGTACTCTCAGGTCCTTGGAGGTGTTTTGATGAGGTTTCATAATGTACAATCTTAGTATGGATTTTTCTAACATGTTGTTGGTCTGGCTAGGTCTGATATGTACATAAATAGGTGACACATCCTTGATGGATATGGAACATATGGATCCTATGTGTTGGTGGACATATATCACGCTTATGTATATATAACATGTTTCCTTGAAGGATGTGGATTTGGTTGTAATAGTTTCATTCTTATGATGTTTTCCGCAATCAGTTTTAATTAACCCGTGTTTTTGATAATATGCTATTTATGGTGGTTCTGCAGGTTTTTGCGTGGCGTTTCGCTGTCTGGGTGATGGCGGGATGTCACAGTTATGGCCATGTCTACTTATAATTCTTTGGAGCCACAAGGAATTACTACCACCTATGCTTATCATCACATCATATGTATGAACCTATAGTTGATGTAGATCTGTGCTTGCCAATCTGGGTAGATTAGTTCAACCCTTAAACCATTCATCTCACCTCTTGGATGATCGGTTGGTACTCCTATCCAATAGATGTTTGGACTCCTTCCAGACGGTCAGTTGGGCCCATTAGGTGGTCATCTAGTTCCATTGTCCTCTGTCCTCCATGATCCTCCAAATAGTCAGCTCATCTCACGAGCTGGTTGTCTCAATCGGCGAATGAATAAGAGAAACCTCAAGTTACATTCGAGGGGAGCTAAGATAGGAAAGCATTAACTTTACATTGGGAATAAAGTGGGAGAAGCTCGGTACACAGACCGAGATAAAAGGAACCAAACCATCCAACCACACACAAATAAAGGGTATTAGCTATAACTACGCTACACATCCACCATCAAAACCTCTTTTAAGAAGACACGTGTAAATTGCATATATATATATATATATATAGTTTGGGTTTATGTCATCTTTAATCAGATATGCATATGAGAGCAGTTTAAATATTCACATCGTATGCAATAAATAAATAGTAAAATGAAACTATGATCATATCAATTATCCTAAAACATAGTAAACTGATGTGGGTCTGACATCACTGTTGGGAAATATGGGCACATAGTATAGCAGCGGAAATAAAAAATTTATCTATCTGTATTCCACAATATAGCAAGATCATGTCAACTACTATGAAATAGGAAGGATGGTTTTAGCAAGTTATATCTAGTCCTGGAGCAAGTTCAGTGACAAAACTTGCTTCTTTGCAACTGCTGACAAGTTGCTCTTGGATGGTGGTTGTGTAGCTCCTGGTCTTCACCACAAACAACTTCTACGTGACCTTTGCAGTGACTCCAATGGTCTCACCATGGAATGCAGGTTGACTTTACTCTCCGAGCAGTATCTAAAGGACTCCTGTCTCTAGAGTAGTCCACACAAACCAACTAGAACTCCTATCGTTCACCAAGAACGGACAGGAAGGAGTTGTCCTCCCCATTTTTGTACTACTCGCCAACCGCTCTCCCACAATAACTTCTCTGTTGTTCTCTCCCGTTGGCTATCCCTCCTTTTCAAGTAGGACTTGCATGGGCTCTCTTGGTTACCACAACCAGAGAGGACAATAATTGTTAGAGAAACTAATTCTCAGTTGTCTGTGTTGTGTTCTGGGAAGCCCTAGTACCCCTCTATATATAGGAGGGGTTAGGGTCAAGGTTCCCAGTCCCTAGACAACGTGAGACTAAAGAATGAGTGGAAAGAACTAGAAGATCTTGATCACAACAATTCTAGAAGTTTCACAACTTACATCAGCCAAAGTGGTCATCTCTTAAGCCGAGACGATCGTTTCGCTAAGTGAGACGATCATCTGGGAGGTGAGATGGCTGTCTCATTAAGTGAGATGGTCATTTTGTGCTTTCCCAACCAGATATGAATTGACAAATCATTTACTAATTAATATCACATATTAATTTACTTGCACCCCAAATATGTGCAATTGAAACGAGTTTAGAAAACTCCACAACTTTCGTTCATCCCAACTGAGCCATCTCACACTAGTGAGACGTTTGTCTCCTCCACCCAGATGGTCGTCTAGTGAGCTAAGATGAGCCGGTAGGTTCAATCATATTGAACCGGTCAGTTCAAGGCAAAACTTAGCAAAATCAATCTCCAATCAACCTGACCCCCAAACAGTCATCTCAACTACATGAGACGCCCGTCCGGTTGCCCAAATGGCCACCTCACTCAATGAGATGGTCGTTTGGCAGACCTGGTCAGCCATTCAAGCAATTAGTTGCGTGAATTGAATACCTAAATACTTTAGTAATCAATCCAACTAATGTTCAAGATCAAACTCCTCTTCTAGATGAGTTCCTATGTGTGTGACCCTATAGGTCCTATATCACATTGGCAGTGAATGTCCATAACTAGCTTATGACATCACAAGCAAAGAGTGGTGCCTAGTCGCACATCAGTTCTACCTAAGTGAAATGGAAAGTTGGATAACAACTTCAAACTACAATCTGTGTAAGGTGTTACAGTGATTGTATAATTCCTTTGTCTCTGATTCAACCCTATTTTAGGGCTTCATCTTGTGTCATTTTGCATTTCAATCACATCTATACCTGTTAGATTACATGTTATTTCCCTCAATGTGTGTTTTATTGTCAAATGCACTTATGGATGGTTTTTGCATATTTTATAGGAACTTTGGCCACTACTTGATGGATGGGAAAGAAGATGGTTGAATCTAGGGTTTCCCCATGCTTGGAAGAGCCCAGAATGAGGCCAAAACCACTCCAAACCTACCCCAAGTGGTCAAAGGATGTATTGAAGCAATAACCTTCATAGATGGCCAAGTTCAACACTCAAATGCAGGGGAAGGACTCCAGAACGGACGTGCTACCATTAAATGGCCGTTCTGGGACATGCCCCAATCAATAGGACCTTTAGAAAATGACCCAGAATGCCAGTAGGCCCGTGCTAGCCAGAGCCCAGCACGCCCGTGCTACCAGTCCCAGAAACCCAAAATTCCCATGTTCACTCCATTTTCCCACCACAGTTGTTCCCATCCACCACGGCCGTGCTACCCACTGCCCACCACGGCCGTGCAGCCCACCACGGCCGTGCTACACACAATTTTACCCGATTTTCTACAATGTTCTACCCACTTTGCCCCCATTTCACCTAATGCTTCCCCAACACCTATATATACTTGGGTGGCAGCTCTAGCACAAGGTTAGCTACCTTCCACCACCTCCTAGCTCCCCATTTTTGCCCCTTAGCCATTCCACTCCATTTCCACCTCCATTCCACTCCATTTCACAATTTCCATTACCAAAACACTAGTTTATCCTAGTTCCTACCCATAATCCCCTTCATCCCATACCCTTGCACCTTGGAGGAGAGAGGAGGATGTCTTGCAGTAGTTGGAGAGGAGTATTTCTTCATCTACACCAAGCTCCATGGCTTCTTCTACCTCTTTCTCCTTTCTTTTTGTATTTTCCATTTCCATGAGTAGCTAGGCCCATTTTGGTGGGCTGTTTGGGGGAAATTATGTTACTTTGATACCATGTTATGGAAAATGATATGTAAACATTATGATTTTGTCTGGAAATGATTATGTTCTATTTGCATCTTATTCTCCATGAATTTCTTATTGGTTTGTGTGTGAAGTCACCTAGGAATGTAGGGAAATTGCTTATATATGTGAGTTTTGGGATTTGCCCCTAGGTCCAATTCTTGGATCCCTAGGTTACCTCCCATCTTCCTACATCCTAATCGATGTCCCTAAACCTAAGTGAGAGATCTAAGTAGCTAGATTAGATAATTCTAGTGCCATTAGCAAGGAGCCTTCTCAAGGCTAGAATGTGGGGGAATTGGGGCCCAAAACCCTAATTTCACCTCCTCATTACTACCCTCAGCCCCTAATAGACCTAGGAATGTCTAATCTAGAAACCTATACTTGATTAGACTCTAATTTAATTGAACTTAATCCCTAACCCAATTGAGCCTCGCAAGGGTAGTAGGGGGTGTTAGGGACTAGTTCCCCTATACACAACCTAACATATCCATGGCCAGTTAGTAGCTTAGGTTAATTCATTAGACTCTAACTTGTTGATTGGTTTGGATAATTTAAATGGAATCATAATGTTCATATGTCACCCCCCAACTTAAGTGATAAGTGCATCCCCTAAACAACCCACACCTTGATTAATTGCTTTAAAACCCTAGTTTTCATCTTGCTTAGCTAGTGTTAGCTTAGTTAGCTCTTTTCCTGCTTAGTTAGCTTCTTGCCCTATTTTTACCTAGTCCTTGCTAGTTTAGCTCTTTTCTCACTCTTGTGCTTTTCTTTTTCCTGCCTTAGTGTAAACTGCCTTTTCATACCTAGCTTAGTCTTTTCTTGCATACTTAGTCTTAATCTAGTCCATGGTTAACTTATATTTCATTCTCGCCTTTGATTGCTTTCTTGCTCTCTTAGTCTTAATCTAGTCTAGGGTTAACTTATATTTCATTCTCGCCTTTGATTGCTTTCTTGCTCACCTAGTTTAACAATCAAATCACCTTTAAACCCTTAACCCTAGTCTCCACAGTAGGAACCCAGCCAAACTAACCTAGCTCTAATGCCCCCTTTTTTCCCTGAGGATCGACCCCTATGCTTGCCCTTCACCTATGCTACAATAGTACCCCCTGCACTTGCGGGTGACCTATTTGGTATTGTGATCAACTATGTTAGGGTTAATATAAATTTTAGAAGATCCACACGTGTGTTCGAGTCCTGTAGAGTGCATCTAGTCACCCCTTGTTGGCTAGTGTGTACATCTTTGGCCCGACGCACCAAGCTTTCTAGCGTCGTTGCTAGGGAGAAAGGCGCTCGGCCTAGCTGGTTAGTTTTTCTTTGACTTTTCCTACTACCCTCATCGTTGCTATTCTTTATACATTATTCTTTGCATTCTTTGTGTATATTGGTTTACTAACTTGCTTTCTTTTGTTTGGTTGTACTTTGTGCATGTGACAAGCCATTTGGGAGGAAACAAGATGGAAGGCCATAATGCACCCCACAAGCCTCTTCAAGACTACTTCATGCCTAGCAACTATAAATCGCCAATTGCTAGAAGGGTTGATCAAATGCCAGGGGAGAAATTCTCTATTCCTCTAGGTATTCTTAGGCTCCTGCCCATCTTCTATGACTCAGAGAGTGAGAACCCCTACTAGCACTTTGATGCCTTTCTTGAAGTATGCTCCACTTTCAGGGCGCCGATGAATAGTGATGATACAATTCGGTTGACCTTATTCTCTTTCTCCCTCAAAGATAGAGATAAATATTGGTATGACTCAAGAAGGGACATCATGAGTTGGGAAAAAATTAAGAATACCTTCTTGAGACAATTCTACTCTATAGCAAGGTTGACACAAATGTGGCGTGCCGTGACAAGTTTTAACCAAATGGGCAATGAGCAGTTTCATAATGCATGGGAGAGATTTAAAAAGCTTTTGAGAGAGTGCCCACACCATGAGATTCCTTTGTGGCAGCTAGTTCAATCATTCTACTCCAGTTTGTCTCTAAAGGACCAAGACATAGTGGACTCTTCTTGTGGATGAGTTTTCATGACTAGGCCACCTGAGGAGATATGACCTTTGTTTGAGCGGTTGGCTGAAGGATCAAGAATTTGAGCTTCTAGTATGATGAATGAAAGGGGGTGTACCTTTGGTGTGACACCTCCTACTCATGATGACTCAAGCCCACAAATGATGAAGATTCTTGGTGACATGGTGAGCTTCATGAAGAATCATGTGACAAATGTTCCTTGCCACCCGATCAATTCTATTGAGTCCTATAGTGAGGAAAAGAAGACACCTCACTCCTATAGCTATCAAGAGCCACAAAGTCCAAAATATAGCTCGAGTTTTGAGGAAGAGGTTCTCTCTAGATTGAAAATATTTGATGATGTTCAAAAAGATGTTTCAAGGCTAGAGGAGAAAGTAGAGCAGCTATCTTCCCTAATTGCTTTCTAAGAAGAAAAGTTGTCTTCTAGACCCATCATGAGCTACCATGAAGCAAGTGGACCCATGCCCTCTTCTCAAGTTTTCTATAATCCACCTCCTATGCAAGTGCAACCCATCTACCATTTTCAAGGAAATTCCAAGCCTTATACTCCACCTCCCCCTCCATTACCACCTTTTCCCCAACAATTCACCTTCCAACCTCAATTTCCCCCTCCACCTCAATTTCAACCCCAAGTGTCACCTCCACCTCATCCACAGTCACAACTAGCTCCCCATCTCCACCATGAGTAAGGAAGTGTTGTGACAGTTCTAAGGAGTGGGGAATCTCTTGAGCAACCCACAAGTCAAAGAAAGGTTGATAAAGCAAAGCAAAGGCAGCCAAGTGGTGATACTATGATTGAGATTGCCCAAGATGATTCAGTGACAGATCTTGTTGATTTTGGGACACCATGTGCTCTACCTCATACTCCATTTGTAGGTCCCACCATCCCTAGTGTTCCGCCTCACATTGATGCAAGCAAGGCAAAAGCCAATGATCCTCCATTCATTGAAGCACGAGATGAGCCACCAGAATTGAAGAGGAGGCAAAAACACAATGTTGATATTCTTGAGGTGTTTTGCCAAGTGAAGGTGAACATTCCACTCTTGTATGCTATCAAGCAAATCCCGTCATATGCCAAGTTCCTGAGGAACTTATGCACTGTGAAGAGAAGGTCAATGAGGAGGATACCAAAGAAAGTAAAATTGACTGAACAAGTGAGCTCCATCATCCAACATTCACTTCCCGTGAAGAGAAAAGACCCATGAGCCCCACTCATACCTAGTTACATAGGGGGACATCGCATAGACATGTCCTTACTTGATTTGGGATCTAGTGTGAATTTAATGCCATACAATGTCTATGTTGAGATGGGCTTGGGCAAGTTGAAGCCGTCACATTGCACTCTCCAATTGGCAGATAGATCTATAAAAGTACCTAGGGGTAGAGTGGATGATGTCTTGGTGATGATAGATAAAGAAAAAGGCATAGTGCTCCCAACAGATTTCATTGTACTTGATATGGAGTCGGAGGATATGAAGATTCCCAACATCTTGGGAAGGCCGTTCTTATCTACAGTTGACGCTGAGATTCACGTACGTAGCGACACCATGATAGTTTCATTCATGGATTTGAAGATCAAGATCAACATGTACAAAACCCCAACCCGTCGGGTCCAAAATAGGGATATTGGACATGATCAATTCACAAGTCTGAATGATCATTTGAGAAAATAAGATCAAGATGGAATAATTGAGGATGACTATTGTGATCAAAGGGATGAGGAAAACAGATTGAGCGTGAATGAGGGATGCGTGTTTTGCAAGAATGGCCTCATGAGGGTACCAAATGGATGATCTACTGAAGAATCGCCAAGAAGCCAAGTTGAAGGCAAGAAACTCAGTGCTTGTGGGAGGCAACCCACCTAGGTTTGGGAATTTTTCACCCAACCTTCCATTTTTGATACTTTTTCTTTGTTTTTACACTTTTCCAAGAAAAACACACATGCACACTTTATACTTTATGTCTCTAGCTATTTGTGAATCATGCTAGGATAGGTGCATTGGAAGGAGGAGGATGCATGGTTGATATCATCGAGTAGGAGATCAAAATTGAAAAGAAAATTGCAAATCAGTAAGCTACAGGAAGAAGACTAGCACAACCGTTCTGCACAGCACGGTCATGGCGGCTCGGTCATGCATGGGAACCTTGAGATCTCCCTCCCCCACTTGGTGTTTGTCTACCCTAACTCCATGCCCCTACCCTATCATCCTATACTTCTATTTCATGTTGAGGACAACATGGTTTAAAAGTTTGGGGTGGTAGGGCGGTAAGCCCTTTCTCTACCTCACTTTTTTCTATGTTCCTTGTTCTAAATTTTTGTTCAAGATGATCAAATAGTATAACCATATCTTATACTTGTGTATCCATACTTTGTGCTTGCTTTGCATACTTTCATGTCATGTAGTTTACTTTCTTGCAATTTTTGCATAATTTAAAAAAAATGCCCTTTTTGCCATGCATTGCATATCATGTAGATTTTTGACAATTTTTGCATGTTTTAGCTAGGATTTGCTTGTTTTCTACTTTAAGTTCAATAATATAGGCTTAGATGTGATTGAAGGAAACTTGGCACCATTTTGGCTAATTTTGCCCAAATTTGAGATTTCTTGCCTAAAAGTGTGTTTCAACCCAATCTCTACTTTTTGGATTAAAAATGATGACCTTTGACAAATGCAAGTGAATTATCATTATTTATTGCTAAATGGTATCAATTCTTGACTTTTTACATGTGCATCACCTCTTTTGTGTTTGTGAATGATTTGGTTGAATTGTGACTTGAGCAAGCTATGAGCGCTTAGTGTCTATGAAATCACTTGATTGAAGTATCAATTTTAGGTTGTTCATTCATGTGGTGTATCATTGTTGGATGAAGTGATGGATTAATTTTCATGCAGGATACCTTATGTTAAGAATCATGCCAATGACCCCACTCTTCATTCACCATCTTCTTACCCCTCTGCCTCGTGAAAGGATGCCAAAGTGCACATATCAGCTGTGGCCACCTCTAAAAGTTTGGGGTGGCCACATCTACATCTCACCGCTTCACTCTCATCACCATATGCCCTATCTACTCCAAGGGCAAAGAAAAAGAAAAGAAAAAAATACAAAAAGAAATCAAAAGGATGCTCCTGTTTAAGAGCATTCAAATAAAGAAAAGATGAGTGCTCTATGTAATAGCACTCCAAAATCTTATCACAACCCTTTCTTCCATCTTTATACCCATTGAGCTAGGTAACATCAAACCTAGCTAATTTTGCCTTTTTCCCGCAACCACGTGGGTCATTTGGTGTGATTTTAAACATAAGATTGAAAGGATGAAGGTGAAACATCACTCCTGGTCATCCTTGATTAACACCATCATGAAACGATATACCCGGGACTACATGAAAGAAATATGGATAGTTTGTGTGTTTTATGCACTATATTTGAAGTTCATATGCTTTGTGCTCTTTTCATGATTGGTTTGTGAAAGCAGGAGAGGAGAGAGGTGGAGTGCATGTACTTAGTCACTATTGATCCTATTCATCAATAATCATTCTTTACATTGCATTTATCATTTCTTGCTTGTGAAAATTTTGCAGAGAGATTGAGTTGGATCATACTTGAGAACAAGTATGTTTTAAGTTTGGAGTGGTGATTTAGCCCTATTTTAGGGCTTCATCTTGTGTCATTTTGCATTTCAATCACATCTATACATGTTATTTCCCTCAATGTGTGTTTTATTGTCAAATGCACATATGGATGGTTTTTACATGTTTTATAGGTACTTTGGCCACTACTTGATGGATTGGAAAGAAGATGGTTGAATCTAGGGTTTCCCCAGGCTTGGAGGATCCCAAAATGAGGCCGAAACCACTCCAAAACTACCCCAAGTGGTCAAAGGATGTATTGAAGCAATAACCTTCATGGATGGCCAAGTTCAACACTTAAATGTAGGGGAAGGACTCCAGAACGGCCGTGCTACCATGGAATGGCTGTTCTAGGACATGCCCCAATCAACAGGGCCTTCAGAAACCCAAAATTCCCATCCACCACGGCCGTGCTAGAAACCCAACACGTCCTAGAAACCCAAAATTCCCCAGTTCACTCCATTATTCCAGCACGGCCGTTCCCATCCACCACGACCGTGCTACCCACTACCCACCACGGCTGTGTAGCCCAGCACGGCCATGCTACACACAATTTTACTTGATTTTCTGCACTGTTCTACCCACTTTGCCCCCACTTGACCTAATGCTTCCCCAACACCTATATACTTGGGTGACAACTCTAGCACAAGGTTATCTACCTTCCACCACCTCCTATCTCCCCATTTTCACCCCTTAGCCATTCCACTCTATTTCCACCTCCATTCCACTCCATTTCACCATTTCCACCACCAAAACACTAGTTTATCCTTGTTCCTATCCATAATCCCCTTCATTCCATACCCTTGCACCTTGGAAGAGAGATGAGGATGTCTTAAAATAGTTGGAGATGAGGATTTCTTCATCTACACCGAGCTCCATGGCTTCTTCTACCTCTTTCTCCTTTCTTTTTGTATTTTCCATTTCCATGAGTAGCTAGGCCCCTTTTGGTGGGTTGTTTGGGGGAAATTATGTTACTTGGATACCATGTTGGGGGAAACTGATATGTAAATATTATGATTTTATCTAGCAATGATTATGTTCTATTTGCATCTTATTCTCCATGAATTGCTTATTGGTTTGTGTGTGAAATCACCCAGGAATGTAGGGAAATTGCTTATATATGTGAATTTTGGGATTTGCCCCTAGGTTGCCTCCCATCTTCCTAAACCTAAGTAAAAGATCTAAGTAGCTAGATTAGATAATTCTAGTGCCATTAGTAAGGAGCCTTCTCAAGGCTAGAATGTGGGAGAATTGGGGCCCAAATACCTAATTTCACTTCCCCATTACTACCCTCGACTCCTAATTTCCCTAGGAATGTCTAATCTAGAAACCTAGACTTGATTAGACTCTAATTGAATTGAACCTAATCCCTAACCCAATTGAGCCTCACAAGGGTAGTAGGGGGTGTTAAGGACTATTCCCCTATACACAACCCAATATATCCATGGCCAGTTAGTAGCTTAGGTTAATTCATTAGACTCTAACTTGTTGTTTGGTTTGGATAATCTAAATGGAATCATAATGTTCATATGTCACCCCCAACTTAAGTGATAAGTGCATCCCCTAAACATCCCACACCTTGATTAATTGCTTTAAAACCCTAGTTTTCATCTTGCTTAGCTAGTGTTAGCTTAGTTAGCTCTTTTCCTGCTTAATTAGCTTCTTGCCCTATTTTTACCTTGTTCTTGCTAGTTTATCTCTTTTCTCGCTCTTGTGTTTTTCTTTTGCATGCCTTAGTATAAACTGCCTTTTCATACCTAGCTTAGTCTTTCTTGCATACTTAGTCTTAATCTAGTCTAGGGTTAACTTATATTTCATTCTCGCCTTTGATTGCTTTCTTGCTCACCTAGTTTAACAATCAAATCACCTTTAAACCCTTAACCGTAGTCTCTGCAGTAGGAATCCAACCAAACTAACCTATCTCTAGTGCCCCCTTTTCTCCCTGGGGATCTTGCCCTCCACCTATGCTACAATAGTACCTCGTGCGCTTGCGGGTGACCTATTTGGTATTGTGATCGACTGTGTTAGGGTTACTACAAATTTCAAAAGATCCACACGTGTGTTCAAGTCCCATGGAGTGCATCTAGTCACCCCTTGTTGGCTAGTGTGTACACCTCTGGCCCGGTGCACCATTCTCTGATATCTAGGATGAACTTGAGGCATGGTTGGTCATCCTCTGAATGTTCTATCCATGTTTCTTGAACCAATAGTAGACTGTTTGAGATAATGTGACATCAATATCATATATTTACATGTGCATGCACATGCATTTCCCATTCTTGCTAATCAAGTGGCCATGATATCATACCCCTGTAGGAGGGACAAATCCCATATCTATCACTCATAGTCTATCCCCATGTATCAAAGTCACCCAATCATCACCATTATAACAACCCATGTTTCAGGATTGCATTTGATGATGTCAAAGCATACCCAATGACATGTGATGAGTGTAGTGATTTTAGGTATAAGAATCACAATCACCACCTTCACTATGAGAGATGACTGTGACCACAAAAATATGTGTCACTCTCAAGGTGGGTCTATCTGATACACAGTTCTCTAACATGTATTTGTGTGCTTGATTTGATAGTGCCATATCATGACTAATGAGATTTAGTCATCAACCAACGCACACTTTTATCTTATGTGTTATTGTTGTCTATCAACCTTCCACAATTGTTACACCCGGATCACACAATTACCACTAATCATGAGATTAGGGTATAAATTGAGGATTTAACGTAATACAAAGATCACCCTTAATTTTTTCTTCTTTTTCAAACCCTTTGTTTTCTCACATTGAACCACATAAACTAAGTTTACAAGAGAATTAAACTTTTATTTCTCTAATGTAATCTCGGCATTAATGATACACATCCATACATTCATTATGTTTCTCACACTTCCATGTACATACGACATGCCAATCGTTTGCATTCTCTCTTATTAAGGAAACAAACATACAAAACATCATTTACAACTCTCTCACATCTATACAAGGACCTAGAGTAATAGGGATCAACTAAACTTAACTATACTCAGACTTAAATCTTGTGGCAGATCTACTCTGATGCAATGATATCATCTTCAAGTCCATGTGATTTCCCTAAAAATATTGAGTAGAGGGGTGAGCCTACTCGCTCAGTGAATGAGTACTTCAAAGAAACAGTCTAAAGCACTGATATAATTACAGATATACTTTTGAGCAATTGATATCAATTATAACAGCAGAAAGCTTTAGAGAGTCTAATAATTGACAATCAAAATATGGCAGGATACTCTAAATATCCATAAGAGTGAATCAATATATGAAATGCTTGATTGATCATAAAAAGAACTAATAATTCAGAAACATACAAAGAATAATTGAATAAATGTACACACTTGTTTGACCTCTCATTCATTTTATTAAGCCCTGATCATATGCAGTGTACTCTATATATGAAGACTCGTAGTGCACTACGGTCACACAGTACAAGACTTAGCAGACACACTCAGAAAATGCTAAGACTGACTACTCTTCTGGTCTGCAACAGGGAAATGACTCTCTGGCCTAAACTAGGCTCCTCCTCTAACATGAGCACATACGTGGAGAGTCAAGCCACCTCTTGGCTTTTATGTACTCTAGTTCCACCAGGACTCTGGTTGATGTTGGACACTACATTCTGTAATTTAAGGAGACTTCCACTAGGGCTTCGTCCCCCGTACCACCTGTTGGTACGTTCCGACCCCTGTATACTGGATGCATCGCCAGGGTAGGTCGTTTCATCCCTAAGGCGCCGACCTCTCATAGGGATTCTACGATGTTCAGGGCTCTTAAGTCTATTATTTTATTATCCCTAGAAAGCTCTTTCTACATTGTACCTTTCTCTTACTTATACTTGAATCTGGTATATCTATGGTGTCGCGTCTACTTATTTGAAGTTATAATACAACATGTATATCATTCTAAACTTAACAGAGCAATATATTCAAAACACCGTAATATACTGAGTAATCAACATACTATACATACAGGCAGACTAAAATTCTTAAATAAACAGATTTCATGTCCACTTGGCACATACACACTAGAATCATGCATATCAACCCAAATATTGAGTTGTGCATCTCATAACTCAATTAAGAGTTAATTACTTATCATGACAAGAATTATTAATAATAACTGAGAACATTGATATCACAATACTTGATTCATTGAACACCCTACCCTTAGGGTTTCATTTAATCACCACAAATGCTACAAAGATAGGTGTAATACATCTATCACATACTTTTCAAATCTTTAAAACACATGATACCTGGGATCTCAATCCCTTATCACATTACTGGGAATTCTCATCCCTTCACATCATTATCATGATTACTGGATCTGGGTATTCAAACCCTTAGATCATCACATAGCATTGTTACCTCTGTAACAGGTAACCCTTACCTCTAGGTCCTTAGACCAAGGTATTCATTTCACCAGTTGTACAAGTATTCTCATGGCTCACAAGGCCATCACACATCTTGTCACCTCTCACTAGGCAACAACTTATTCACATGGCTCCCATAAAGATTTCATGCGACATAAATATTCATTGAATAAAGACTACTATCAATAAATCATATAAAATCAATATATGTATGAAACCTTGGAACTGAGTTGAATTTGGGTTTCCATGCCATTCACTAGGATATCATGTATCAATAATAACATTGAATAAATAAAGTCTATCATGTCAAGAAAATCCCTTCAAATGGATTTCACGATATCTATTCACAAATATCCAACTTTCCTCGCATCTAGGGTTTCACCCTCTTTACTGGGATATTAAACAAACACTATTCACTTTGAATGAAATCCAAGATAGTATCTGACATATATGTACTATGAATTTAGATAAACAATTATTCATAACCAAGGGGATCTAGATAAGCAATTTTCTCTATTTACTTATACAACAAATTTTAGTCATAGACAAATTCCCTATATATTCAGTTTACTCTTATAACCTCTATGAATACTTAGGGAATTCTCATTAGGATGTATTGTATACATTTCTAATATGAGTTTATCATCTGAACTTCATCCAAATAGAGGAAGAATCCATTTCATATCATTTTGCAACAACTTAGAACAAATAGACAATTCAGGGTTTGTAGTCGCATACTAGCAATTAAAGATTATGGATGAATTAACCAATTTTCTTGCAATATACTATTTAAAGGAAGTTCTCACTCACCCTAAGGTGTGAAAACACCTTAAAAATGTAGCTTATCCCTAAAAATCTCGATCTCATATCAAATCCCTAGCAATTCACCCCATTCTTCTTCCTTTCAACTCGGAAACCCTAAAAATGAGGGATTATGAAGAAAGAGTGAGAAAAGGGGAAGTTTTGATACCATTTTGGATCAAATAAGAGGAGGGACGGAATTTTGACATGTGAGAGAAGATTCACCATTAAAATATATCAAAAGAAGCTAAACTTATATGATTTCATCATTCCCCAGACCGCAAAAACCCTAGGTCAGCATCTCCATCAATTTCTCCTCTCAAACCCTAACTCTCCCTTTCTCTCTAGGATTTCATTTATCTGGTTTGAATCATGAATTATTAGAGCTTCTAGTGTGTTAGGTTGACCATATAGAGCAATTGAGCTGCTTGGGTCAATTGCACTTTGACCCCTTACTATACTTTTTCTTATTTCAGCAAATTTTTTTTGTTATAAAAAGGTTTCTATAAATTCGTGTATTTCAGAGATAAAAACTCCTCAAAAAATTATTATAATTTATAATGTTGTGTATAATTGATTTATAAAGATTCACTTAAAATTTGAGATCATTCCAAGCTTCCATTAAATAATGAAAAATCGAATAGTGCACTACTATCTAAAATTCTACAGAAATGTCAGTTACTGTAATTCGTCTACTAATAAGGTCTAAATGCATCCAAAAATTATGAAAATTTTACATATTATTTATGATAAAGTTTAAGATCTCCAGTTTAAATTTTAGATAATTTGAAGTTACCAATAAATAATTAAAATAAAACACTATACTACTAAAAAGCACTATGTCAGCATTTTGGTCGAAGTATAGTTCGACCGAGAACCACATTCAAATATTTTGAAATTTTTCTCCAATATGCATGATTGAGTTATCCATATCATATCCAAAATTCAATTAAATAATTTTTTTTTTGAAAGTATGAAAAATCATTTTCCACACTGCTATCCTGATCAAATTCCATACTCATGTACCATCAAAACCCTAATTTCAGCCAACTAGGGTTTATATTTCTCAAACCATAATTTATCAAACAATAGAACACTTAAAATTCTTATTAGGTTTAAAAACCATAATTGAATTATCATCATTAATTATATTTAAGCAATGATCAATCCAATTAAGCATATAATCATCCAGGTAAACCGTAGTTTACCCATTAAGCTCAGATGCGGTCATAACAACAATAACATCCAATCATGGACATAATGAGAATATGTATATGTACTCTTAACATCCATATGATCTCATCACAAGGATAGGAACTTGACAACATATGTCATTGAGTAATATAATTCTCTAGACATTCACTTTGTATCCTCATTATCTCATAACTTAGTGAAACAGATGAACTGGAAGCTTGCCTTTATATATGTGTTATTATTAATCAAATCCTTTTAGGTAATTATACCATCTCAATCATCATGTGATTTTATCTATGAGCATACCTTACCAACATCTATATGTTTCTCATTTTATTCTATCGAATAGCTCATCGATCATATGTTCTTTTTTTAAATCATCACCATGCATAGATAATTGAATGAATTCGATAATCATCACCATGTAGAGATAAAAGAAGAAGCAGATCAATACTAACTTGATGATCGGGGGAGTTTAATAAGTGAAAGGCCAGACTAGGTATCAGAAGTCCCTAGGGAATAATAGAAACATACCAAAACCATGGTAACAATGAGAGTATGTTCTTTTTAGTACACCCACATAAAGTAGGAAAAAATGTAAACATAAAATGTAAGGAGTGGGATCAAAAACCATTCCTCACTAAATAAAATAAAAGGAAACATCACATATATAAAACACACAACCACATTTGTACAAAGAAATGAAAATATAATGTATTCAAAAGTATGTTTAAGATATCAAAATATGGCAGTTGAAGATAAAAATATAATTATTACAACATTACGTCTAACATTATTCTTCACCATGCAAGGTCTACATAAAAAGAAACTACAGGAAACATACTATAGAGGATTAATTAACTACTTGAATCTATGTCCAAAAAGGATTAGCTACTCTGGAATAAATCATGGTCAACTTTGATCCACTCCTCCTTGATCTCTACCTAAGAGGTTGGAAGTATACCCCACAAGAGAAGACAAGATAAAAGTTGTCAACATAAAAGGTCGATATGAGTTTATTGGGATTGAAAAATATTATGAAAAAGGACCAAAAATATAATAATATTTCTCCTCCAACTGTATATCAAAAGAATATAAATTTCAAAAAGATAATAAAAATAGTTATATTTGTCGCTAAAAATTTTAAGGTATTCCATAAAAGTACACAAAAAGAATTTAAGACACATAATCCATAAAAAATAATACTTAACATGCATGTAAGTAAAATAAAGTTAGCATTAGTAAAATATAAATTAACAATGGAGGTTAGGGTACATAACCCAAAATCCAATAGAGAATGACACATAATTAAACAATTTATAAATGTGGGCACAAAAGTCGGGTATGGGGACACATAACCTCCATCCTAGTACATAACATGGCCAGATAACAAAACCAAAGCACTCATATCACTCTAGGGCTACTGATTCAATACACATGCACTAATGTAGAGGGAATTGAATGTTTAGTCATAATAGCAGAATTAATGATATCCCATCACATAAATGGACCATATGAAACCTCCACCACAAAAGTGGGAAATTTTTTGGGTTCCAACTCACAATAAGGAGCAATTTAATTCAATTCCACAAATAGGATTTCATCATGAAGCAAAGTAAAATGTAAGAGCTCAACATGAAATATAGAAAGTTTAAGAATATCAAGACTTCGATTCATTAAGATTAGACCCAAATAGGTCATCAAGTCCAGAAAGAGAAAATTCATTAAAAAAAACCTCAAAGAGGCCCAAGAGAGACATAAATAGGAACAATTGCTCAGTAAAAGATTTAAGACATGCAACATACCTCAAGATGTGTTTCAACTTGTCAAAGTTCAAAACCTAGACCCCAAGTCAGATAGTTCTTCACCAAATATTGAATTCTATATACAAACACTTAATTAGTGTGTATATAAACCCTAGATTAGTATTCTTATTGTAATTGGATTTGAGTTATTAAATATATATACTTGGTTAGTGGATAGTTTTCAAATTCCAACGAGTATATATTTGAAATTTCTTGACAATCAGAGAACTAGTTATAAATTTTTTAAATATCAACCAATTAGAAAATTAAATAAAATCACATAAAGAACATTATCCATTTCAAAACCTAGATGACATGACCTTATCTGGGTTTGCCATCTGGCTCAGGCCTACAACCAACTGGGCACACAACTCAATGTGAAAATGAAAACAATCAAAGGGTAAAAAGAGGATTTTGCCCCTGGTAGAAAAATAAAAAGAAAAAGGAAAGGAAGGTGTAAAGAAGAACATGCACAAAGGGGATTCATACCCTTCTCACCATACACACGCGGATGCAGAGTAGCACCAGGAAGAGCAACTAGCCAAGCCTCTTCTCTTGATGAGCCCTAGAATCAGTCCAGATGGCTTTGCATGAACTAGGCGGAGCAAAGAACCTTTGCTTGACTTCCTTGGTGGTCGGAAGAAACAAAGTGCCTAGGTCATTGAAGGTAGAAAATGAAGAAACACATGGGAGAAGAAAATCAACAATGCATATGAGGAATCAAGTCGAAAAACACAACAGAAATGATCAAATAACATTGTCTGTATTAGAACAAAGAAACAACTGTCTGAGAACCAGAAAAAAACCATCTGTCAGATTAGCATAAACATCAATGCACTAGTACATGGTTGATAGGGATAAATATGATATCCTATGATAATACAAAAGTAGGAAATGGAAGCAGGAGGTTCAAGGAAACTCACTGCCAATTCAATTGGTTTTTGATGGTCAGACTAGTCAAGGAAGGGCGAGTTGTCTAGCAGTATAGACGGTTTTGTGGTGGCAAAACTCACAAATTCAGACCAAATTTAAGACAGAGAAGGATTTCATGGGTGTTGGTAGTGGGTAACATTAAAAAGAATTGATTCGATACATTTCTTATGTACCCACAAGCACTATATTGGATTTCTGACCTCCTTTTTTTTCGATTTTTTTTCTCTTTTTTGGTCTCATATCAGACATGCTGAGCTCCACATTGTGTGTGTGTACGCGTGTGTGGCAAAGAAGGATAGTCTACAACTCAGAGGGAAAGGGGGCCGAGATGGTGGATTTGAGAAATTCTAGAATCATGAATGAGATACTTGCGTGTGAAATTGAAAAATGAAGCAAATGGTGATTTTTTTGCTCAAAGAGTGAGTAGAGAGGGAGATATCGATGAAGGAAGGACTGGGGTTGTAGTGTGCATTGTTTGTGTGTCATAGACCTCTCCTACCCAAGGTAGGAGATGAGTCTGGTGTCATTAGATCTAGACCATGTGATGCACACAAGGTGGAAAATCAAAACAAGGAAGAAGAAGACGTCAAAACTAATGCAAGTTGTGCATGTTTGGATGTCGTTCACTTTCTATTGACTCTTTCCTAGTAGATCCCAATATAGGAAGAAGAAGACGTCAAAATTGGCACAAGCAACATCAAGAGGTCGAGATGGTAGAAGAAAAATCTCAAGACCATGAGACACCAATCCCTTCACCGCCCAAGTTGTTGCATGAGTACTTCATGCTTGAGAACGACACTTCACCAACTTCCACAAGGGTGGATCAAATGTTGGGTCAACATTCCTCAATTCCATTAGATCTTCTTGGACTCCTCCCCACTTTCTATGGGTTCACGAGTGAAAACCCCTAGTACCATATCAATGCCTTCCTAGAGACGTATTCCACCTTTTGCACTCTTGTTTCCACGGATGACTCGATTCGGTGTACTTTGTTTCCTTTTTTCATCAAGGAGATGGCAAAATAATTGTATTTGTCCATGCCAGATCTTGTTATTTGGGAGGTTGTGAAATATGACTTTCTAAAGAAGTTCTACCCAATTGCTAAGATGACTGAAATGTGAAGACGCATCCGTTCATACAACTAAATGGAGAATGAGCAACTTCATGAAACTTGGAGAGGTTCCAAAGTTGTTGTGAGATTGGCCATAATTACAACACACCCATCTAGAATTTGGTTCAATATATCTATAGTGGTCTTTCTAAAATGGGTCAAACAATGGTTGACTCATCTTTACGGTGGAGCTTTCATGGCCAACCCTTCGAAAGAATCATGGCCACTTTTTATCACTTGGCTGAAAACTCCCATCACCATGCTTGTAGTGTGGATGTGCATTGTGAGAGAAACCCATCAACTTCACCCCCTTGCCACAGAGATGACTCCAGTTTGCAAATGGTGAAGATTTTGACATATATGATGAATCTAATGAAGACTCATGTGGAGGTTTCTTCTATCCACTTCACCAACTCTGTAGAGGATTTTTATAAGGAAGTTTAAGCTCTAAAATCTTTTGGAACAGTCAAGGCATGATGTCAAATGCTTACACTCTAGAATGGAGAAATCATCCTAACTTATGTTGGAAACAAGGAGATGACGGACAAAGGCAGTCTAGGAAACACCAAGGACCAAGGAACAATTTAAGGTTCAAAGAGGAAGTTTGTGGTAGATTGAGGAATGTAGATGAGGTGGAGAAGGATGTGTCATCCTATGGATAAATAATTAGCCACCTTGAGAAAAGGTTGGATCAGATATCCCTTTCACTTGCCCGTCGTGAGTAGGGAAGACTCCATCCCCAAATCATGGCCAACCCAAACAATGATAGTGGTTCTATGGGTACTCCTGAAGGTGCCCATGTTCCACCACAAGGACAAGTGACAACCTTGAAACAATACCAAGGACCCTCCAACCCATATTCTCCTCTACCATCACAACCTCCATTCAACCTCCAATACACCCAACACCGCTACCTCAATACCAACAACCACCACCTCAATACCATCGACCTCTATAACAACCACCTCCCCAACAACTACCTTACATCCTCCAAGACCCTAACCCACCACACTAAATACCACTAGCTACCAACACCATCATCACAAGATCCCCCTCCTCTTTATGAGAAAGTGAACATGGTGTCTGTCATATGGGGTAACAAGTTTGTTGAGAAATCCATGATTGGAAAGGTGCAAATGGCCAAAGTTCATGATGGAAAATCAATGCCAGAAAGTTCTTGTGAGGCTGCCAAGAGCACCAAAACCATGTTGTCCCGCCATTGTGTTAGAGTACCAAGTGCACTAGAAATCTATTGAGATGATAAAACCTATTGTCCCACCCTTGTTTGAGGAGATAACACCAAGTGTCCCACCAGATTTTAAAAGGATAATACCATGTGTCCCACCATCATTCAAGATGACATCACCAAATACCCCAACACACGATCTAAGATGTCCCAATGTGATATTTTAAGGTTCACAAGTTTTCAACATGATTGGGACCCCTCTATTGTACGTGTAACATCCTCAAAATATTAAACCTATCAACGATCACTAAACCAAAACCCTAATTTGCAAATTTAAGATTTTATCTATCAAATGGAATGTAATGTGACCTTTAAGTCCCAGATATGATGAAATATTCTCCTAACCTCAAATTAAAGAAAGGATAATTTCACCTTTTAATAATATATGCATTAGAATATTGACCTATATGAGGTTGATGAACAAAAGTTAATGAAAAAAGAAATCTAATTGGATAGGGAGATTCTATATGTCCTAATTAGCTTGTGGTTCAAATTTGAAGTCAATAGGATTTCATATGACCCTTAAAATCAATAAGTACAACTAGTATGTAGTTTTGATTAATGATTAATTGAATATCATTCAAATAATTCCAACCTAGACTATAGTACCGTGTTTTCATCCTATCACACGCATGTTTGCGTCACGTGGATCTATTTCGGGTCAGAGTCCCGGGTCTGTGGGAAGTGGGAGTCATCACTCCCCCCCAAAGTCCAACCCCTCTTTGACTCTTTTGAGGCAACAATCCTCATCTGAGTCTATCTTCCTCTCAGTCTCTCATATTTTTAAACCGATCAACTCTCAAAGAACCTCACATGATAACGACTTAATTGATGTCTAGTTTTACTGGAAATCCCTTCCTCAATCTCCCGGTCGATGAGATCTCACACCGTTCCACCCTAAAGCAAACTCCTTAGGTCTCCAGCTCTCTTGCGGCCCTTCCCTATATTTCAAATACCTTGAAAATGATCCATGGCATCCCGCAAACCAAAAGAAACCATTGCTCTGCCCTTAAATCCCCTAAAAATCCATCTCTAGCATCCAACTCTCCATACACATAGAGGTGGTATGAGGCGGAGGTACAGTGCATCTCAGACCTCTGTAGAAGCGCGGAGGAGTCACCTACACCCAAGGGAAGCTTCTTATACCCGAGTTTGGCTGAGATTTCAGGTATCAAGAATTTCCCTCTTTTTACCTTGTTTCGAATCTCATGGCGAATACTACTATTCCGATCACTGTGTTGCTTGGTTTTGGTGTGGGTAATTCTGCCTTGAAGTTTTGGACCCTTCTAAATCTTTGATTTGTCGCAGTTTTGCCTCTTTTTGAGTTTTCATCTTTCACGTTGTTGGAGACATGGATGAACCTGCTTCTAGAGCTTCCGATCACCAGAGAACCTCATGTCAGGTTCTCTAAGTTTGCCAGGCATTGGCGAGGAAGGCGGAAGCCTTGACTTTGATGTATGAGTGTAGGAATTGAGTTTTGGAATCAAGGATTCCTTCTATTCTTCTCATTATTCTGTGATGACCAAAGTGATAACAACCCGACCACTTGATTTCCTAGTTTTCCCTCGAGCACAAATTTTAGGTAACATGTCACCATGGGTAATTTTAGTATTTCGATTGTCGGCCTCTCTTCGACCGCATGAGCTCCTGACAGCTTGGTTTGAGTAGGCCTAGACCACACGTCTGGCCGTAACTGGGCCACCTAGGAATGGGGTCCAATTATCCACTAGATTATGTGCTTTTATATGTGGCTTTTGGAGGTTTTCTACTGGTCAATACTTCCGAAATTGATAGTAAATCAACCATTTATCTGAAAAATATGAGAAAATATGTTTTGGAAAGGTTTTTCAATGAGGAATGCGATTTTCAAGTTTTCAAACCCTAATTCAAGAGTGTTTGACCGTGTTTTCCTAAAAGAATCTTATTAGGGTTTAAGATGGTGTTTAAAGTGATAAATGATATAAATCATGTAATTTCAGGATCGTATGATTTGTTAAAGACCAGCGAGACGAGATTAGGTGTTGCCTTGCTCCAAGTAAGCGGGTCATGCCACTATACATATGTACTTTGAATGAATTGCTTGTTATCTATGATTTAGGATTATGCTTCAAATTCCAAGTTTATGAATGAAATTAAGATAATGATGATGCTTCAGATTATATTGCATGTTGTTTGCTACAATCATAAAGTCTTATGTTTATCACTTATGCACATTAGTTTAATGCTATGATAAAGTAATGATTAAGACATTGAAGTAAGAGTCATGTAACTTGTGTCATGTTAGTATCAAGATTGAGAGGGAGAAATCCCATGATGATTAAGACAATGTTCTTAATTTGTGAATTGTTCCTCTTTATGTTATTTTCTCTTTATGTCATTGATGAGCACTTTGGTGCAACTAAGATGAGCCTTAACCGGGTTGATGAGCACTTTGGTGCAACTATTGGATGAGGACAATTGACATTAATGGCAAGATAAGAACAATGATGTTAATGATTAAGTTAAGAGAATTAAGTAACTTATTATATGTTTCTCGCAATGATGGACCTTTATGGTCATTATGGGCTTCCTAGCAATGATGGGCATTCCGAGAATGATGTTCCCCATGTGGGCAGTGATGAAGAGAATGCATATAGTAATGCTTCTTAATTCATTGATGTAATGAAATCTAAAGTGTAATGAGAATTCTTAATGTTAAATCATGTCAACTTTATTTCAATTCAAGTATATATGCTTACTTTCTAGTTCTTATAACATGAATAGTGCTGCTTACTTACGCTGTTGCTTTGTTTCACATGGCCGTGGGATGAGATGTCCCTAGATCAAGAAGCAAGAGAGAATTGAAGCGAGCCCTTCAAGTAGCTGATCAAGGAGACTTTAGCTTGGTGGGGTGCCATCTACCACTCCATAGATTATCTAGTTTGGTTTCAGTTCATGCTTTAGATTTTCTTATCCTACATGTATTAGGTTTTGAAATAAGATGAGATAGTTTGTGTTTTTCCCTTTCAAAGAACAATGTATGAATCTATATTTTGAGTTAATGCATGGTGTTTCATTTACCTTATTGCAATGTATATCATGTTTTGTGATGTTCCTCTGAGCCAAGTGACCCATGTTATGGACAACATAGTGTTTGCTTCCACTGAATTATATATGTGCTTGGAGGGGCATTACAGTATGCCTTAGAGGACCCCTTCCTCAAGGAGGCAAGGGTATAACATGAAAATTTTGAAGGTCTTAAGGGAAATTAAGGTGACCACTCCATTGCTTGACATCATCAAGCAAATCTTAGCTTATGTGAAATTCCACAAGGGTGTGTACACCTTCAAGAAGAAGATAAAGGGGAAGCTTCTCAAGGAGATTTTGTTGGCCAAGCTAAAAGGTTTTGTTGATGAGGTCCATTTTTGTGAGATCTATGATGATGATCCTCAAGGGGATAAATATCATGAGGTGAAATATTTTGAGAAGATTGTCGATGATGATGATTGGAGCACCTTCATAGTGAATGAATTATGGATGGAGGAACACCAAACATGGTTGAAGGCAATAAACTTAGCACTAGTGGGAGCCAACCCACCTCATTTTGAGATTTTTGTTCTCAAAACCCATTTGTTTGTTATATTTTTTATTTTTCAAAGAAACATACACACACACACACTATACATGATGTTTTTGTGTTTTGAATTGTATTGGTCTTGGTAAATTGGAGGAAACATAATGTATAGAGGATCCCTCCAAAGAGAAAATCAAGATTGAAAAGAAAATTCCAAATCAGTGGACAAGCTATAGGAAGGTGACCAAAACGACTGTTCTATACAACACAGCCATGGTGTTAGCAAGCCAGAACGGCCGTTTTGTGTAGAACGATCATGACTACTAATGTGTTGCTCACTAGACACCTTGATATCTTTGTTCGATCTTGGTGTTTGTCTACCATGACTCCATGTCCTCTATCCTACAAATCTAAACTTCTATTCCATGCGAAGACAACATGGTTTAAAAGTTTGGAGTAGTAAGGTGGCAAACCCTTACTTTACCTCATTTTACTCTATATTCCTTGTTCTAAATTTTTTCTCAAGATGATCAAACAATATACCAACTCTCATAATTGTCTATCCATACTCTGTGTGCTTGCTTACATACATGCATATCATATAGTTGAAATTTAATGCATTTTTTGTGTAATTTCTCCAAATTGTTACATTTCATGCCATTCCATCTTATAGATTGCTTTTCATGTAGATTTTTGTAGTTTTTTAGTTGTTTAGATAGTATTTGCTTACTTTAGGATTATTATTTCCTAAATGTAGGTTTATATGTGATTGATGGCAAATTAGAACCATTTTGTCCAATTTTTCCAAAGCTTGAATTTACTTGCCCAATGACGTGTTTCAGCAAAAAATCTATCTATTGTGATGTGACCGATTAGAAATGTGATAATGCAACCGATTGGCTAAATGAGTCCTATGATGGAATTTTGCATATGCTCCAAGCCTCTCACAAGTAGTTACTTTTTTTCATAAAAGTGTAAACCTTGCAAGCCTTGAGCGCTTGGGATTATCCAGTCCATGTGAAAAGAGTGTAATATACTATATTGCTCACTTTATACACTATTTGTTTTCTTGGTGAGTGTTGCATGGACTAGATTGCTTGGATGAAATCATACACGGATCCTTACCACCCATGACCCCACTTTAAGTGACATTTCTTCTATCATCTTCTTACCTCTACACCTCACATAAGGATGCCAAAAGTGCACATATTAGCCTTGGCCACCCTCCAAAAGTTTGGGGTGGTCTTATCTATACCACCCCACTTCACTCTTGTCACCATATGTCATTCTTACATATAGGGTAGAGAAAAAGAAAAAGAAATAAGGGCTGGATCTATGTAACTGCCTATCAGAAAAAGAAAAGAAAAAAAATGAGTGCTCCTATGTAATAGCACTCGACTCCCTTCCATAACCCTTCTTCTCTTTTTACGCCTAGTAGGTCTAGGGTAAATCAACTCTATCCCTCACACCCCTACATAAGCCAAATGGGTCATGAGGCAGAATGAAGTGTATGTTGTAGTTCTAGCAAGTGAAACAACAACTTTAACCATTTGAATGTATGTCATTGCATGACACGATATACCTAGAGCTCTATGAAATTTGCATCACTTGCATGTATGGTTGGTATCCCATATTTGAAGCTTTTGTGCTTTGTGCTTGAATCACACCTGAAAATGATAAATGAATAGAGAGTAGTGGATTGCATGCCTAATTCCTCATGTGAACTCATTATAGCCAAATAACATCATGATCATGTTTTTATTGAATGAATTGAAAGAGAGATTAAGTATGAGGATACTTGAAGAAAACTATGTTCTAAGTTTGGGGTGGTGATGTAGTCCTATTTTAGGGCTTCATCTTGTGTCTTCTTGCACTTCAATCACATTTAAGTATGTTAGATTGCAAGCTATTTCTCCTCATAAATGCTATTATGTCAAATCCCCTTATGGCCACTCTTTGTATGTTTTTAAAGTACTTGGACCATGCCTTGGATGGACAAGTGAGAGGAAGATGTTATAGGGTTTCTCCACCCATGTAAGAGTCTAAAGAAGGTCATAGAGCTCCCCCAAATTAAACTAGTAGCCAAAGATCAAGCTAGATCAATATTTTCCGTGGATCATGACGTTTGAAGCTCAAAGTGCATGCAAGGCCCCAACATGGCTGTGGTGACACAGAACGGACATGCTGCTAAATGAAGAAGTCATATGTTGATTCAAGGGTTGATGAAGCTAAAATACACTAGAAAAACAGCCGTGTTAGTTAATACGGTTATTCCAGCCAGAACAATTATGCTTCCCAGAGTCAGAACGACTGAGCCCAAGAGAACAAACCCTAGCCAAGTTTCCCACCATGACCGTGATACCTAAACCCCACCACAGTTGTGCTTACGACATGCTACTAAGCCTCCTAACCCCCATTTTAAACTTTAAAACTCCATTCCATCAGCACAAACATTCCCTCCTAGCACGACCTTGTCACATCTTTGTAGGGAAATATGGCTACAAAATAGGCAACAGAAACAAAATTTAGTTGTCATATTCCCCTTTGAACAGTTGATCGTGTCAATAACTATGTAATAGAAAGGATGGTTTGTGAGGTACACTTGGTCATGGAGCAAGTCTAGCGACAATCCCCTCACAGTAGCGTGCACCTTCCTTCAAGTTGCACTTAGACAACGTCAGAAACAGCCTCTTGGTTGATCACCGCGAGTAATAGTTGACCCTGTCCTCCTAGTGGCAGGAAACAACCTCCTTGCCTCTATAGTAGTCCACACAGACCATCGGGAACTCCAGTAGTTCTAGGAGAATGAAAAAAAGGAGTAGTCCCTTCTAGTCAGTGTACTAGTACCAACTTGCTCTCATATAATTGTCTCTCCCTTGCTATCCTTGCCTTTGATGGGTAGGACTTGCTTGGTCTCTCCCAGTTATCACAACCAGAGAAGACAACGATTATTAGAGATTATTGTTGTGTTTGAGAAGCCCCCATGATGTGTGCATTTTATATCTATTTTTTGCACACATCTGCACACAAATTAAGTTCATTTTACATTCCATTTAGCCTCTAATTATACTTAACTTGCCATCTTTTAGTTATTTTACTTGTTGCATGATGTTGATTGCAGACACACACGTTCAAAATGCCAAATTGGAGATAGCCCAACTCAAATCCGACCTTAATGGGACCTCCCCTTGATTTGCAACTGATTCAGAGTTCATTCTTGAAGAAACAACATTGAACACAACATGTCTTATTTAAGACATGACGTGTGACTTTCCATAATAGCTCACAGAACAAAAAATATGATTGTCTTATTCGGGACACGGTCGTGTAAGATTCTAGCAGCCTTAGCGACCAAAGTACATAGTAGCTACACATCATGTCTTGTTTAAAACACGATGCATCTTCATGATCCGGGGGCCAACCCTGACTTTCTTCCAATGTACACATGCATGTATTTAATCGAACATGTCATGTACCTTATGCTCAGATTGACTCCAGAGACAGACACATGATGTGTCTCTCATGGAACACACCATATATTTCTCTCCAGCACTAGTTAGTCGACAAGTTACATGAAAAGACATGCCGTGTCGTTATCAGTTTCTATAGAAATTAACAGCAACCGCCCCTCATTTTAAAGGAGGAATTTAACCTTTTGGGTGGTTATTAATCATCATTTGTAAGCATTTTTTGTCTAAGAGAAGTTCTAGAGCAGAGGCAGGTGATTTTGGGGTGGAAGAAGAGTTTTTCTTGGGAAAGAGCCTTCATTCTACTTCATTTCTTTACCATTTCTTCTCCAAAGGTGCAACAGAGCTTTTCTTCTCACGCAAGATTCTCGGGAGGGAGGATTGTCCGAGATGAAGCAGCTCCAAGGGTGGAATCTCATCCTCTAGATGAATCTCTACTTCCCCTTGACTACGCTTCTGGTTCCTTCAACTTTTTCTTCTCTTAATCATGTAAAACTCTGAAAATTCTACAATGTGTTTGTGCATCTCCGTTATGGATGAGAAGAACTCTTTTCTTGGGTATGGAGGAGTAGCTCCCATGCCATTACTCATGTGAATACGAAATTTATATCTTATGTTAGTTAATTTGCTTCTCCATGGATGCCTATAGTGGTTTGTCACTTGTATGTTTGGTTGGCCACCTTCTATACATGTTTTATGCTTTCTTGTGCTATTTGGGAGAATATATGATGAAGTAGGGAGTAGGATTCATGGAAATATGCTCTTGACCATGTGAATGGCTAGAGTATGTTGAGGGTTTTAGATTGTGTTCGAATCTAGCATAAACATGGGAGTGTTATTCTATGAAGAGAACCATCCCATGTCATCCGAAGGTGCATGATGAAGACAATCTCCTTGCAAAATTGACTGCATGTTTTAATTTTATTATTATGCATGATGTGATGGTGTGGTAGTGATCCATAAGTAGGATTATCCAATTTGTGATATGAACTAAACCAAGATCTTTATTGCTACTTGCCTTTTAGTTACCTATAATCAATTCAACTTTTGTAAACCAACCTAGATTAATGAAAGTTAATGATTCTGTGCATGACTAACATAGCTCCTTGAGTTTGACACTCAACTACAATTGACCTCGTACACTTGTAGGTGATAAGTGAGTTGAGACCTTTCTTTTAAAACTCCAACAAGTTTTTGGTGCCATTTCTTGGGAGCTATGGTAATATTTGTTAGAGTAGAAAATTTAACTAGGGATTGAGAGTAAGTCACCATTTTTGTATTTTATATTTTGGTACCTCATAGATTTTGTGAATCTTACTCAATTTTGCTTTTCAGGTTGCATGCGTCATTCTAAGAGGGGTCTACATACATCAATGTTTCTAGAACTAGAAATAGAGAAAACCTTAAGTAGTCGCAGGAGAGCAAGGAGGAGTGAGAACTCTTCAAGTTTGGAGGAATCACGTCCTTCAATAATGCAATCTTCACCTTCATCACTGCCTTTACCTGATCCTCTTCAAGAATCAGAGATGGAGGACAACCGTCCACTCAAAGATTTCATTATGCTGACTACCATTAATATTTGTGGGGCCATAGATCATCCTACAATAGAGGTCAAAAACTTCTCCATCATCCCTACAATCATGCAGATGATCCAACCGAATTGATTCGGGAGAACTCCTATGGAAGATCCAAATCTTCACATAGTGGAGTTTCTACAATATATGAACACCTTTAAGATCAACGGTGATCCAGATGAAGGAGTACACCTACTCATGTTTCCATTCACTCTACGAGACTGGGCCAAGGCGTGGCTCTCTTCGTTACCTAAATGATACATCAAGAGTCGGGATGAATTGCTAAATGCTTTCCTAACTAAGTATTTCCATCCTAGCAAGAAAGCCCAACTGAGGAACTAGATCACAAACTTTAAGCAACAAGAAGAAGAGACACTCTATGAAACCTGGGAGAGATTTAAGGATCTGCAATGCCTATGTCCTCACCATGCTTTAACCAACTGGTTGCTACTGCAAACCTTCTACAACGGGTTATTCTACAACACCCATATGTCCATTGATGTCACTACAAATGGAGCCTTTATGAATAAGTCATATAGTGAAGCCTATGCCATTATTGAAGATATGGTGCTCAATCACAACTAATGGAGTTCAAAAAGGACCAGTCAATCATTCTCTTTCTCCAGCTCCAGTGAGAAGTCC
This sequence comes from Alisma plantago-aquatica, assembly GCA_963693085.1. NCBI lineage: Eukaryota > Viridiplantae > Streptophyta > Magnoliopsida > Alismatales > Alismataceae > Alisma > Alisma plantago-aquatica. The sequence goes on from OY856409.1 coordinate 1,437,996,426, forward strand.
AGTGAGAAACACATTGTGGACGTCGTGGACTTGATTGCAGGAAAACTTGATGCCTTAACCCAAAAATTTGAAAAGCTGACCACTCACTCAATTCAAGCACTCGAGCAAGTAGGTGAGGCATGTGGAACGTCTGGCCACAACTCTGCCTCTAGTTTTTCACCGTAGATGAATGTCACTGAATCACCAGAACAAGTCAATGTCGTAGGCAATTTTAATAACAGACAAGCCTACAATCCTTTTTCTGAGACCTATATCCCAGGATGGAGAGACGATCCCAACTTTTCTTATAGGAACAACTGTAATTAAAGGGGAAAATGATGAATTAATACAAACAAGAATTGTCATTGGGTGGTGAATGTGCATCGATTATAGAAAATTAAATAAAGCCACCAGGAAGGATAATTTCCCTTCACCTTTTATTTACTTGATGCTAGAAAGGCTTTCTCATCACTCCTACTTTTGCTATCTTGACGAGTATAGCGGGTTCTTTCAGATTCACATCTACCCACCCAATCAGTAAAAGGCCACTTTCACATGCACCTATGGAACTTATGCTTATAGGCAGATGCCCTTTGGACCTTGTAATGCCACTACCACTTTTCAAAGGTGTATGATGTCTATTTTCTCTTATTACACTTAAAAGATAATGGAAATATTCATGGATGACTTTAGTGTGTATGGAAATTCCTTTGATGATTGTTTGTTAAATCTAACTAATGTTTATAGAGATGCCAACAAGTCAACCTCGTGCTTAATTGGGAAAAGTGCCATTTTATGGTGCATACATGGCTTGTTCTAGGCCATGTTATCTCAAGTAGATGAAATGAAGAGGATAAATCTAAAGTGGAAGCCATTGAAAAGATGTCAACTCCAACCAATGTGAAAGAAATTCATAGATTTTTAGGCTATGCAGGTTTCTACATAAGATTTAAAATGGACTTCTCAAAGATTGCAAAGCCTTTATTCTCCCCACTAGCAAAAGATGCCGAGTTCATGTTTGATGATGATTGTCAATTTGCTTTTCAAAAGTTGAAAGATGCCCTAGTTTCAACTCCCATCATCCATCCACCAGATTGGAGTGCTCCTTTTGAAGTCATGTGCGATGCGAGCGACTATGCTATAGGAGCAGTCTTGGGACAAAGAAGAGATAACAAACTCCATGCCATACATTATGCGAGTAAGACCCTTGATGATGCACAAATAAACTATGGTACTACTGAGAAGGAGATGCTTTCCATAGTCTATGCCTTTGATAATTTCAGACAATATCTAGTGGGTTCCTAGGTCATAGTATATACAGATCATGCTGCAATAAGGTACCTTATGAGCAGGAAAGATGCCAAACCTCACCTCATCCACTGGATATTGCTATTATATGAGTTTGACTTGGAAATCAAGGATAAGAAAGGGACTGAGAACAATGTAGCTGAACATCTCTCACGTCTTTCTACTAGTGCTGAAGACAAGGTTCCAATTGATGAGAAATTGCCTATTGAGAAGCTGTATGTGGTAAATTCTCTTGTTGTGCCATGCTTCACTGATTTTGCAAATTATCTTGCCACCAAATGTCTTCCACTTGATTTCACATACCAACAAAAAAAAGTTCCTTGATGATGTCAAATTCTATTATTGGGACGATCCTCTATTGTTCAAGCAATGTGCAGATGGACTTATTAAGAGATGCATTCCCAATGAAGAGATTGCTAGTGTGATTTCAGATTGTCATTCCTCTCTCTACGATAGACACTTTGAAGTGAACAAGACTACAACCAAGATTCTTCAATCACGTTTCTATTGGCTAAGCCTATTTCGTGACGTGCATGCATTTTTCAAAGCTTGCGATGATTTTCAAAGAGACGGGGGCATCTCAAAGAGGGATGAAATGCCATTGAACTCAATCCTAGAAATACAAGTCTTCAACGTGTGGGGCATAGATTATATGGGCCCTTTTCCATCCTCATGTAGCCACAAATTCATCCTAGTAGCTTGTGATTATGTATCCAAATGGGTGGAGGCGATCCCCACTCAAGCACCAGATGCAAAGTCAGTTATAAAATTGTTCTAGAAGATTATTTTTCCCAAGTTTGGAGTTCCAAGAGCAATAATATCTGATGGTGGTAGCCATTTCAATGAAAGAAACTTTAACAACCTGCTTAGCAAGTATGGAGTGAAGCATAAGGTGTCCACACCTTATCATCCTCAAACACCAGGCCATGTAGAGATCTCAAATAGACAATTAAAATCTATCCTAGAAAAGACTATCTCTAGCTCAAGGAAAGATTGGGCACTGAAGGTAGACAATGCATTATGGGCATACAGACAACTTTTAAAACTCCAATTGGAACTACTCCTTGCAAGCTTGTCTATGACAAATTATGTCACTTACCCATAGAATTGGAGCACAAAGAATTGTAGGCAATCAATTTCCTTAACTATGACCTAAAGAAAGTAGGAGAGAAAAGATTGTTGCAACTCCAAGAGCTCGAAGAACTCAAAATGGACACATATGAGAACGCTAATATCTACAAAGAAAAGATGAAAAGATGGCATGGCAAAAGAATCAAGTTCAAAGATTTCAAAGAAGGAGACCGAATTCTATTGTTCAACTCCAAACTCAAGTTCTTTCTACAAAAATTAAGATCTAGGAGGTCTACACCATTCTTAGTCTTGAAAGTCTTTCCATATGGGACAGTGGATCTGCAAGGGAAGTAATCAACATTCAAAGTTAATGGACAAAGGTGCAATATGTACACCGCAAGAGATGAGATTGACAAGGGAGCCTCTTGCTCCCTCCAAGACACTTGATCAACAAGCTAAAGTGTCTCCAAGACGCTTGATCAACAAGCTAAAGTGTCTTACTTCAGACTTTAAATAGAGGAACTTGTGGGAGTTGATCCCACACTAGGATAGATTTCATTTATTAGTACTAGTCAAGAACATTTTTTAATTCCCCAAATAAACTTGTCATGAATGAATGTAATAATGTATATGACGTGGCTTTTACTGCACTAACAAACTCACTTAGGGCTGAAATCCCTAAATTTTTACCAAAACCTTGTGCAATATTACCACCCACAAGTGGACGGGTCTTATCACAATATAGTTAAGGATCAAATCCCAAGGGACAATGTTTTTAAGAATATTGCTAGTCGTATCTAGTTGAATCAAGACTAATATTTTGAGCAAGATTTGATTTGGGTTTAGTTAAACTAATTGCAAGGAAAGTAAAAGAGCAAGATTAAAACTGAGTTTAGATAAATGATGGGAATCACTGGGGTGGAATTAGGTTTCACCACCAGTACTCATGCAAACACATCCAAAACACATCCACACAAGATACAACTATCCAAATGGAGTAGCAAACCATCCGTTAGGAAATAGAGTTTGCATACGCATCTCCATGGGCTCGATGTCTCGTTATTCACGGGTCACACACTTACTACTATGTAGATATCCCTTCGAAAGTTCTCATCTAGGCATCAACCATGTTAATTGATATTCAAATGCTATGTATTGAAGTTCTTGCAACAAAGGAATATAATAGATCATGCAAGGCATGTGATCAATTCACAAAGCATTCATTAAATGATAAACAACAAAATGGAGAGTTATATACAAGCCATGGAATGTTATAAGATGAACATTTAAGCACAGGCAGTGCATCTAGTCCCCTCACCCCAACGAAATGGACTACTCGCTCCTCATGATAGAAACAAAAAGAATAAGAGAGAGGGAAGATTCTACCATGGTTATGGTGAAGAAGATGATCGCAGCTCGGTGGAGAAACAATCTTCTACATGATGGCAAGGAAGATCTAGACGAGGAGGGGAAGAACACCAAGATAGACAAGGATGATTTTCTCTCTCCTTCTTCCTTCTCTTCTTGGGCTCTTGCTTGCAGGAGATGGAGCAGTAGATGGCTGATGGATGAAGGTGTTACAGATCTGAAATCCAACCACTTTCATGGCTAGGAGGTAGATCTTGATAGAGCAGAGATGGCAGAGTAGCAAGGACACCACATGGGTAGTATTTGGCAGCGAAGATCGTCTTCCTTGGCTGGGTAGAGAGCGACAACCTATTAGCATGGATGGAGAGGAAGCAACCCCTCAAATGAAGGAGGGGGTCGTCTATTTATAGGTGCAGATCTGGAGGGCATCGACTTAGCTGTCATGGTCACGTCCTTCAGTAGCAGTCGTGGTACTCCTCGGCACGAGCGTGCTGGGTGTGCACCCGACCGTGCTGGGTGTGCGCCCGACCGTGCCAATGTGGCTGCATTCAAGGTGATTGTCATAGTCGAGGTGATTGCCACAGTAGAGGTGATTGCCGCGGTCGAGGTGATTGTACCACGCTCACACTAGTATATGTATCGCGGTCGCACTGGTATGCCATAGTCGTGGTGGGGTCTTCTTGGTCACAGTGGGGTGTTACAGTTGCACTACCTTGGCCTCAGCCCGACCATTCTGAGATGGGCCCGGTCGTGCCAAGTGTCATTCGACATGATGTCTTGGTTGCAGTCATGACATCATGGAACAAACCCACCCTCGTGGGGTGGGGTATTGCTATGGGTCAATGGGCATGCATCAATGAATCCTCTGACTGATGAGGATGCTTCTGATGAAGGAACTGCCCATCGAAAATAGGATCCAAATTATAAAAAGTTTCTTGGGTCCACTAGTCGATTAGCAGAACCACCATATCCTACACTGGTGCACATAGTTCAATGCTTCATCCTACAATGGATACAAATGAACTTGATCAAAACTCTAAATAATCATTTGAAACTGAGGAAAATTGTATCTGAGCAGATTCATGGGGTATATGTAAGCTTTCAATGCTAAATAGGGCCAAAATTGGTAACTAAAACTAAGATGAATATCTATTCATAAAAACATCCTAAATTTAAATGTTTCTCATCCTTGAGTAACACAAAATCTGAAACAGTCGCCAACTGAATACTTTCAACTCTTGTGATTTCCTCATCTTCACATCATGTTTATTTCTTTTCTGCTATGTACGACTGGGCATCTCAACTTCCTGAGATCACTGAACACATCTCACAATTGAAAAACTACTAGAGGGGGGGTGAATAGAGTTTTTGAATTATTTTAACAATTTATTGAATTCAAACAACCACAATTGAAATTAGAAGAAAGAGACAGGTGTTTAGAGTGGTTCCAACTATAGCAAATACTATAGTTGTCAGTCCACTACCCGGTTGCTTACCCAACCGGGATTTGAAAGTATTTATTTTATTACCTCTCGAGGATTTATACAAAATACAATACTTTCCTTTACACCCTTTAAATAGCCTTCACCCTGAAGTAGGTGCACCAACTTTGAGGTAGCCTTCTATGAAGTAACTCCAAGCTCCCCCTTGAAGTAGCCTTCCTCTCTAGAAGTAACCTCCCGTTGCACCAGCCTTCTGAAGTAGCTCAAAGTCTCCTTCTTTGCCAAGAAGATCTTCACCCTCTCCAATCCGCAACCTCCAACCTAGGAGTAGCAAGGAGAGTACAAACAATGATAGGGAACAAGAAAGAAAATAGAAATTACAACTTATCCTGTATAGCCCAAGGCTTGATTTGCCTATATCAAGCGTATAGATCTCCTTAACCAAGTATGTGAACTTGTGATTGCAGTGGGTAGGAGATACTAGCCTATAGGACACGAATTATGAGCTAAGGAATGAAATGGCCAATTGTCACAATGCTCAAATTGCTCACAAACAGATTGCACAAAGTATGCTCAAAGGTTTCTCAAGTGTAGCAAGTGTAAAACAAGTGAGTTTAGGTGTCCTATGGCTTGTCCTATTTATAGGAATGGCCTAAGGATGCTTAAGGACGTTCTAGACAACTTCTAGGGGTTTCTAAGTGCTTAACTAGCCGTTAGGTACAAAGTTGTTGCTTTAACAACGGCTAATTAATTAATTCTGCAGTTGCTGTCAGAGACCATCTCGGTCGACAAATGGTCGACCGAGACACCTACTCGGTCAAACTTTTGTCGACCGACATGCTCTCTGGAATAAGTGATTTGCAACGTCTTTCTCCAACTGCCAACTAACTTGTCTGTTGTGTCTAACGGCTACTTTGGATCTTTCTCGGTCGAGAAGATTGTCGACTGAGAGTGTCTCGGTCGAGGAGTTTGTCGACCGAGATTGATCCTGTTTCAAGGTTTCAATTTAGGCACTAATTATGTGTGTGAGTGTGCAAAAGTAATCCTATTTGAATGGGATGACTTGTCTAACTGTGGTGTTTAGCTAGGGAGAATCTAACGCTTGATTTACATGCAATTCTAAGTACTTGTACATTATATTTTTGTACAAGTTTTTACAACAGTTATTACATTGCATGAAAATATAAATATGTAAGCTTGTAGATTTTCCCTTGTTGCTTTGTCATCCTGCACACTCAAGTAGCTCGTTAGATTAATAAGAATGAAATGTTTGTCATAATCAAAACAAAGGGATTTATAGATGTCCATTTAGCCAACAATCTCCCCCTTTTTGAAGATGACAAACATTTCCAAAATATAAATAAAGGAAATATAAAACATATGAGTTTCATACCTTTAGATTACCTTTTGTAGCTTTTTCTCTTGTGTATAAAATGTGTGCTTATTATTCCCATGATGGAACATGAAATCCAGATCATTTCGGAATATAGCAACTTTCAATGTAAAGCCAAGAGTTTATTTATGAAACTCATTAATTGAGTTTTACATAATTACTAAGTTTTAGTTTTATATTTATCTCTCCTCCTTTGTCATTTCAAAAAGATAACCATTTAAGAATAAAAACTTCCCCTTAATTAGATGTCCCATCAAATCTAATAAAAAATATGTCCATTTAAAAACCAAAAATGTAAATAAGAGTTTTTGTTTAAGTAGCACAAATATCAAAGAAAACATCTTCCAAAGGAATGATAAGCAATTGCTTCCTAATTTTGTTAAATTGATCTAGTGGAAGCAGTTTTGTAAAAATATTAGCCAATTTTATCTTCAACATGATGAAGGGAAACATGATTGATTTGCAAATATATTCAGTTTTATTGCAGACTTGACAACAGAAACCTGCTCGGTCGACGATCTTTCGACCGATAGTGTTCTCGGTCGAACAGTTTCTCGACCGAGAATGTGTCTGGATTTGTTTCATAACTGTTTTAAGTAATTGTGTCATAGATCCTTGTCAATTTTGCCACAATTTTAAAGGTTGTATTTTTTTTTAATTTATTTATTACTCCCCTTATTTTGTATGCTCTACAATGATGATCTTATAATCCATATTTTGAAGATGTCTCACATGCTCTTTATAAAAATATCCATTGGAATCAAGTAAAGATGACCAATTTCATTAAAAGCATGTATTACAAGCATAGAAAGATAGACACATCATATAGAGATGACCCATTACAATTATTCAAAAGATATCATTACAATAACTCCAACACTTACTGGAAAGACTTAAGAATTACATCAATGTCAGGGTCTTTCCCAAGAAAAGGCTCAGTTCTATAATACTGGACCAAGGTTTGCCAATCTAGAGCACCTGTCTTAGTTAAAGCATATGCTTCCAAGAATGTAGGAACTCGGTCAAATCGGAAATGAGCGGCAATATCTTACAGTTGCATGGATGAAAACTGAGTGTGCGTAAGATCCACAGATGGTGGAGGTGGAGTTTGATAATAGTTGTACGAAGGATTGTATGGATTGAGCATGCCAGGATTTAAAGAATACGGATATTCATCAGGTTGGTTTGGTGAAAGGGTTTGCATTCTTTGGTTTATATAAGTCATGGCATGATGGTTATAGTCTAGTTGTTTGCTAAGGTGATATTGGGAGCCAGCAATATAAGTAAGAGTGTTTTGAATGGGATCATGTGATAGGTTAGTAGGAGGAGGGGGTGGTGGTATGTCTTGATGAGATGTTTCTCCTTCTACTCTAGCCCTTTTATGACCAAAATCAATTCCCATTTTTTCTACTGTATTCTTACTTATTTTTTGTGGTCTACGCTCCCATGTATATCCCATATCCTCAAGTTGGGTCTTAAGGAAATGTTGAGTAATTTGGCATACAAAATCGGCATATGGAGGATTGCCAGAAAACTCAAGCATGTTTTTAAGAATGATGCGGATAAAATTTGTGGGAATACGTTGGATAATGGCATATATTAGACACATACGAAAAATAGGAACTTCAGACTTATTGGCTCTAGGATGTATGTTTGTTGAAACAATAAGGTTTATAATCCTAGCAGCTGGTTTGAGATTTATAGCATAATATGTGCCTCTATCTTCGTGACAGGTTGTATTAGATTGAAAAATGGTCCTTTTGATGTCACTAAGACTAATGGTATGGTCATCTTGGATAAATTGGTTAAGGGGGCTTCCAGAAGTAAGGTCAAGGGTGTCTTGATATTCATCTATGTCAATATTTAGCATGTCAAGAATATCCCCTTCAGTAAATCGGAAGCTATGCCCATTGACCATAGTATAGAAGAAGATGGTTTCATTTTCAGAGTGGGAAATGAGGTTTGCATAGAATTCATTCACTACCTTGATGGAATAGGAAGGAAAAGAAGGGTTGATGAATTCTTTTAACTTTTGCACTTCGAAAAGGTCCTCCAAGTCGACGATGTTGATGAAGTCCATAACTTCAACTGGTCGTCGTGGGAGAGGAGCTTTGGAGGAAAGCCGTAGATATCGATCACCAGCATCTCCATCGACGAAGGCAATGTCATTGATGATCGTCAGTGGTGGAGTAGCTTCCCTTCCTTTCCTGCCGGCGACCTTCTTCTTTCCACGAGAAGACGATGAGGCCATTGTGTTGCTTGAAGGTGGAGAAGAAGCAAGGATGGCTTGTGGATGAGGATGCTAAAGAGTTGCACAAAAATGCACTAGAGAGAGCCTATGGAAGCAAGAGTATGCAAGTGTGAGGAGGTGACTCGTTTTGGGTTCCTTTTATAACAATCCAGCGACCTGGTCGGTCGACGATTCGTCGACCGAGCGTCCGCAACGGTCATGTTGCAGACGCACCACTCGGCTCCCCAACGGTCATATAACGGTCATAAACGGTCATACCGGTCAGTTTACAACGGTCATATCCAACGGCTATTTCTCGGTCGAACAATTGTCGACCGACTTGTCTCGGTCGAACATTTATCGACCGAAAGTGTGTCCGATACTAAATCTGTCTAGATTCTGTCGGTCGAGAGAGAGGGGCTGACCGAAAGATTTTCGGTCAAAGAGTTCGTCGACCGACAGACTTACTGAGTACGAATTTGAAGCTGATTTTTAATGTAAGTGATAGACTATATTTGTAGAGCACATATATAGATTTTCTAAGGGAGTAATATTGTGTTTATTATTGACAATATTGGGACAAGTTGTGATCATAAATTATTCTTTTAATCATAAAAGGATATCCAAATAGTTATTATGTCAAACTTATTTTAGGTCGAATTTGACTACGACCATAGCGCCCCTTGGTCGAATTTTATTTTGACCAAGAGGCTAATTTTGCAGATTTTCAGATTGAATATGTTGAGTATAATATCTGCATTTAATTAAATGTCAAGCTGAAGCATAATACTTAATATGATTCTTAATTGAAGGCACAATTAATTATCTCAAATCTTCAAAGATACTAATTTATGGATTTTTATCTTAATGTGTTGCAAGCAATAACATATAACCAATAAATCATTTTGCTTGCCTATATATTTTCATGAATCCATGCATACAATTATCATTATCTATGCGCACCCAATGATGAAAGCATGGTATAATGATAATAACAACATACAATGATAATTCCATCACATGATTAGTATATGAATAGACCAGAAGATACTTTTACAAACAATCATGTGAAAATAGGAATTTTCTTTTCATTTGACTAAGCATGATTTCAGTTTAAACTTTAAATCATCTAGGGAATAAACTAATATTAATTTCATTTATATTTGTAGAGATGATTTCCAAAATATATCCAGTCATTAATCATAAGTACATAGCAATTTCATCGGAAAAATAAATGCAGCAATTTTGTAGTAGACTGGAGAACAGTGATGTGCTCGGTCGACAATTGTTCGACCGATGGTCTTTCGGTCGACAGTTTTTCGACCGACAAGATTCCTGGAACTGTTAATAAAACATAATTGTGTGAGTTAACTATTTAGATATTTATTTGTAATCTCATTATGATGAGTTGAGATAGACATAGAAATATGCAACTAATGTCTCTGGTCATATCTCAACTTGATTCTGTTTATTTAGTTTGGAGGTTTTGGAACCCAAACTAACTCGACATCTTTTCTCTTATAAGGACATAAAAAAGAGTAATGTCCAAGACGTGAGCAATAATGGCAACATATAGAATCAACCTCAAGTCGTTTTCTATGGTTTTGTTCTAGGTTGTTCTTTGGTACAAATGTATTTGTTCCTTTAGGTACATATATAGATTGATGGGTTTGTGACCTTTTCCAACTAGGTTGATAGGACTTCCCTTTAGGCTTATAACCTAGTCCTCTTCTCCCAATTTTATGATAGGAATTATCTAAGATTTGATCAAGAATGCCATTATTATTTAAATTACTGACTTTTTGTTGTAACTTGGCAATCTCTTCCATTCTCTTCTTAATATCTAGTTTTGCTTGATCTAGATTAGATGACAATAAATTTCTTTCTTTGACAATAGAATCATAATCTAGATGGTTGCACAAAATGGGTTGTTTTTGAAGATCATTCACTTGTCTTTGCAAATTATTCTTCTCTAAAGAAAGTAGATTACAATTTGCCTCTATAGATTTTATATTAATATCATGATCTTCAATGATCTTTTTAAGATCTTCGTTTTCGGATGTAATAGCAAGAAGTTTAGCATGTAATTCATCATTTGCTTTATTTGACTTCTTTAATTTCTTCTTGCATTCAACATATTTAATATGTGTTTCTTCAAGGCTAGCAACTAGTTCTTCTTTAGATAAATCAAAAAGACTTACCTCTTCTTCTTCTTCCTCGCTAGTTGTAGCAATGAGACAATCTTTGTTCTCATCTTCCTTCTTAGATCTCCATGGGCATCCAGTTGTTGGGTGGCTTGTACCTAAGCACCAATTGCAATATGTTGTAGTTTTGTCCAAGCAGCACCTTTTGTTGTGATTGTAATCACCACTACCCTCCATTCTTCAAGACCTTGTTAGGGTTCCTTGAAGCCTGCTCTGATACCAATTGAAAAACTACTAGAGGGGGGGTGAATAGAGTTTTTGAATTATTTTAACAATTTATTGAATTCAAACAACCACAGTTGAAATTAGAAGAAAGAGACAGGTGTTTAGAGTGGTTCCAACTATAGCAAATACTATAGTTGTCAGTCCACTACCCGGTTGCTTACCCAACCGGGATTTGAAAGTATTTATTTTATTACCTCTCGAGGATTTATACAAAATACAATACTTTCCTTTACACCCTTTGAACAGCCTTCACCCTGAAGTAGGTGCACCAACTTTGAGGTAGCCTTCTATGAAGTAACTCCAAGCTCCCCCTTGAAGTAGCCTTCCTCTCTAGAAGTAACCTCCCGTTGCACCAGCCTTCTGAAGTAGCTCAAAGTCTCCTTCTTCGCCAAGAAGATCTTCACCCTCTCCAATCCGCAACCTCCAACCTAGGAGTAGCAAGGAGAGTACAAACAATAATAGGGAACAAGAAAGAAAATAGAAATTACAACTTATCCTGTATAGCCCAAGGCTTGATTTGCCTATATCAAGCGTATAGATCTCCTTAACCAAGTATGTGAACTTGTGATTGCAGTGGGTAGGAGATACTAGCCTATAGGACACAAATTATGAGCTAAGGAATGAAATGGCCAATTGTCACAATGCTCAAATTGCTCACAAACAGATTGCACAAAGTATGCTCAAAGGTTTCTCAAGTGTAGCAAGTTTAAAACAAGTGAGTTTAGGTGTCCTATGGCTTGTCCTATTTATAGGAATGGCCTAAGGATGCTTAAGGACGTTCTAGACAACTTCTAGGGGTTTCTAAGTGCTTAACTAGCCGTTAGGTACAAAGTTGTTGCTTTAACAACGACTAATTAATTAATTCTGCAGTTGCTGTCAGAGACCATCTCGGTCGACAAATGGTTGACCGAGACACCTACTCGGTCGAACTTTTGTCGACCGACATGCTCTCTGGAATAAGTGATTTGCAACGTCTTTCTCCAACTGCCAACTAACTTGTCTGTTGTGTCTAACGGCTACTTTGGATCTTTCTCGGTCGAGAAGATTGTCGACCGAGAGTGTCTCGGTCGAGGAGTTTGTCGACCGAGATTGATCCTATTTCAAGGTTTCAATTTAGGCACTAATTATGTGTGTGAGTGTGCAAAAGTAATCCTATTTGAATGGGATGACTTGTCTAACTGTGGTGTTTAGCTAGAGAGAATCTAACGCTTGATTTACATGCAATTCTAAGTACTTGTACATTATATTTTTGTACAAGTTTTTACAACAGTTATTACATTGCATGAAAATATAAATATGTAAGCTTGTAGATTTTCCCTTGTTGCTTTGTCATCCTGCACACTCAAGTAGCTCGTTAGATTAATAAGAATGAAATGTTTGTCATAATCAAAACAAAGGGATTTATAGATGTCCATTTAGCCAACAACAATATCTTTGTTCCTGAGTTCATTTCCCAAAAGCACTTCCTCCCGACTTTCTCCAACATCAAGCATGTCTAAGAGCTTCGTAAGAGTCCAGAGATACCCACAGAACAACAAGTGTGCACCTGATCCGACACTGGTGTTTTTCAAATGAGTGGCAAAAAGAGGCATTCATTGTGCCTGTAGGTGGAAAAGGGAGTGAAGGGGGGTATGGAAGGGAGTAGTAAATATCTCCTCTATTCGACTCGAGATTTTTATTATATGGTTCCAATTTCATTGATTGCAAATTCTTTTGTTTGTATGTGAATCTCTCCTCTATTCAACTCGAGATTGCATTTTTTCTTGTGTGCACATTGGCATCTTTTCTTTTTCATTTTGGTGATACGCCCATATTACATAGAGAGGGGTATGGAAGAAGCGAATAAAGACGAGGATGGTGTGACACCCCAAACTTAGGGTTTGGCACTATTTTTATGCCTTTTTGTTTCTTTTTTATGGATGGAGGGGCATGAAGATGGTAGAAGAAGTGTAAAAGATAGTTCAGATCATAATGCAACTTGATTTACAATTCAGTGCACTGAGTTGTTCTCTTTATGATACTATGCTCAAATAATGACTTGATGGGGATCCAATGGAGATTCCATGCTATTGTTCCACTAGTCAGTTAGGAAGAACGATGCGTTTGATCCCTCTCAGTTCAGTGTATGCTTTCCATTTTTACTGAAGGATCATGATGTTAGGATTCATAAGCTGCACATGGTGATTTCTAACCATTGGCTAGTTTCAGAAATTGTCCCTCTTAAGGTTTTGCTCTGAATAAGGTGGGTATAATGATTCAAAAATGCATGGAAAAAGAAAATATCCAGCTAGGTAGTGGTTTTGCTTGAAATAAAAGCATCAAAACTTCATCAAGTTTCTATAAAAAACTACTTTGAAAACTTAATTTTTTGAAAATTTTGATCAAAATTGCTTCAAAATTGCAACAATGGAATCTTAAGTCTAAAATAGATAGGTGTGGGTGGAAAATAGAGTATGTACCACCCACCTCCACCCCGAACTTAGAAATTTTCTCATCCCAAGAAAACTCTAAATCTAAGATGGAGGGGAAAAACCCTGCTGGTTGGTCCACCAGATGTGGTTGTGTTCCTCTCAACAACGTGTCCTCCATCTAAAATCTCAAAAAATGAACACTATCAGAACTTAAGACTACATCTTGCAATGCATTATCTACTGAGTGCAAAATTTTCTAATTCAAAAATAAAATTAAAAGCTAAGTTAAGGATCAGGTTGCCTCCCGACAAGCGCCTTTGTTTTATGTCATTGGCTTGACATGCTTCTTTCAATTTCATGGTAGATATACTGGTTTGGAAAGATTCAACAATGCTTCAATGCTCATGTCAGCTGTGGTGAAGTATCTCTTCAAGCGTTGGCCATTTGCCACAAACTCGCCTGACTTTTCAATCCATAAAATGAAGGCACCATGTGGGTAGATGCTCTTGACAATGTATGGTCCAGACTAGCGAGAATGAAGTTTCCCTGGGAATAGTATCAATCTTGAGTTAAACAGTAGAACTTGGTTTCCCACTTGTATGTCTTTCCTCTTCAAATGACCATCATTCCATAATTTTGTGCGTTCTTTGTAGATTCGTGCATTCTCATAGGCTATCATTCAGAGTTCCTCTAGATCCTAAAGTTGTAGTAACCTGGCTTGACCAGATTTCTTCATGTCAAAATTTAGTTGTTTGATTTCCCACCAAAATTTGTGTTCAAGTTCTAGGGGCATGTGACATTATTCTCCATAGATTAATCTAAAGGGTGTTATTCCAAGAGGAGTCTTGAAAGTAGTTCTATAGGCCCATAAGGCATCATTGATTTTTACTGACCAATCCTTTAGGTTGCGGCCTACTATCTTTTCCAATATTACTTTGAGTTGATGATTTGATACCTCTACCTGTCCACTTGTTTTTGGGTGATAGGGGGAAGCTACCTTGTGAGTCACACCATATTTTCTCAATAGAGCCTCAAAACTTCTTTCCAGAAAATGAGAACCTCCATCGGATATCACAGTGTGTGGAACTCCAAAATGGGGAAAAAGAATATCTCTAAACATTTTGATAACAAGTTTTGAATCTCTAGTGACGGTTTGTATGATCTCTACCCATTTGGAGACATAATCCACCACAACTAGAATGTAGCAAAATCCATACAAGAATGGGAATGGGCTCATGTAGTCCACTCCCCAAACGTCAAAAATCTCGACTTCCTGCCAGAGCTTAAGGGGCATCTCATCTATTTTTGTTATGTTCGCCATCCATTGGCATTTGTTGTAACATACTCGAATCCAGACATATATATTAAACCTCTCTTCTTCTAAGGTCCTATTCCATTATGTTAACATACCATATATTTCCCACAATACAAAGCACATTAAGAATAATTAGTGTCATGGATATATTAATACCCTTAGTAATTGGTATGCAAGGTAAAATAACCATAATACACTAAATAACAAAACTTAAGGAACAAATATATCAAACACCATGCTTGACTCTAATTTGACACCATAAAATATTCTTAGGGGTATAAGATGAAATGAATCAAATTAATGTGTAATAAGTGTTAATTGTGTAAATACATTAAATGTATGTATGATATACAAATAATGAAATCTACTATTAAGCATCTTCAAAATGTGAAATTTATGGCACCGTTGGACTTCTCACATGTTAGTTGGTCTACTTATCAATTTTGGTATTAATCGGACTTCAATTGCCCAACCATCTACTAATTTGAATTCCTAACTTAGTATACACCCTTGTATTCTTATTAATTACATCAGCATGCCACCGTTCTCCTTGTCCATGTAACCCGCTCCCCTCTTGATGCGGTCAATGCATCCCGGCCCTACGGATCACAATTTCTACAGCCAGGGTTCTGCTCCGCCTCTCCTTCTTCTTCTCCCCCAATTCCTCGCCTCCTCTCCACTACCCTTCTTCCTCTCTTCCCTTCCTTTCTCTTTCTCGATAGAGCCCAAAACCTTAGCTGCCCCATCATCACCTTGAACCCAACCCCATGATGGTGACACAACACTACCACATGTCTCCAGAAATTGAGCACCGGAATCCGCAAGCTACTACCTTCACCTCCTCCTCCTTGGGTCTTGCTAGCGGCAAGAGATCTTCCACCACCAGTCTTGCTTCTGTCAGTGGTGCTGCAGAGCATGGAGGTCAGACAATGTCGTCTCCTTCACTACTACTTCTACTGGTGTCAAGAGAAGACCTGCCACCACCAGTCTTAGGGCCTACAATGACTCCAGCAGCCACTAAGTATCAATGGAGAATGCTCACTCCTTCTCCTCGCCCTGCACTCTCTCGTGTTGCCAATAGATCACCACCCACTCCGCTATCATGGGCGCCATCGAATCTATAAGATCACCACCAACACTATTGTGGTGAGCATTGTCAGATCTACCAGCCACCATGACTTTGCTCCACTTGTAGATCTGCTGCCCTCGATAGCCAGTACTACTCCACTTGCATCAACCTCCATCAAGAAACCCCTACAATGAAAATGTCACCCCAACACCTACATATACTCTGAGTTAATCGGCCTGAGTAGTTCTTACGAACTTACAACTCCTTGTGACAGCCTGCCATCATCCATCTCCTTCCTTGCCATCCACCACAAACCTTCCTAGGAACTACCAGGGTTCCAGAAGCTCTCCCACACTCACCTTCTCCTCTATGCACCCTGTGATGATGGAGAAGAACTACTACAACTAGACACAACGACCACATACACTACTCCATGCCCCAAGCCACGATATTCTTCTTACTTTTCTCCCTCACCCTTACTCTATTTGCTTCTCCTTCACCAATGCCCAGTAGCGCCACGCAACACCAGGCAACGCCGAGCGCCGTCAGGTAGCATCGAGTGCCATTAGGATGTGTCATGCCTGTCCAAGCAGCACTGCCCGCACCTTCGTCAAACAACAAGGTGGTACATCGCCACCATTACTCCCTAACCTACCTACTATTATGGTCAACACCTCACAACCTCCTTTATCCTTCCTTTTCCCTTCCTTGCCACCTAAACCCTAGCCATCAATTCCACTCTCTCCTTGCGCCCATGAGCTATGGCAGCCAGGAAACTGGTGCCAGGAACTGTTATGGTTGGTGAAGGCTCTAGGGACAACCAAACCACCATGGAAGCCTACAATTCTTCACCCTAAAGTCTGCCTCAACCACCCAACGCTAAGCTGGAGGCTGATTGTTGAAGACCAGTTCAACTAGCTATTGGTAAGTCTCTATGAACCCATGTTTCATATTCACAATCCAACTAGGCTTCATAATACATGTGAATCCAACTACTATCATAACTGAAGGTAATTAGGTCAGGGTTCCCATCTGAGTAATGCGTAGTAACTCTAGAAATGATAACCTAATATTGGGTAATCAATGTGTTGTAACTATCCTAATAGTAGTTAGATTCATTAACAATTTGAAACTAAGATACATTCTTTTATATATATATGTATACCCATAAGATAGACTGATTATTTGTGTTGTTACCCTCTGTTAAGTGATAACTAGAACATGATAGAGATAGTACAACCAAAGTTGATTTATTGTCCAAGTATTTTTCATATAGCACTGATGTATATAGATGTTAGTATGAGTTATAAATTGGATAGGTGATGACACTAAAATTCAATAGTAGTTGATGATGACATTTTGAAGTCATACTATCATTCCTTTTATGGACCAAGAATCCTAGATTTATAGATATGTATTTGTATACACATGATAGTGTTTTGGAATGCACATGGACCTATGAAATACATTTATCTATTTTTTTAAAATGATATATGAGATAATGAGAGAGAATGACATTACATGACTTAAATTGGAAGAATGTATATAATCACCCACACATATGTGTGACAAAGACATATTTAGTTCTATGTGATGAAGGATGGATATTAGAACTAAAATATATATCTAATCATGTATCTGCTTAATAATATTAACAAATTTAACATGTCATTAGGTGACCGGGACTAGGATAAGAACAATGTGAACATATATAATAAATATGTGTACATAGGTTTGCTTTGGTTTGACTAACATACCTGATATGTTCCTAGGATGAAAACTCAACTTCATGGACCAAGTATGTAGAATGCGTTAAGATTATCTATGAAGATCATGTATGTACATTCTCTATTTTATTTTGGGCACTATTTAACTGAAACCTACACACTTTTGATGAGGCATCTCTTGAACTGTTATTCCACTTGAGAATTCCATTGTTGGACATCCATAATTACTTATTTGAATTCAATCAAATTCATGTTATTGTTGAATTACTCTTCATAATGGGTCTTTGGACCCCTCTTTTTATAACTACCTTTTTATATGAAATTGACTGAAATGCTAGTCTTGCCTCTCTATTTTATACATGCTACATGTTTGACTAGAATATCTAGAATAGTGGTACTTATGTACAACCGTACTTATGTACAACCATATTTATATAGGGTGTGCGTTTCCACCCGGGGTGTGCATTTCCACCCTTATTTCTTTTAGGCCAATGATCCTATGGTGTTATGTCCTTGTTTTAGGTATATTTAGTCTACATTGTTATGCATGCAAATATTTGTTGTTTTAATATGAATCTATAGATGATTGTTATGGTAAGACACTTTTTATTATCATGCTTGTAATTTGAATTTAATATGCCTCATTTCTTGTTACATTTCTCTTGAACTTACCTAATTGCAAATAGCCCCCTTCTTGTGGGAACATCTCTTTTTGCACTCTTACCCCAATATAATGCCCAAAGTTTGTTATGTGTACATACTCAGCCTTTGCTGACCTCTATGTTGTTTCCTATGTTCTGGGTGATGTTCCCTTCCACCCGGGTTTAGGTACATTGGAAGACAAGATGCTAAAGGATTGAATATATGGACTTGGACATTGAGGATAACTTGGGATAGTTGGTTTGCCCTCTGCAACCGTCCTTATGTGTTCTTAGGTGTATACCTTTTACTTTATTTTTTGTTTCACCTTATATGGCAAGGAATAATTGTACAAAGAAAATTTTGTAACTGTGTAATAGTTTTGTTTCCACTGCTTATTCATTATCATGCTCTATAATATATACCATTGGGGAAATAATTGAATACCTCCTTTCCTTCTTACCTTTTGGTATGTTTGGGATTGGATGGAATTATTCTTCAACTCAGTGAAGAGTGGATCCCCTATCGGGTCTCACTCTTTACATTTGTCACAAGACAAGACAAAGTTGTAGGCATCCTTAGATATGGTTGGACAAAAGAAGCCACACTGTAGAACTTTCAAAGAAGTCTTCTTAGAACTCATATGGCCTCCAGTAGGGCCTGGGTGGCATTGCTCTAGAACAAGATGAGCTTCTTCCTCACCGATACATCGTCTGTAAAGACCATCAACACAGAGCTTGAAGAGGTACGACTCAACCCAATGATATTGCTTCACATCGTGCATGAATTTCTACAGTTCAATGCCAGTGCATTCAGGGTGGATGACACCAGACGCAAGGTAGTTCACGTAGTCTGCGTACCAAGGGATAACTTATGAATCTTTCATGAGTTGGTCATCTAGAAGAGAGTCATTAATTGGGATCTTTTCAGTGTCCAGGGTGTGGATATGACTCAAGTGGTCTACCACAACATTCTTTGTGCCTTTCTTATCTCTTATCTCAAGATCAAATTCTTGCAAGAAGAGAATCCATCTGATTAGCCTAGGTTTTACATCTTTCTTTGCTAGGAGGTAACAAATTGCAGCATGATCAGTGTAGACGATGACCTTTGAACCAATGAGGTAGGATCTAAACTTGTCAAAGGCATACATAACTGATAAAAGTTCCTTCTCACTAGTTGCATAGTTCTTTTGAGCTTCATCAAGGGTCTTAGATGCATAGTAGATGACATGATGTTTCTTTTCTATATATTGGCTCAAAACTACACCGATAGAATAATCACTCACGTCACACATTGTTTCAAATGGGTGCTCCCAATCTGGAGCCCAGACAATAGGGGTTGATGTAAGGGCATGCTTAAGATTGTTGAAACTCTTTATGCATTCTTCATCAAAGTGGAAATCAACGTCCTTTACTAATAAGTTTGTCATTGGTTTTGTTATCTTGGAGAAATCCTTTATAAACATTCTATAAAAGCCTGCATGACCAAGAAATGCGTGGACCTCTCTTACATTGATTGGGAGACTGAGTTTAGAAATCACTTTGATCTTTTCCTTGTCTACTTTGATCCCTCAATTGCTGACCCTATGGCCGAGGACAATGCATTATCTTACCATGAAATGAAATTTCTCCCAATTTAGTACTAGATGTGCTTCTTCACATCGTTTGAGGACCAGGGAGAGGTGCTTTAGGCATGAGTTGTATGAATCCTTATATATGGAGAAATCATCTATGAAAACTTTCATAATAGTTTCAATGAGTCTAGTGAATATGGCTACCATGCAACACTGGAAAGTGGCAGGAGCATTACAAAGCCCTAAAGGCATCCTTCTAAAGGCATATGTTCCAAAGGGACAAGTGAATGTTGTCTTCTCTTGGTATTTGGGATGTATGGGGATTGATAGAATCCATAGTAATCATCGATATAGCAAAAATATTCCTGGTGAACCAATCTCTCTAAGACTTAGTCTAGGAAAGACATCGGGAAATGATCCTTATGTGTGGCCTTGTTTAATTTCCTATAATCAATACACATCCTCCATCCAATGATTGTTCGAGAGGGGATGAGTTCATTATTTTCATTCCTTATCACGATAGTTCCACCTTTCTTTGGGAGAACATGTACCAGACTTACCCATGGTGAGTCAGATATAAGATAGATGATTTTGGTCATGAGCAATTTAATGACTTCAAGGCAAACTACTTCTTTCATATTTGGATTTAGCTTCTATTGATGTTCAACTGTCAGCCTGTAGTCTTCCACCATGGGGATTCTGTGCATGCAAAGCGCATGGTGAGGTCACCCATTTTGTAGCCAAGGGCCTTTCTTCTTTCCCTTAATTCTATCAGGAGTTTATCTTCTTATTCAGATGTTAGGTCAGAATTTATGATAACTGGGCAGACCTTGAGATCATCCATGAACATGTACTTCAGTCCCTCAGGTAGGGGATTCATCTCAGGGGCCTCTGGTTTCTTGCATAGGTCTTCAGTTACGTTCACATCCTTGAGTTCCTCAAATTTAGCTTCAAGATCTTCTTCTGCAGTGTTGAGGTGGAGAACACAATTCTTTTCTTGTTCGTCGATGGAGTCATCAGTAGATGGGTTTGTTAGAGCCACTTCTAATGGATAGTTCGATTCATGATTTTCTTGCGTGAGGAGTGACATTTGCTTTATGCAATCAATAAAATAGACTTCTTCTTGCATGCTTGGTCTTCGCATACTTTCAAAAACTCTGAACTTGAGTATTTCTATTCCCAATCTTAGGAGTAGGGTTCCTGTTTCAACATCAATAAAAGCTCTCGTAGTGGTGAGTAATGGATGACCAAAGATAAGAGGGTATCTGGAGTCCTCTTTTATGTCCATGATTACAAAGTCACATGGGACTTAAGAGTTTTTGCCTATGTTGACTAGAACATCCTCAATGATTCCCAAAGGGAGAGTCATAGAACTGTCTGCAAGCTGTATGGTCATGCCAGTTGGGAGAAGTTCTACAAACCCTAGCCTCTTGCAAAGGCTAAGTGGAATGATAGAGATGCTAGCACCGAGGTCATCTAGTCCCTTCTTACATGTGGAGTCCCCGATATGGCATGAAATCCCAAAAGATCCTGGGTCTTTTAACTTCTTGGGAATTTTGCTCTAAATAATATTAGAGGTAGTTGTTTCTAATTCGACTATCTCATATTCCTCACTTATATACTTCCTTGTGAGGAGGGATTTTAAGTACTTCTTCAGTCTAATATCTCAGCTAGTGCATCTAGAAAGGGTATATCAACATGAAGATTTGAGATTCAATGGCCTTCTGATGGGCTTGCTGATTTACTATCAGAGTCTGTTAGAACTGTAGCATCTTCTCAATGGCTGACAGTTTGTTGTCATATGAGATGGGATCAGTTTGTTGTCCTTGTTGTAGTTGTTGATGCGGGACTTGGTTGAGATTCTGGAACTGAGAGGTGTTTTGAACTGGTTGTAGTTTTTGTTATGAAAGTTACCCCTAAAGTTCCCTTCATTCCTAAAATTTTGTTGTTGATTATACTACAATCTCGACAGGCCTTGTTGATTATCTAAGCTAAGTTGCTATGATTTTTCTGCTCCCGAAGGATTTCTGTACTAAAAACCTGGATGGTTCCCGTTCTGATTCAGAATATAATACCCTTGACCAGGGATAGTGTGGATTGCATTCAAATTTTCCATCTGACCACTACCTCCTTGGGCACAAGCATTGCCCCGAACAACATCATAGAGAATATTATAGGCTAGAATAGATTGATCAGTGACTTTACATGCTTCAAAAAATGGAGAAGCTGACTTGACTTGTTCTTGTTGTCAAGGGGGCGAGTGCTTCCTTTCATAGGCGTTGAAAGATGATACATGGTTGTCTTTCTTGGCAACTAGTAGCTTCAGAGACTTGGCGATAGACTCGTACTCAAGACTACTTTCTGCCATAGCTACCTTCAACACTCCTCTGCATACAGATCTACCCTATTTGTCTTGATTTCCAGCTCTAAGGATGACAAACTTCCATGCGCTATCATAACTTTGACGCATGAAGTTTCCTCTAGATGAGGAGTCTAAAAAATTCTTGATATCATCATCCACACCCCTATAAAAGATTTTGATGAGATGATTCTTAGGTATGCCATGGTGTGGACACTTGCATAGTAACTCATTGTATCTTTCCCATGCTTTTGCCAGGGTTTTTTCAGGGACCTAAACAAATTGTGTTATCCAACCCCTAATATCATAGGCGAGGGAAGGAGGGTAGAATTTTTCCAAGAAAACTTTTTGAAGTTGTTTCCAAGTTGTGGTGGGGTCGCATTGCAAAGAGTTATACCAACTCATGGCTCTATCTGCAAGGGAATATTTGAAAACATGGAGTATGATGGCATCATCTTTAACTCTATTATGCTTTATCATAGCAGATAAGTCTATAAATCTCAAAAGATGTTCTTGAATATCCTCGCCTTGCTTTCCATAGAAAGGGTTGTTTTGAAGTAGTGTAATCCATTTTTTGGAATATCATGGATTGTACTTCTATTTTTTGGAATATCAGGGGTGCATCTAATAACCCAACGGGAAGAGTGTTGAGCAGAATCTGTGGTCATTTTAAACCAGGAGTGGTTTGCTTGTTTGAGCCGTTTCTTCATGCGGAACAGGCTGCAGAACTCATAGACATTGTGAGGCTTGACTGGGCAGTGGACAATCAAGAAGAGGGAGGAAAGATCTGGTTCTATGCTGACAGAGATATGAACCTTGCGGTCTTTAAGAGACATAGACAGCACATCACGACGAGAATGAAAACCAGCGATGGATCTAAGTTCTTTATTACAGCTATATATGCCAGTTGTGATACCGTTGAGAGAAGAACTTTGTGGTATGAGTTACTTGTATTGGCGGAACATATTGGTGATGATCCATGGATGATCGCAGGTGACTTCAATGTGGTACATAGCACAAGGGAGAGACGAGGCGGAAACCTTCCAGGATACCAGGACATGCTGGATTTCAACACTTTAATTGCGGATGCAGCTTTGGATGAAATTCCGTTTGAAGGAAGTCAATTCACTTGGGTGAATAAACAGATTCTTACACTGACTATGTGGCAGAGAATAGATAGAGTGCTAGTGAATGAAGCTTGGATGATGGCAAGGCCCGCTACCAGGTCGATACACTTGACCAGAGATAGAGTATCAAATCACAGTCCAATTGTTATGATCTCAGACGCTCAAGCAGTAGACCGAAAGAAGGCACACTTTGTCTTTATGAAGACATGGCTTGATCACGATGATTGCTTAAAAGTGATTGAACAGGCTTGGAGTGAACCAGTGACTGGGCACCACAAGCTTAAGAGGGTTAGAACAGCTCTACGTCGATGGAGCAAAGACTCTTTTGGTGAAATCAAACAGCGTATACATAACTTGGAGGATGTGGTCTTTACTACACAGGTTGCTTTTGATGGGAATCCGACCAGGGCGAATGAAATTAATCTGAGGATAGCTGAGAATGAGCTGCAATTACTGCTAAATGAAGAAGAAGCAAGGTGGAAAGAGAAAGTGAGGATAAGATGGCTTAAAGACGGGGAGCGTAATATGAGATTCTATCATGCTACTGTCAAAGCAAGAAGAAAACACAGGAGGCTTAACAGGGTGGTCTTACAGGATGGAACTTGTATCTCAGATCCAAAGCTGGTGGCGGAGGTGGCGGCCGATCACTATCAACATTTTTTCAATGAAGTGGTGGAGACAAGTAATACTGATATGGAGGAATTTCTGCAATATATCCCGGAATCATTATCTATGGATGACAATTTCTCCCTTATCCCTGCTCCCCATGAAGAGGAGGTTGTGAAGACCTTGCAAAAGATGGATTCCACATCGGCTCTAGGTCCGGATGGGTTCACTTTGACGTTCTTCCGGGCTGCTTGGTCCATCATTGGTGAGGATTTTATGAAAATGACAGAGGCTTTCTTTAGAGGACAACCATGTTTTAGGGGTCTTTTTTGCAGCCATATTTTACTTATACCGAAGGTGGACACCCCAAAAAGGTTACTAGAGGATTTTAGGCCTATATCGATTGAGAACGTTGGCCTTCACATACTTGCGTGAGTTCTCAGTG
Source organism: Alisma plantago-aquatica (assembly GCA_963693085.1). Lineage (NCBI taxonomy): Eukaryota > Viridiplantae > Streptophyta > Magnoliopsida > Alismatales > Alismataceae > Alisma > Alisma plantago-aquatica. Next base: position 1,438,020,917 of record OY856409.1, read on the forward strand.
ATAGGATGGCACCCATGATGCCAAGATTGATTTCTAAGGTGCAAGGTGCTTTTGTCAAAGGGTCTGATATCACTCATCACGTCTGAATTGCGAGGAGCTGATGCACGACATCAACAGGGGCCAAGGGACACCTAATGTAATTTTGAAGTACGATATGTCGAGAGCTTATGATAGGACTGACTGGAATGTTCTGCGGAGAGTACTGCAGCAATTTGGGTTTACTATGGAGATGGTGAATTTGTTCTTAAGCTTCTTTTCTAATACTTGGGCCACGATCACTGTTGGAGAAGAAACTGCGGGCTTTTTCCCGATCTGTAGAGGCATCAAGCAAGGATGTGCTCTATCACCTTTTCTTTTCATTCTGTTTGAGGAGATTCTATGTAGAAGATTTCTAAAGCTAGAAGAGGAAGGACTCATCTCTAGATTCTAGATAAGGGGAGAGGCAGTTCCGCCAAGCATCCTTTTATAAGCAGATGATATTGCTATATTCTTCAATGCTGATCAAAGATCGATGGTGAAGGTTAAGGAAACCTTTGAGGCGTATGAAAGGGCCACAGGGCAGCGTATAAACAAGGCTAAATCCTCCTGTGTAGTAGGTGGGAATGATTTGGAGATAATTGATAGAGTGGTGAATTGTCTTGATACGGAGGAAGCAAAGGATTCTTTAACTTACTTGGGTATTCCTATTTCTAAAGGGAGGATGAGACTTAATGATTTTGAGTTCTTAATGAAGAAGATTGTTGGTAAATTCACAGCCTGGAGGTCCAAGCTCTTATCCTTTGCGGGTAGAAGATTACTGATTTCTCATGTTCTGACATCCATTCTAGTATATACGGCGGCTGCGATTGGTATTCCAGCGGGGATTGCAGACCGTATTGAGAACAAACTCTCTCAATTCTTGTGGGCGGGCAGAGATGAAAAGCACAGAAAGGCATGGCTCAGTTGGCACAGAGTTGCAAGACCTTTTTCTCAAGGTGGACTTGGGATCCCACCTTTGCGACTAATAAATGATGCATTTGTTGGGAAGGCATGCTGGGAGGTGTTGACGTCAGACTCATTATGGGTCGTGTTCTGTAGGGGGAAGTATGCTAACTTGGCAGGAGGTCGTGATAATGTTTATCCCGGATCCTTGAAGCTTGGGCCTTATCCTTCCCCGTACTGGAAAAGAATTTGGGATATGTTGCCGCGGGTGTTCCCTTTGTGTAGATGGGTGGTAGGAAGAGGTGAAATTTCTTTTTGAGACTCGTGGTGGTGCGAGCAGCGATTGGCTGATCATGTGAGATTTTCTAGCGACAAAAGACATCCCTTTCTTATTAAAGATTTTTGGATTGATGGGCATGGATGGGATTGGGACCTTTTGAAGATGATTGTCAATGATGAGGGGCTGAATCTTATTCGCGATTCTAACACATGGATCGCTAATGAGGATGATAGGATGATATGGAGTCTGGGGATGCGAGGAGATTTTTCTATGAGATCGGTTAAGCAGGTATTGATGCTTGATAGAAGAGAAGGTCCAGTTGGACTAGGTTCAATTTGGGATACTAATTTCCCTAAGGCTTCTGCTTTCATTTGGAGAGCTGTTAGAAGAGCCATGTCAACGGATGACAACGTTAAAGCTAGATGTAGTATTCCGTTAGTATCTCCGTGTAATTGTTGTGCGGAACCGCATGAGGAAAGCATTGAGCATCTGTTGTTTCAAGGAAAAAATGCGGAGTTTTTTGGGGCAAATTTGCTGATTTGACAGATATGGTGCCACCCACCAACGTAAGAAATCTAATAGACACATGCAGTTTGGGGAAAAGGGAGAAACTTAAGGAATGGTTAGCTGGAAACTTGGCGGTTTTGATCCCATACAGTATTTGGCGGTTGAGGTGCGAAGTAAGGTTTGAAGGAAAACACAGACCACTATGTCATGAATGGGAGTTTGTTACTAGTACATTGAATGTTCAGCTGAAGGAAAGATCTTTTATGATTGATTCTGATAACAGTATTTATGACCATATGACGGAGGCAAACTTGGTGGAACCTAAAGTCATGATGAGGATGATTAAACTGCTAAGATGGATGACGCCCGACCTACATAATCTTAAGCTCAATCTTATGATCGGGAAAGATAGAGACAACCATGGAGTTCCTAGAAGATGGGCGGCGGGAATTATTAGGAACCACATGGCTGTTATTTGCTTGGTTTTCAGAATGTGGATCAGGAGTACAGACTACATCCTTGCGTACATTCAAGTGTGTGCCATCGGCCTAAAATTAGCGAGAGATAATGCGTTGGGCATCTCGTGTGTTGAACTTGATGAGGCTTACATGTATGACATCATATGGAACAACGGAAAGGAACCATGGAGGTCGACACCTTTCATTCATGAGCTGCGAGAGGAGGTTCATGCTGCTATGATTTATGGATCCCTTGTTCACAAGGTCATCAACTCGATACCTCGTGAACTAGGAAAATGGGGCAGCAGGTTGGATGTGCCATATGTTTCTTCTGATATCCTGAATATGCCATGCAGAGTAAGGGGTATGGAGGCCTTGGAGAAGCGTCGAGTCCCGTACATCGTAATGCAGAAAACAGTTAGCTAGACTGAGAAATAGGATGGGGAACATGTTGTTTGTTTTGTTAATTGTTTAGTACCTGCATCTGATATAAGCAGGAGATGTATTTGTTTTTTGATGATTATGCCCACAAGAGGGGTGTGGGATGAATAAAAGTGACCCCTGGCTTAACCAAAAAAAAGCAGTGTAATCCAATGTGACTTGATCTCAAAGTTTAGAGCAGTGATGGGAGGAGGTTGCACTGGGTGTTGAACGTCAGCAACCTTAGGGATTGAGAACTCTCTAGGGTCCTTTTGTAACTCAGCTTGTTGAGCTGCTGCTTGAGCTTCCTGGATTTCCTCTTGAACCGCAGTTCGGGCTTCTTGCATAAGCCTTTCTCTTTGTGCATTAAGGGCTTGAGTTACCCTTCAGGCAATTTCCTCCTCTTGTGCCATCCTATCTTGGTTCTCTCTACACTGACGACAAAAGGTTCATTTTATCTCAGGGTCAAAGCTAGCTACAAGGCCGATGTTGTTGGAGCGTGGCATGCACTAGTGTTTGGGGGTACCTGGGATGGAAAGATCTTTCAGGATTCAGATGGATGAAGTAGAATCAAATTCAAGTATATGATCAATAGTATCAAAAGTGAAAGTAAAATCCTAGATTAGTCTCAATAGAACTAGATTTAACTAGATGATTATGTTGTCCCCGGTAACGGTGCCAGAATTTGACGTGGCTTTTACTGCACTAACAAACTCACTTAGGGATGAAATCCCTAAGTTTTTACCAAAACCTTGTGCAATAGTACCACCCACAAGCAGAAGGGTCTTATCGAAGTATAGTTAAGGATCAAATCCCAAGGGACAACGTTTTTAAGAAACTTGCTAGTCATATCTAGTTGAATCAAGACTAACATTTAGAACAAGAGTTGATTTGGGTTTAGTTAAACTAAATGTAAGTAAAGTAAAAGAGCAAGATTAAAACTCAGTTTAGATTAATGATGGGAATCACTGGGGTGGAATTGGGTTTCACCACCACTACACATGCAAACACATCTAAAACACATCCAGGCAAGATAAAACTATCCAAATGGAGTAGCAAACCATCCTTTAGGAAATAGAGTTTGCGTAAGCATCTCCATGGGCTCGATGTCTCTTTACCATGGGTCACACAGTTAATAATCCAGAGATATCCCTTTGGAAGTTCTCATCTGGGCATCAACCATGTTAATTGATATTCAAATCCTAAGTATTGAAGTTTTCACAACAAAGGAATATAACAGATCATGCAAGGCAGGTGATCAATCCACAAAGCATGCATTAAATGATTAGCAACAAAATAGAAAGTTATATACACGCCATGGAATGTTATAAGATGAACATGTAAGCACGGGCACCAAGGCTAGTCCCCACACCCCAGCAAAATGGACTACTCACTTCTCATGATAGAAACAAAAAGAATAAGAGAGAGGGAAGATTCTGCCATGGTCATGGTGAAGAAGATGATCACATCTTGGTGGAGAAATGGTCTTCTACATGATGGTGAGGAAGATCTAGATGAGGAGGGGAAGAATACCAAGATAGATGAGGATGATCTTCTCTCTCCTTCTTCCTTCTCTTCTCAGGATCTTACTTGTAGGAGATGGAGCAGTAGATGGCTGATGGATGAAGGTGCTACAGATTTGAAATCCCACCACTTTCATGGCTAGGAGGTAGATCTTGATGGAGCAGAGATGGAGGAGTAGCAAGGACACCATGGAGGTAGTCTTTGGTAGTGAAGATCGTCTTCCTTGGCTGGGCATAGAGAGGAAGCCTATCAATGTGGATGGAGAGGAAGCGATCCCTCAAATGAAGGAGGGGGTCGTCTATTTATAGGTGTAGATCTGGGGGCACCAATTTAGCTTCCACGGTTGTGGCCTTCAATAGCGGTAATGGTACTCCTCGACACGACCGTGGTGGGTGTGTGCCTGACCATGCTGAGGTGGCCGCGGTTGAGGTGATTGTCGTAGTCGAGGTGATTTCCGCGGTCGAGGTGATTGTACTACGGTAGCGCTGATATTTGTACCGTAGTTGCACTGTATGCCACAGTCGCGGTGGGGTCTTCTTAGTCGCGGTCGCACTACCTTGGCCTCAGCCTGACCATGCCGAGTGTCGGTCGACACGATGTCTTGGCTGCGATTGTGGCATTGTCTTCTTGGCCGTGATCATGACATCATGGAACAAACCTACCCCACGGGGGTATTGCTATGGATTGATGGGCCTTCGTCAATGAATCCTCTGACTAATGAGGATGCTTTCTGATGAAGGAACTACCCATTGAAAATAGGGTCCAAATTATCGAAAGTTTCTTGGGCCAGCTACTCAGTTAGTGGGACCATCATCTCCTATATTGGTGCACATAGTGCAATACTTAATCCTAAAATAGAGACAAATGGACTTGATCAAAACTCTAAATTATCATCTAAAACTGAGGAAAATTGTATTTGAGCAGATTCAGGGGGTATATGTGAGCTTTTAGTGCTAAACCGGGCCAAAATTGGCAACTAAAACTAAGATGAATATGCATTCATCAGAAGATCCTCATAGATATGTTTCATCATCTCTAAAGGTGAAAACCAAAGAAGATAAATTTCTATAGAAATTCATAAAAACATGTCATGTCTGAATTGTTACATGATGTGTTTTCAACCATAAAGGGATCGAATATGAAGATTCTGGAAGATACACGACGTGTATTATTTCTCACACGTCATGTATAATCACATACAAGCTCGTTGGAATCAAACACAACATGTTTTTAATCAAACACGATGTGTCTCATAGGCCTCTCAAAACCTTTCAATTTTTCTAAAAAATCACACGGCATGTCCTTAATTGACACTACATGTAGTTATCAGGTAAAAGAGTGTGCAAATTCCAACTAAAACGTGACACGTCGTGTCATTATCAGGTTGAAGATTGTGAATATATATCTGGAAAATCACACAGCGTGTTTTCAATTGCACATGGTGTGTCTTCTATTCATTCAAATGAAGCTATCTTTCTGGAAAATAACACGTCGTGTCTTTATTTGCACACAGTGTGTCAACAACAGTGAAGGCGGCTTCAACCTTTATTTCTGGAATCTCACATGACGTGTTCTAATTTTTACATGCCGTGTGGCTTGCAATAAAAGCTCATTCAAAAACAAGTAGGCAACCTCTACAAAAGCAGACATCATGTCCTTCAAAAAATACGCCGTGTACAATGATGAGAAAGGAGGTTTTTAACCCTAATTCCAAGCCGCCACTCTCACACTCACTCTCAAGAAACTGTCTGAAGCAGCCGTGTGCAATCCAGCAAATATTTGCACCACCACCACCTCTGGATCAAGTTTCTCCACCATCGTGCTCCCCAACCAAGCTCCCAAATTCGTACCTCCATGAAGCTGCTATCAACAACCAGCCACTGCAGTCGCAGTATCGGCACTCCACTAGTGGCTTCGATGGTGCCTCACCCTCTTCTTCCTCATTCCAAGCCGCCATGTGAGGCAGCACCAACAGTAGGGCCATCGAGTCATCAATACAGAAGGAGCCGCCCACCACCACCATCTTCACCCCTCCTAGTAAGCAAGGCTCAAGAGCAACGTTTCAGTTGTCATCCTCTCCTTCTTCTCCATCTACCCCCAAAAACACACCAGAAACAATCAAGTAGCCACTGTGCGAAGATGCCGTCATCTTCAACCTCCGGCCATGGAAAAACCCCATTTACACACCGTGTTTCACCAAAGACCATGTAATAATCCATGTTTGCAAGCCCCTTCTGCATAAAAACACATTGTGTCCTCTTTCAGACATGCCATGTTCTAGGTCGTTTTCATCATCATTCTCAACAACAATGGTGCCCTTGAAGCAAACCTCCAACCACAAGCGTGACATGGCCTCTTCCTCTGCCTCCAACTACATCTCCTCGACCCATTTCAGGGTGATGACAGAAGAAGACCCCACCTATCAGTTCCTCATCTCGCGTAGGGTCCTCCCTATCCATTTTGCATGAAAAGCTACTATCAAAGCTTTGGGGTTCAAGAATGACATCAGGGACAACCTCAAGGACATCGACCTTGAGTTCATATGCTTTTAGATAATGAAATATTACCCTCACCTTGTCTATGACTTCCTTACTACTCTTAAGGTCGAGGAGGACCCGAAGCGCATGCTCAAACCATATGCCTTCAACAATTTTCATTTTCTAGGCTGGAGTTACAAAACCACTTTCTAAGGTTTATGTGAACTTTTAGAGTGAAAATATGGGGGTGCTATATCCTTCCCTCCCACCTTTGAAAGTGTTCTGGAATGAAATAATAGATGAAGAGCGACACGACACCACTAAGGCCAGAACTTCTGCCATCCACAACCCCATTTTCTATTACCTCAAATTGCCTGCTCAACACATGCATCTTTTCCAAAAAAGAAACACAAGGCATATGTGGGAGACAAGATTTATTCTTCTTATGGGGTATGGTCTATGATTTACAAATTAATGCAGGTTACTTCATCCTCACCCAGTTCTTGGACATCAAGAAAATCAAGAAGAGAGAATCCGGGGACATCATGTGTGGAGGGCTAATTAGCCTTCTAGCCACCAAGCTTGAAGTGGACCTCGTGGACCTAGAAGCTGCATAAGACAGGAACCTGGTTGACATTTAGTACATGATCTCTACAGGGCTGATTTGTTGAGTCCCCAACAATGACACCAAGTTTAGACAATATTTTGACAATGATCAGTACATAGACCTACCTGATTGGGAAAACACCACCTTGAGCAACAAAGACAATTGGAAGGTTGATCTTAGTGGCCAATACGATGAAGCCACTACACCCAAAGATCAAGATACTCTAGCCACTCATCCGCACACAACACTGCCACCCTCCACTAGCACTCAGACAAAGTACACATGGGTGATGCCTGATGTTAGGTATCTTCATGGCTATATTCAGTAGCGATTTGACCATCTGGAAAGCCGCCTCGATCTGATGGGGAAATAGTATTATGTGATGCATGACATGGTCCATCACATGCATATGTGACACATTTCTTAGAGCCACTATCCAATGCCTCAACCACACCACCCTGCACCTCCGCCGCCACAATCTGAGCAGGTTCCACAGCCCATGTCGGTCGACATTCCAAACGATGATGATCTTGTCAGTCAGTTTTTCCCTACGGGTCACAGGGGAGCTGGTCCCTCCTACTAATGGCATCCATGGTAGGTACTCGGTTGCATTTTCTTTGAGTTTGATTGATACAATGAGGAAAATGTAAATTTCAAGCTTAGGGGGGCTGCAACCAGCTAGTAATGTAGTTATTTAGTCATTTTGTTGTTTTCACTTTCTAGTTCTTTAATTTTCGTCTCTAGTTTCTATTTTTGTTTTCAGTTTTTGCTTCTCTCTTGGCAAGTTTAGTATGATGTGATGCTCATTTTGTGTAATGAATTGGCTCACTTCACAAGTTTGAACTATCTTGTTCCTCCCTCATTAGAATTTTCAATTGAAGAAATTGTAAGAGCATGCATGAATCAAATGAAACATTATGGTCACCAACGCGTGTTTAAATGTCAGATTTATGTTTATGGCCCGAAATGTCACCTTTTCATCCTAGATTGCCTAATACATGTAATTTGTAACAAATTTTATGAATATGTCAACTTTGCAACACTATTTAGAACACGGGATAATTTTGCTAAACTCTTAGTGATTTTACAACCACCCTTTTCAGTGATTTTTTTAAAAATGAATGGAATACAAGTTATGTTACAATTTGATTAATTCTCTTTTTTATGAGAAAAATAAGTGAAGCGCTCCACCAATTCAACTTCACCTTAATTACCCCATAAAATATGGCTAAAACCGCCCACATGTCATAATAACCTAGTGTAAGTCTGATCTAGCCACTACGATTAGGTGATATGTCCTAAAAGAGGGTAAAATGATCCAACCAGAATTTCTTATATGCATAAGCCTACATTAGAAGCTGAGTGTTTGAAACACCAATCCTATATCACATCTTTTGGAAAAGAAAGAAGAGAGAGCTAAAGTTTGCAAACATTAACTGAGATTCCATCATTTGCACCAGTAGTAATTGAAGGTTTTGTTGCATATTCACTGATTGTGTGACCTAGTCATCTAAGTTCCTTCTAGTGCTGCCTAGTTGACCACTTCATTTAATGCGTTACCATCCTTATTGAACTTAATTTTCTTTCTTAGATGTTTAAGTTGAAACCAAGGCTATAAGTACAAATTTGATAATTATGGTTGGCTTGACCCCTTTTATATCTTCCATTTCATTTGATCTGTACATGAGCTTTACATTTCCTTCATTTGTGTTCTATGTTCTTTTTTACTTGAGGACAAGAAATAGTTCAAGCTTAGGTGGATTTGATGTGCACATTTCATATCTACTTTTTACACACATCCACACACAAATTCAGTTCATTTTACCTTTCATTTAGCCTCTAATTATACTTAACTTGCCATCTTTTAGTTATTTTACTTATTGCATGATGTTGATTGCAGACACACATTCAAAATGCCAAATTGGAGATAGCCCAACTCAAATCTGACCTTAATGGGACCTCCCCTCGATTTGCAACTGATTCAGAGTTCATTCTTGAAGAAGCAACATTGAACACGACGTGTCTTATTTAAGACACGACGTGTGACTTTCTAGAAAAGCTCATAGAACAAAGAACACAATGTGTCTTATTTGGGACATAGTTGTGTAAGATTCCAGTAGTCTCATTGACTGAAGTACATAACACCTACACGTGTCTTGTTTAAGACACGATGTGTCCTCACGATCCAAGGGCCAACCCCAACTTTCTGCCAATGTACACGGGTGTGTATTTAATCAAACACGTCATGTACCTTATGATCAAATCAACTCCAGCGACAGCCACATGATGTGTTTCTCATGGAACATGCTGTGTATTTCTTACCAATAGCAATTACTGGACAAGTTACATGAAAAGACATGCTGTTTTGTTATCAGTTTATGCAGAAATTAACAACAACCACCCCTCATTTTAAAAGAGGAATGAAACCTTTTGGGCGGTCATCACTTATCATTTTCAAGAACTTTTCATCCAAGAGAAGTTCTAGAGTAGAGGAAGGCAATTTTTGGGTGGAAGAAGAGATTTTCTTGGGAAAGAACCTCCATTCTACTACATTTCTTCTCCATTTCTTCTCCAAAGGTGCAACAGAGATTTTCTTCTCACAAAAGCTTCTCGAGAGGGAGCATTGTATGAGTTGGAGCAGCTCTAAGGGTGGAATCTGGTCCTCTATCTGGAGTTCTACTTCCCATTGGCTACACTTCTGGTTCCTTTAGCTTTTTTTCTCTTAATCATGCAAAACTCTAAAAATTCTACAATGTGTTTGTGCATCTTCATTTTGGACGAGTATAACTCTTTTGTTGGGTATGGGAGAGTAGATCCCATGCCATTACTCATGTAAACACGAAATTTACATCTTATGTTAGTTAATTTGCTTCTCCATGGATGCCTACAGTGGTTTGTTGCTTGTATGTTTGACTGGACACCTTTTATACATGTTTTATGCTTTGTTGTGCTATTCGGGAGAATATATGAGGAAGTAGGGAGTAGGATTCATGACAATATGCTCTTGACCATGGGAATGGCTAGAGTATGTTGAGGTTTTTAGATTGTGTTTGAATCTAGCATAAACATGGGAGGGTTATGCTATGAAGAGAACCATCTCATGTCACAGGGAGGTGCATGATGATGACAATCTCCTTGCAAAATTGACTGCATGTTTTCATTTCTTTATTATGCATGATGTGATGGTGTGGTAGTGAAATTACATACCTAGGATTCTCCAATTTATGATCTGAACTAAACCAAGCTCTTTATTTCTACTTGCCTTTTAGTTACTTGTAATCAATTCAACTTTTGTAAACCAACCTAGATTAATGAAAGTTAATGGTTTTGCACATGACTAACCTAGCTCCTTGAGTTCAACACTCGACTACAATTGACCCTGTACACTTGCGGATGATAAGAGAGTTGAGACCTTTCTTTTAAAACTCCAACACCCCAGTACCCGACCCCTCTATTTATAGGAGGGTTAGGGTCAGGTTTCCAAGTTTGAGTGGGAGTTGAAGGGAACAAAATTTCACAAATTTTCGCATCATGTGAGCGGAAAAAATGGTTGGTTCATAGGTGAACCGCTCGGATGGCATGTAATCTGATCAGTTCAACCCTTTAAGCGGTCATTTCATCATGTTTCTCAATCAAAATTTTATTGACAATTAATATTTGATTAATGCACAACATGACGTCAACAATAATCCTTGATCCAATTAAATTGATCAACCAAACAGTCAGTTCACAACCTGAACCGATCGATTCATGGAACTGATCCAATCAGTTCTATTCTTGGATCGTTTGTCTCATAAACCAGATTGCCAATCTTAGTTAAATTGACATGACTCTTTGAAATGATTGGTTCAACACTTGAACCGGTCGATTCACAGTCCAAACAGTCAACATTTAACCATTATTGTTTAAATTGAATACCTAACTCTTTAGTAATTGAGTTTAAACAACATTCATGAACAAACTTCTATTCCAAGTGTATCCTATGTGTGACCCTATAGGTTCCAAGTTACATTGGCAGTGAGTGTCCATAATTAAATTATGACATCGCGAGCAATGATCGGTATCTAGAAATACATGATTGCTAACCAAGTAATTTGGAAAGTTGGAGAACCTTCAACCTACAGTTTGTGTTTGGTGTTATAGTGATTATATAATTCCTTTGTCATTGATATCCAGATTGAACTTGAAGCATGGGATCATCATCTCTCAATGTTTAATTCATGTTCCTTGAACTAGAGTAGACGGTCTGAGATATATGTGAATTCAATATCATATATTGATTCACATGTGCATGCACATAATTTTCTTAGTTTTGTTGTGACATCCCGTCATGTTAAACAAGATTACTCAAAACAAAACACACGATCAACAAATAAACAACCACATAACCAGAACAGTGGGTAAATTAAAATTGACTTTAACATTACCATCATGTTCAGAAATATTTACATAAAAGTCCAACAATCTTCTTAACAACATATATCACATCATGTATTTACATATCCATTGAGTGGCATCAACCACAACCTGTATACAAAAGATATTATTCCACGTATACATACCCTATGCAAACATTGACACACTACCAAAAACTCGTGTCGATATGCATATGATGTATAAAATATACCCTTCCCAAAGCTGAGAGTATAGGGATGACTCTAGGACTCTACAACTATGATCCAACCTTTTTCTTCTATTTCTCTCCAAGTTTCTCTTCCTCACCACCATGGTCCTGATGATGTCACTGACAACCACCTAAAAAGATGTGGGGACCCACAAGGTGAGACCAACGTCCCAATGAGAGATATAACTCTCAATGACAGTTATTGGTTACAACATGTAACATTATTACTAAATAGATCAAGCAAGTTAATCTGATTAAGCAGGTTAAGAAGATTGAGCATATTAAACACACTAAACCAGTTAACCAGATAGACATAGCAACATGCATGACTAGAAAGTATATGCTGGAACAATTAAGACTATCATCTACTAAACATTTAATTTCTCGAACTGCATCATATAACAACTAAGAAGTATAAGAAACAAGGCAAGGGTTACAATGTGAATCATATTTAGCCCTAAATAGATATACTACACATCTATATTACATCTTTAATCAATCCCCAAGGAGTTTGAGGTATACCACTCAGACTCCAACTGACCACTGCTAAGTCAAAATTAGTGCCATAGTAGATCTAGGAGATCTGGATTCCTAAGATCTCATCTACCCATGGTCAGTACGAGTCAGCCGCAATGACATATATAGTCAAACTACAAAATAGCCTAGTTCGTCCTTTGTATATAGGTCACGACACTAGTAATTAGGGTATACAAAACCCTATCATATGAGGTACAACCACAACTATCCTCAGCCACATCATATATACAAATATCTGAGATACGGCCACAACTATTCTCCTATCGAGACATGACCACAACCCTACTCCATACCCTTGGGATCAAGATGAAAAGAGCACACTATTTCTTGCACCCCACATACTCAACAGTATGCACTCTAAGAATCCATTAAAGGAATACTCATCTCACCATCCAACAATTACTAATACTAGAATGGATCTATGGCACATGGCACTACACGATTATGGTTTCACTTGATTAGTTAATGCCGATAGGGTGAGTTAATACTACATCAATCAAGTTACATACAAACCCTAAAAGAGTTCTACAAAAACATGGGTAGATTGCAACTTCAAAAGATATAAAATGTATGGAAACATAAAGCTTATCACATCATCACATGGTACTATTTCATTGCCATAGTCATCATCATGCCATCACTGGATACAATCCCTTGTCACATCATGAAGAGGATAACATCTTAGTAAGGGCTCAACCATGCCCAAAGGTCATTAAGACCATCACATCATTCCCGATAAGTACATCATTATCTTTCCATGCCTCATCAAGGCTCATCACACATGAGACATATAGTTTAATGCAACATTACATTTAAGAGCTATGATGATCATAAGATAGTAAATTAGGGTTATATCAACATAGAGAGAGAAAGTACTCCATCATCATACTAATCACTCAAGGAAGCTAAGCATGATCATGACTTACTTTCATTAGGGTTAAGTTTAGCAAGGCAAGTGAATTAGGGTTTCAAAACAACAATTAATGGTAAGCCCTAATTCTTATCATCTCCATCAATCATGAAAGCAAGTAGGTTAAAAGAATATTCTAAGTCATGAATTACAATACCGGGAACTCTCTGGCACGCTCAGATTTAGGCGATTGCGGCGACGACTCTCATGGTGGGTGTCGGCCTGGCCGGCGTGGGGCCATCCCTGGTCCCCGATGCCTCCACCTACTACCACCACCTCGACCACCCCTTCGCCCCCTTCCCTTCCCCCTCCCCTCCCTCCCCTTCCACCATTGCCCCTTCTCCCTTGGCAGCGGGAGAGCCTGAGTCACCTACTGATCCAGGGCAGATGGCGTGGGTCAATCCCCGCGCTGATGTTACCTCCGGAAGAGCTTGGGTGGACATAATAGCTAAGCCTATGGATGTCCAGAGGAATTGCCAACCAGTCGCGCTTCCTGAAGACCCCAAGCAACCCTTCTTCAGACCTAAAGATGGGAGATTGTGGACTAAGCTCTCCAGACCAGTGGTTAAGGCAATGGATGATTTCCATCATTGCTCAATCATTGTGCAGGTTCTGGGGAAGAAGGTCTTCATACATGAGATCTACGGATGGATGCTACAGGTGTGTGGAAACTGAAAGGTGAACTGCAAGTCTCTCCGCTCAGAGAGGGGCTTTTCCTTTCCAGATTCTCTACTGAGGGAGACATGAAAATCACCCTGGAGTAAGGGTCGTGGTTCTTCGATAGACAACTGGTTCTCACTCGGAAGTGGACACCGGATGCGGATGTCAGACACACTGTTCTCACTTTCGCCCCCTTGTGGGTTACCTTCCCAGACTTGGGTTGCCACTGGACCAGGCGGGCGCTCACCATCATCGGGTTTGCATTGGGCACCCCGAATGTTGTTGATTTCTAGTTGGATGGCAGACACGCCGGTGCCCCACACCTCTACATTGAGGTCAATGCGGAGAAGAAGCTGTCCCCTGTGGTGATGGTGGAACTACCATATGGAGAAGAACTTGAGATCAGAGTTCTATATGATGTTGTTCCTGAGCACTGACTTGCTTGCAAGGTGTTCGGGCACTTGCCTGGCCATTTCCCGGGGTGCTCGAGAGAGCTTGGTTGAACCCCTGTTTTCCATAGGTCGATCGAAGAGCAGAAGACCTAAGAGAAGGAACAAGAAGAAGGCTGCTAGTCACACCAACTTGTTTGCAGGTCCGGTTGGTGATACAGAACAGCCAGTTGAGACAGATAACACTGTGAGTCTTGGTGAAGGTTGTGCCATACTGTGACAACCAATAACACTGAGACTATGGAAGTCAGGCAATCAACAGCTACGTTGCCTATGGCTACTGTCCAAGAAGTAAGGATTACAAATGAAGAAAGAGGGACAACCTCCGAAAACCCTTTCCAGGTGCTTGTTGATCAGGAGAATGAGGATATAACCATCCCACCTGAAAGGCCACCGGTCTGAGGTTCTGGGAAAAAGAGTAGCAAATGAAGAGGTAGAGGAAGAGGTGGAACCACCCCTACCAGGGGGGTTCAAACCAAATCATCCAAATGAAGCTCCTAATATGGAATGTCCGAGGTGATTCTCTGCCCACTAAATAAAGAAGGCTCAGACACATCATTGAGGAGAGGAAGGCTAGCCTGGTTGTCTGTGTTGAGACCAGAATCAAGAGAGATGTTTCTCACAGGGTTGGGGGCTTGTTCCCTGCTGGGTGGGACTTTACTTCCAATCTTGATCAGGTGGAAGGAGGCAAGATTGTGGTTGGTTGGAATCCACGATGTTGGGATGCTCAGGTTATTCATTGTTCTGATCAATTGGTAACCTTGAGTTGCATTAACAATGGTGGGTTTCATTGTGTGGTCTCGGTAGTCTACGGGGCTAATGGTGAGAGAGATCGTAGAAGGCTTTGGGAGTCTATTGTGTCTACCACACAGCAGGCCCTCCCACACCTGGTTATTGGTGACTTTAATCAAGTAAGGCAAGCCAAGGAGAAGGTTGGTGGACTCCCTATTCCGGATTTGATCCTTCAGAGGTTCAATGAGGCAGTTGATGCGGCCAATTTAATGGAACTCAATGTTAAAGGAGGCATCATTACCTGGCATAACAAAAGGGTCCCTTACAGACGTATTTCCAGTAATCTGGATAGAGGTTTGGTTAACACTGCTTGGCTGGACGTTTTTTTGATTGCTGCTATTCAGCTAGGGGCGCATCCCAATAGCGACCATTCTTGGATGGAGATTGAATTAAGAGCGCATGCTGGTGCTAATCGTCCTTTTCGCTTCTTGAATCATTGGCTTTCCTGGCCCAGCTTTGAAGGTGTCGTCAAGGAGGTGTGGAACCATAATGTTGTGGGGAACCCTTTGTTTGTGATTACTGAAAAGATAAAAAGAACAAAGAAAGCCTTAAAAGAGTGGTCTAGGAGCTTATCAGATCTGCCTAACATGATAAGAGAGGCCCGCAGTGTGTTTGATGAGGCTGCCACTAGCATTAGACTCGACCCCACTAATGCCGACAAAATGAGAATAGAAGAAGAAGCCAATAAACGCCTAACGCAGCTGGAAAAGGCTGAGGAGATTTGTTTCTGGCAACGTAGTCGTCTTCACTGGATAAAAGATGGTGATAAAAACACCAAAGTTTATCATAATGCTATAAAAGAGAACAACATGAGAGATCATATTCATAATCTGATTGATGAAGATGGTTTGTTAGTGGATGAAGAAGAGAAGATCGGAAATCTGGATGTGGACTACTTCCAGGACCTCTATAACCAGGAAAGCAGTAATAATGCGTGTATCAGCCACCTTCCATGTAGAGTGACGGAGGATATGAACAGAGATCTTTTGAAAACAGTCACGAATGATGAAATCAAAGGTGCTGTGTTTTCTATAGGGGCTTCCAAAGCACCGAGACCGGATGGTTTTAATTCAAAATTCTTTCAAGCCTGCTGGTCATGGATATAGGAAGATGTCTGTAGGGTGGTGAGATGGTTCTTTTTGGGTGGAAGGATGGTGAGGCAAATTAACCATGCCTTCATCAAGCTTATACCAAAACACAATGCAGCGACCAGGATGTCAGATTTCCGGCATATAGCTTGTTGTTCTGTTATCTACAAAACTATTGCTAAGGTGATAGCCAGTAGGCTTAAGAACATCCTTCCAAAGATTATATCTATTAATCAGTCTACTTTTGTCAAAGGAAGAGATATATCTGACAATACCCTGCTTGCCACCGAGTTCCTACTTGATTTCCAGGTTAAGAGCAAAACCAAGAAAGCATGTATAAAAGTTGATATTTCCAAAGCATACGATCATGTTAAATGGGAAGGGCTGTGGAGCACTATGAAGGAGTTGGGGTTCGCGGGTCGCTTCATCAACATCATTCATGAGTGTGTGGAGATGACTTCTTTCTCTGTTCTAATCAATGGCATACCTAAAGTCTTGTTCAAGGTGGCTAACGGTCTTAGACAAGGAGACCCTATGTCTCCTTTACTATTTTCTCTTGTAATGGAGAACCTTACCTGGCTGGCCGACACAGTGGAAATGGAAGGTTGCTTCAAGCCGTTCAAGATCAATGGTACCAAAGTGCTTAACCATATGATATTTGCTGATGATGTTTTATTTTTCATCTCTGGTTATGGCAAGTACATGAGAGGCTTCATGAAAATTTTGACAAAGTTCAGGAAGCTCACTGCCTTATACATCAGTGATATTAAATCTCAGATTTTTCTATCCAAGTCTTGTCATTCACGTTGAGGTCGACTTAAATAGCTGGCTGGTGTATCTGAAGGGGCCTTCCCAACCAGATATCTTGGTATACCCATCTCCGGTGGAGTGGGCATGGGTGAAGATTATAAAAGCTGTGTTGATAGCCTTAGATCCTATGTGGAAAAATGGAATGGTGTCTACCTTTCTATGGCTGGACGCACAGTTCTCATCAAATCAGTTCTGACCAGTAAAATTAGATATTGGTGCAGATTGGCAGATCTACCTCCTTTTATTCTAGATAAATGCAAATCGGTGATGGCCGGTTTCCTTTGGAGTGGTAGCTACCATGCTATCAATTGGTGCACAATTGCTCAACCTGTTCATTGCGGTGGTCTAGGCCTTCTGGACCCGAAGGAGATCGCTTGGATGACCACTTCTAAAAGAGTGCATGACTTCCTCACTAAGCCTGATTCAGTTTGGGCTGGGTGGATGAAGAAAAGATATGGAAGCCTAGATTTAGTTCTGAGACCGGGTTCGTTTAAATGCTGGAAATATATGGTCTCTGTTTGGGGGGAAATAAAAAATGAGTTTGTTCGGATTAATGATGGCAGGGCTTTGGTCTGTAGATGGAAACCTTGGCACATTAACAGGAATGCACCACAAGTTTCTTGGTACCCCTTCTTATGGAGCAAAACCCACTGTCCTAAGTGGAGCTTCAACACCTACCAGTCAGTCCTATGCAGGTTGCCTACATAGGATAGACTCCTCAAATGGGGTATCATCAACACTAATGAGTGTCTTCTTTGCAAGAAGGAAGCTGAATCACATAATCATCTTTTTTTTATTGTGATTATACTAGATACCTCTAGTGCAGAGTTTCTCTCAAATGTGGTTGGGGAGGCCTTCCTCCAAATACTCTTAATGAAGTCTTTCCCTGGATGTTTGAGAAGACCAGGTCCAATCCGAATATGAGAGCCTTGGCTGGTCTTGTTCTTACGACCTTGATCTATCATATCTAGAGAGAAAGGAACAATAGACTCCACTGTAGAAGAGAGTGTGATACTTTCGAAATTTTTGATGTTATTGTACATAGCATAGAATGGCAGGTTAAAGCCAATGTGGGGATTCTAAAGGGTGTTAACCCTCTTGTAATCCAGATGTGGGATCTGTAGTAGATCTGTTGTACTGTATAGGATTTTGAGTTAATCCCTATACACTTTTTTGAGTTAGTAAAACATTTACCTTATCCAAAAAAAAGCAAGTAGGTTAAACATCACCATTGACCATAGAGTCAAGAATCACATCGACCACCTAGGTCAGGGAAACATAGAGACCACATAGGTTGGAGATACCTTAGCAACCACTAGGATTAGGTACTTAGGGACCACTGGGGTTCAGGTCATAGCAACCAACAAGAATTAAAATCTTCACCGACCACACAAGGGTCAAAGATCTCATCGGCTGCCAAGGGTCAAGGAGGTTGGCGACCATCAAAGATCAAAAAAGTTGGCGACCACTAGAGTTTGCATTCATAGCGGCCATCTAGGTTAGGGAACCTTTAATGACCGCTAGGGTTTGGGTACCTCATCGACCAACACGAATCCAAAACCTCAGGGACCTCATAAGGTACAAAATCTTGGAAACCATAAACATGTACAAATCTTAGCAACCATCACGGTGATACCAACCTAATCAACCATATGAGTTCAAAACTTGGCGATCATATGTGATACAAAGCTTAGCAATCACTAGGAGATACAAAACCTCATTGACCACATGGATACCAAAACCTTGGCGACCAAATATGGATTCAAAATCCTTGGCGACCAATCATGAGTTCAAAACATTGGAGACCACATAAGATACAAACAAGAACAAAGTCAATGCCATCAGTTGGCACAAGGAAGTCAAGTAAAACTGAACTAAAACCAAACCATCAGGTTCAAATACAAGGAGGAAAATTAGCTTGAAAACCCTAGAAATCAACCATCATTTGGGAGAGTAAAAACCAATATTTTCCAAATGAAAGCAAGATTTAGGGTCTCTACTTCCATCAAGAGAATCATGCACAACGTGTAGGGTTCATTCAAGCTGATAAACTACTCAAGAACTATCTTCTAAGTTCAAACCCTAGGCATAGGTAGCGTCTTCTTGTTTAGAACTTTATTTAAGAGCAAGATCATACATGCAAGGTAAGAGTAAACAATAATCATGGAGAAAGTTATATAATTCGCCTCAAAGAAGATGGATCAACTCCAAACAACAAGGTAGCTTGAAGGAAAGGGGGATGAAACCCTAGCTTGAACACTCCTCTCAGCCAAGCTAGCTTCTCCTTCAACCAGGAAGCAAACCCTAGGTCAAGGAAGCAACAAATATATGTTCTTCAAGATCAAACTCAAACTCCACCCCGGAACCGTGGATCCAACCATGAAGAATAGAGAAGAGGGTATAATAGCAAGAAAAATGAAGAGAAAGAGGGAGTTCTCACTTAGTAAGACCAAGAAGCAAATCAAGGAAACTCCACAAGTACAGGGAGAGAGTAGATTCAAACCCTAGATTAACATGCAAGGTAGATCGACCAAGTTATCCTTCAATTTTTGGTTCCTCCTTCACCACCAAGAAAGAGGGGACGAGCTCCAAAATCAAGAATAGAGAAAGAGGGTTCAAAGGGTTTGGTTGCATGAGAGGAGGGACGTATATATATGACCATTGGTGAGACAAAAGAGAAGGTAGAGGTGTCTAGACAAGCTTTCCATGTGTCCAAGGTCAAAGAATCTCATCCATGCAAGCATCTCATACATGTAACTAGGTCAAACACAAATTGGGTGATCCCACCAAGAAAACTGACCGACTAAGAGGCATAAAAAAACATAGCGACCACTAGCATAGATAATGATCAAAGTGATCAGAAAACTCATTGACCAACAACCCTATATGTTGGTGACCAAGTTGGGTCAGAAACCTCATCGACCGCCAACCCTAAATGGCTCAAGAGAACTTCATAGACCACTAAAACTTAGGATCATATGAAATCTTGGAGATCTCCAAACTAGGGGGCTCAACACCCAATGTCAAACATGAGTTGGGGCATCCATGAGAGCAAAACCCTAATTGTCAACACACCTCAAACCAAGATGTAACAAGGTGCACCAAAGCACAAACATATCAAATATGATGTGTAAAAATGTGAGGCACAAAAAGTATGCAATAAATCACAAGAAAAACCCTGGATAGGGGTAATTTGCAATTAGGTCCAAAACAAGCACACATATGCATAACTAGCTCAAACAGTGTCCAAACTGGACCAAACATGGAACATAAGCTTATCATGTGATGTCAAAGCACATCACAAGGTTTGATTATTGTTTTAAGAATCTAATTATGATAATTAAGAATGTTCAACCAAAAAGCAAGGTCATGGGTCTTACATTCACTTATCAAGTTTCCTGGATATCAAACCCCCGTAGGAGGGACAAATCTAATTTACATCACTCACAGTCATCCCCATGTATCATAATGCATCTGAACCACCTTTATGGCAACCCTTATTCAAGATCATAGTGGATGATGTCAAAGTACATTGAACAACATGTGATGAGCGCAATGATTTCAGGTCTAAGAAACACAATCACCACCATCACTATGAGAGCTGATTCTGACTACCAATCACGGTTTCCATGTGTCACTCTCAAGGTGGGTCTGTCCAATACACTATTCTCTAACAAGTATCTATGTGTTTGGTTTGATATCACATATCATGATTGATGAGTATCTGTCATCAACCAATACACACTCTAGTCTTATGTGTTATTGTTGTATATCAGCCTTCCACAATAACATCTGACTAGGGAAATGACAAGAATGTACATACTTAGACATCCATTTGATCTCATTTTTTCAAGTCATGAACTCGAATACATACGTCATTCAGTAATATCATTCTTTAGACATTTATTATGTTTTATCATTGTCTTATTACTGAATAAAAGACAATAAAATCAAAAAGATTGCCTTTATTATGAAGCAAATAATTTACAAGATATGCCTTTAAATTAGTCATGTGATTGGATCTCTAGGCATACATACCAACAATCTTACCCACCATGACCATGCTGCCACCCAAACCCAGCTATTTTTCTACAATCTCTACCCGTTTTAACCCTACTTAACCTAGTGGTTACCCACCACCTATATATACACCGCCACTGGCTGGAGCATGAGGTTAGCCATCCTTAGCATTCATTTCTACCTCCCTAGTGTATTAAAGGAGCTCCCACCTACCTCCACCTCATTTCCACCTTCCCCTACCTCAAAACCCTAGTTTTATAGAGTTTTGACCATTTCCACCTTCCATTTCATGATATCCATCATCCAAGGAGGGAGGGGGTGCTTCTCTTGAAACACGAGGTGAAGGAGAAGAGTGAATCAATGAGCTCCTATAGCTAATTTATCTTCTTCTTTTTATTCATATTCTTTTATTCTTTTTAGTTCCATGAGTAGCTAAGCCCTTCTAGGTGGGCTATGTTGGGTTTTAGGGGAGGCAGAGAAGGCAGCAGAAACAAAAAATTTCTCCCCAAAACCCGGAATAAGGAAACACGTCAACGTCTATACAATAGGAAAGGATGGTTTGTGGAATCATACCTTGTCCCGAGGCTTGCTCGGCGACAATACCTCACGCCTTGCACGGTCTTCACCTCCTGTCTTGGACGGTGTCTGTGTAGCTCCTGGTCACACAGGGACTGACAGGATTGAAGGCTGTCCTCCTAGTGGTAGAAACCTCCCGCCTCTGAAGTAGTCCACACAGACCACCTGGAACTCCAATCTCCTTGTCCCACAAGGAATTGGAAGGAGTCACACCCTCCTATTGACGTACTAGTCTCCAACACACTCTCCTGCCTCCAGTTGCAACTGCAATTGTCTTTCCCTTGCTGCACCTCCCTTTGTGGGTAGCACTTGCTCAGGCTCTCTCTCAGTTACCAAAACTAGAGAGAAGGACAACTTTACAGAGCAACTGGTTGCACTGAGTTGTTATCTGAGAAGCCCCCAATACCCCTATATATAGGAGGGTCATGGGTTAGGGTTCTCCATCCCGGGCAATCCGGGACTAAAAGCAGGAGTAGAAGGGTTCGAGATTTTCCACAAAAAACAACCAACTCGGAACCTGAACCGATCGTTTCACAACTGAAACGGTCGGTTGGGGACCTGAACTGGTCGGTTGACACCTCAACCGATTGGTTGGGACACCTCAACCATTCGGTTCACAAGTGAACCGGTCGGTTGGTGATCCTGGTTGGTTCCCGATTGACTTTCCTTCTTTTGTTTCTAATTGGTATTGAATACCAATCCTATTTCCAATTGAATTGGACAAGTAAAAAAAAAGGAATTTTCTCACCAATCTTTCTTTCCCAACTTGCTCGGTTCGACCAGTGAGCCGAGTGGTTCAACACTTGAACCGATCGTTTCACCCTATCCATGAGCCGATCGACTCAACACTTGAGCTGACCGGTTCACCCAACTGAGCCGATCGATTCATCACATGAGTCGATCGGTTGGGAGTGCAAATTGTGTAGAAACATTCAATTGCAGTTCCTATTAATCTGATACTCTAATCAAGCTATTCAACACCTTGAACACATGATTTTGAGCTATCAATTAATTGAGTGTTTAATTGAACTACTAAACTTCTTTAGTAATCAATCTAAACATTGTTTGTGGACAAAACTCCTCTTCCAGGTTAAATCCTATGTGTGTGACCCTGCAGGTCCATTTCACGTTGGAAGTGAAAGTCCATAACACTTATGACTTCACAAGCAAAGAGCGGTGCCTAGTCACACATCAGTGCTACCCAAGTGAAAGTAGAAAGTTGGAGAACAACTTTCAATCCTACAATCTGTGAATGGTGTTACAGCGAATGTATAATTCCTTTGTCACTGATATCTCGAATGAACTCGAGGCATGGAACAGTCATCGTGTCAATGTTCATTCACTTTCTTGATCTCATAATAGATTGGAAGAGATATGTTATGACATCAATATCACATACTGACTCAGACATGCGTGCATGCCTTTATCAATCCTACTCATCAAGTGGCCATGGATATCAAACTCCCTCAGGAGGGACATATCCCATATCTATCACTCACCCCTCAAAACCCCATGTGTCAAAGCCACCCAATCATCGCCTTTATCAGGACTGCGTTTGATGATGTCAAAGTGTGCCCAACGACATGTGTTGAGTGCAGTGATTTCAGGTCTAAGAATCACACTCACCACCATCACTGTGAGTACTGACTGTGACTACCATGTCATGGTTCCATGTGTCAAACTCACGGTGGGTCTGTCCGGTACACTTGTTCTCTAACAAGTACCTATGTGTTTGGTTTGATATCTCTATATCATGACTAATGAGATTCTGTCATCAACCAACACCACAATCTAGTCTTGTGTGTCATTGTTGTCTATCTACCTTCCACAATGACATCCGACTAGGGACATAACAAGAATGTACAAACTCTTAGCATCCGTATGATCTCATCGTTCAGGTCCTGAACCTGAATGCATACGTCATTGAGTACTGTCATTCTCTAGACATTCAATCTGTTCTATCACTATCTCATATGACTGAACCAGAAAGAATTGGAAGCTTGCCTTTGATGTTTATCAAATCAATCTTAATGTATCCCACCAATCATCCCATGATTGGATCTCAGGGCATACATACCAATAGACTCCCACTTGCACTACGAGCCAATCATCCTTGAATCATATTCATAGTGATCTTCAAACATGTCCCACATGTTACTGTGCTCTAGTGCCAACATAGTGAGTAATGGCAACACCTTGCCAAAGTCAGTCTAAATTGCATGTCTCTATCTCTTCGCTGTACGTCATACATATGAGATGAAGTTGCCGTAATATGTGATGTAGTATTCCTTTGCTAACTTTTAGCCACATTGCATGATCAAGGATTCCATACTTGTCATCAATGACCGGAATATCTACAAGTTCATCTCATGAACTTCTAGATCCATATAGTATCAATTATTGTTCTCTAACACACAGATACTCAACATTTCCTTTTAAATGGTTTTATTGGAACACTTCCAATTATCAACAAACTTTCACTTTTATATATCCTATATATATATATATTGTGATTAATTTTCTTTCCTTTTGGAAGTTCGCATCAATGTAACTCTTTACATTGAACTCTTCCTTTTCTCCATATAACTAGTACTTCCCAAGTACTTATCAAGTTCTTATGGTTTCCAGTAACCCTTACTGGAAGTAGACAAACATCCACTCGTCATACGAGTTATCAAGATGAGCACATCATATTTCCATGTCATACATACAAGATGATGAATGCATTTTGTTCTTACCATGCAAGATAATGGGATGATTACATACATGATAGATCCATATCTATTCTTAGTGTTCCCATTCTTCATAAGAATTGGACACATGGCCATGGGATACTAACTCCATGTAACATGGACACGTTTTCTCCCACTGAATCCGTGCATACTGAACTCTTCAGTACAGATTGCCAATGTATGCTTTCTCTTTTCAGGTCAAGAGGTTTTCGAGAACTATCTCTATAGATCTCTATTCCTATCACATAGGAAACATCTCTATCTTCCTTAAAGATAATTTCCACTTTGGATTTCCATTCTAGAACGTTTCCATTTCACATCAACATGTGGAATGTGAATACGCTCCCACTAAATCACAGATCCCATCTTTATCTTTGACATATCAGTCAAACCCTTTGACTATATCATCAAAGTAAAGATCCAATTCTGAGTTGCTTGTACTCAATCAATCACATTGATTAGTCCATTGTAACTTATAGACTTCATTTGCATTAGTGAATTCATAAACCTTATAGGTTGTGTCACGTACTCATCCTTGTTCTATTCCTCATAGGAATGCAGTTTTAGTATCCATATGCCAAATGTCTTAGTCATTAAGTTGCAATCAACAAGCATAATCCCTCTCAAAATGTTATCCATGTGTCTTAACACTTAAGACTCATTTCCACTTATGGATTTCATCCAATGAGTGCTACCATCAAGGTCATACCTTATGGTTCACATGGCTGTCATTTAGGATGTAATGGTCATAAACCATAACTCAAAATTTGGTTCCTCATATTCATCTAGATAGTTGACTCATCACATGAACAACTCATCACATAGATAATTGAGGTGTAAGGATATAAGAATTCACAACCCTTGTGACTCTTAATTTCGTTTATTAGTGAGGGGTATTCTTTTATTAAGAAGAATTCAGTTATTTGATAATCATTCTCTAACTCCTTAGAGTATGATTCCTTCTTGATTTAGACATCACCATGCCTTAATCATGAGTTCACTATGATACACTATCATAATCACTCATAAGGATCTCAAACATTTGGTCCAAGTATTTCATTCATTGATCTCATCAAGAATTAACACTTTAACAAATTTTCACTTCATCTATGATAATCTTGAACACTTCAAGATATTCATATTGGTATTTCTCTAAACACCATTTGAAGTATTAGCATTTGTTCCAATAGGTATGTAAATACATCACATGTATTATACCTAATAGGATAATCATTCTCCCACTACCATTAGTGAATATTGATTAATCATGTCTAAGATATTCATGTCTCTTACTGGTTCTCTAACCAAAAGAGTCTAGATTTATCCATCACATGGAAACTAGAAATGAATTTCTCATGATTGATGCTAATTTGATTGTTTGAGTTATCTATAGTTTTTAGGTATCATTTTATCTTATGCATATCAAATACCACAAGATAAGCAAGGCATTGCCACAAAGATCACATCTTTAAAAGATTGAAACATCAACTTTATTAATTGCCATCATTGTCATACAATATGCAAAAATAAAGTGTTTCTATCTATTGGCAAATATGAAATAGCAGTTCATAATTGTATTACATTCCTTTTAGGCTGAAAATAAACTAAAGTACTCCTATCTATGGCGGAAACACTTGCCCCATTTATTGAGTGCTTTACACTTTACATTTTGGTATCATATACCTCAAAAGTGTTACAAGTTTACTTTCATGACACCTTTAAGTAGAGACGTCTGTTGCCTCCTTCTTATTTTGTTCTTCCAGATAGAGAGGACAATTCCTTTTCCAATGTCCTGGCTTTTGACAATGGTGGCAATTGCCTTTCTTGGTCACGCCTCCCTTGGCCTTGAGAGATGAAGTCGTCTTGGGCTCCTGGCTAGCATCAGAACCTTTCTTAGCTTTGACCTTGCCCTTGCTCTTGGACTTGCCTTTCTTGCTTGTGATCACCATCACAGACTTGGGCTTGTCCTTCTTTATCTGTGTCTCAGCTGTCCTCAACATGCCCAACAACTCTGACAGTGGCCTATCAAAGTTGTTCATGTTGTAGTTCATCACAAACTGACTGTAAGATTCTGGCAACAATTGCAGTATTA
Source organism: Alisma plantago-aquatica (assembly GCA_963693085.1). Classification (NCBI taxonomy): domain Eukaryota; kingdom Viridiplantae; phylum Streptophyta; class Magnoliopsida; order Alismatales; family Alismataceae; genus Alisma; species Alisma plantago-aquatica. The sequence continues at coordinate 1,438,047,401 of OY856409.1, forward strand.
GGTCAGTAGCCAACTCTTAGCTCAGTGGAAATCCCAGTCTTTGCAGGTTCTCCACATACCCAATCATCTTGAGTGTGTGAGGACTAACTGGATCTCCTTCTGTCATGACACACTTGAACAGTGCCCTTGAGACATCGTATCTCTCTTGCCGTGCCTGATCTTCATATAGGTTCCTGAGATGCTGAATCATCTCAATGACACCCATATTCTCATGTTGTCTCTGCAACTCATGGTTCATGGAGCATAAAATCAAGCATTTCACATCAATGGCATCATTAGAATGCTTCTTGTAAGCATCCCTTTCTGTCTTTGGTGCATTAGGAGCCGGTTCATCTGGAATTGGAGTATCCAGGACATAGAGCTTTTGCTCTTGAGTGAGAACAATTCTCAATGTCCTATACCATTCGTGGAAGTTTGTCCCATTTAGTCTGTCCTTTTCAAGGACCGATCACAAAGAGAAGTGATTGTTGTTTGTTGTCATTTTCACTACAAAAGGAAATATCCAATTTTAGTCCAAAAACTCATTTTGACTTATTTGATTGATTTGAAAAGTTGACGATATAATTAGGCCTTTAATTAATTATCACTCCCACTATTTTACTTCATATTGATAGCCCTCACCATCAATTCAGAAGATTGCAGCGTACAACCTTCTAGTGGGAAAGATCCTGAAATCCTCTAAGTCATGGACCAGCTAGGGCTGTCACCCACAACATAGATCTCTCAGGTAGGCAACTCTTGCCAATTGCATCATATGCAACTCTTGATAAGATGTCATATGCAACTCCTTGCCATGATCATCTCCATGCCTCAAGGTGCTAGATCCTATCTAGGTCACCTTGTTAAGTATGACCCAAAGCAAACACGATGAATATGCACCCTGCTAGGGCAGACCCACACATTCATCCTTCACGCTTCCACGAGATAGACGGTGCACCACGCTAGGGCGTGCCCACACTTGGTCGATCAAGCTTTTCATGTGTGTCGCATTTGGAAGACATCTAAAACTTAATATTTAATGAGGGATTTGGTTTTTATATACATATACATATCCAATCACCACAATATATAGTACGTATCATATACATGCTATATCCCACAGAAAACATGCGAAACGATAAAAGAAATGATTATGGCCATCCTAATGTGATTCCTCGAGCCAAGAGGAATCACGGTCATCTAGGTCTACATCACATGCAACCTGTACAAGATGAACTCTGTGCTTTGCCTTCCGAGTTGATCAACTCATCATATGAATGATCTGTTATCTCTAGCCGGTCGTCTAGGTGCCACCAGCCGATCGGTTGGCTCCTCCAACCGATCGGTTCACCTGGTCGTCGTGAATCTTTTTCATGGCCACCACTCGCTCCTCGAACCGGTCATCAACCGATCGGTTCACTCCTTGAACCGATCGTCTGGAACATCAACTGATCAGTTCACGCCTTGAATCGATCGTCTCAGCTGTCGTCGCAATGTCCTTCGTTCTTTGACATAACAAGAAATAAAATCTATCCTATTTTACATTGTAAAAAGAGAAACCCCGAGTTACATTCGGGGGGGGGGGAGCAAAGGTAGGAAAGAAATCTCAAATTATTTCGAGTTACATCAGGAATAGGAGAAGGAAGATCGACGCGCAGACCGAAATGCAAGCAACCACATACAACCACACATAGATAGGGTTTATTGTCCATAACCACGCTATACATCCACCACAAAACTCATTTAAGGGTGACGTGTATCGAGTGAATTAATACATATCATATATGTAAATTGGGATTTGTGGATTTAGGATTGGACATGCATAAAGCCAATTTTATTCGCATCGTATGCAATAAATAAAGGCGACAAACCAAAATCAATCATATCGATATTCCTAAAATATAGAGCAGTTGACGTGGCTCTGATACCACTGTTGGGTTTTAGGGGAGGCAGAGAAGGCAGTAGAAACAAAATTTTTCTCCCCAAAACCCAGAACAAGGAAACACGTCAACGTCTATACAATAGGAAAGGATGGTTTGTGGAATCATACCTTGTCCCGAGGCTTGCTCGGTGACAATACCTCGTGCCTTGTGTGGTCTTCACCTCATGTCTTGGACGGTGTCTGTGCAGCTCCTGGTTACACCGAGACTGACAGGATTGAAGGCTGTCCTCCTAGCGGCAGAAACCTCCCGCCTCTGAAGTAGTCCACACGGACCACCTAGAACTCCAATCTCCTTGTCCCACAATGAATTGGAAGGAGTCGCACCCTCCTGTCGACGTACTAGTCGCCAACACACTCTCCTGCCTCCAGTTGCAACTGCAGTTGTCTTTCCCTTGCTGCACCTCCCTTTGCAGGTAGCACTTTCTCGGGCTCTCTCTCAGTTACCAAAACCAGAGAGAAGGACAACTTTAAAGAGCAACTGGTTGCACTGAGTTGTTATCTGAGAAGCCCCCAATACCCCTATATATATAGGAGGGTCATGGGATAGGGTTCTCCATCCTGGGCAATGCGAGACTAAAAGCAGGAGTAGAAGGGTTCGAGATTTTCCACAAAAAACAACCAACTCGGAACCTGAACCGATCATTTCACAACTGAAACGGTCGGCTAGGGACCTGAACCGGTTGGTTGACACCTCAACCGATCGGTTGGGACACCTCAACCGGTCAGTTCACAAGTGAACCGGTCGGTTGGTGATCTTGGTTGGTTCTCGATTGACTTTCCTTCTTTTGTTTCTAATTGGTATCGAATACCAATCCTATTTCCAATCGAATTGGACAAGTAAAACAAAAGGAATTTTCTCACCAATCTTTCTTTCCCAACTTGCTCGGTTAGACCAGTGAGCCGAGCGGTTCAACACTTGAACCGTTCGTTTCACCCTGTCCATGAGCCGATCGACTCAACACTTGAGCCGATCGACTCAACACTTGAGCCGATCGGTTCACCCAGCTGAGCCGATCGGTTCATCACATGAGCCGATCAGTTGGGAGTGCAAATTGTGCAGAAACAGTCAATTGCAGTTCCTATTAATCTGATACTCTAATCAAGCTATCCAACACCTTGAACACTATGATTTTGAGCTATCAATTAATTAAGTGTTTAATTGAACTACTAAACTCCTTTAGTAATCAATCTAAACATTGTTTGTGGACAAAAATCCTCTTCTAGGTTAAATCCTATGTGTGTGACCCTACAGGTCCATTTCACGTTGGCAGTTAAAGTCCATAACACTTATGACTTCACAAGCAAAGAGCGGTGCCTAGTCACACATCAGTGCTACCCAAGTGAAAGTAGAAAGTTGGAGAACAACTTTCAATCCTACAATCTGTGAATGGTGTTACAGCGAATGTATAATTCCTTTGTCACTGATATCCCGAATGAACTCGAGGCATGGAACAGTCATCCTGTCAACGTTCATTCACTTTCTTGATCTCATAGTAGATTGGAAGAGATATGTTATGACATCAGTATCACATACTGACTCACACATGCGTGCATGCCTTTCTCAATCCTACTCATCAAGTGGCCATGGATATCAAACTCCTTCAGGAGGGACAAATACCATATCTATCAATCACCCCTCAAAAGCCCCATGTGTCAAAGCCACCCAATCATCACCTTTATAACAACCCATGTTTCAGGATGATGATGTCAAACTATGCCCAACGACATGTGTTGAGTGCAGTGATTTCAGGTCTAAGAATCACACTCACCACCATCACTGTGAGTACTGACTGTGACTACCATGTCATGGTTCCATGTGTCAAACTCACGGTGGGTCTATCCGGTATACTTGTTCTCTAACAAGTACCTATGTGTTTGGTTTGACATCTCTATATCATGACTAATACGATTCTGTCATCAACCAACACCACAATCTAGTCTTGTGTGTCATTGCTGTCTATCTACCTTCCACAATGACATCTGACTAGGGACATAACAAGAATGTACAAACTCTTAGCATCCGTATGATCTCATCGTTCAGGTCTTGAACCTGAAGGCATACATCATTGAGTACTGTCATTCTCTAGACATTCAATCTGTTCTATCACTATCTCATATGACTGAACCAGAAAGAATTGGAAGCTTGCCTTTGATGTTTATCAAATCAATCTTAATGTATCCCACCAATCATCCCATGATTGGCTCTCAGGGCATACATACCAATAGGCTATTTGTGGCAAAAATGTAACTTTGAGACCATGTTGGGGGAAATAACTTATAAAACTATAGATTCATTTTATGATGATTGTTTTATACTTCTATCTTATTCCCCATATTTCTTCTTGTGGTTTGTGCTTAAAAGCATGGATTGCTTGTTGATTTGTTCTCGAAAGCACTTAGACTCTAGGAGAAAATGGTTTGTATGAGGCTAGTTTAGTATTGCTCCTAGGTTCAAATAATGAATCCCTATCTAACACCCTATAATCCCACATACATATCCCTTCTCTTACTTCTAGGTGGAAGATCTAAGTAACTAGTGTAGGAGTACTTAGTGCAATTGCCTAGGAGTTACTAAAGGCTAGATGGTGAGTAATGTGAGGTGAAATACCCTCATCTCCACTCTCCATCCTACCCTTGGTTCCCAATTGACATAAGAACCCATACTATAGAAACCTAGACATGCTAAATCCTATTAGAATTTCACTTAAGCCCTAGTCCAATTGAGCCTCATAAAGGGGGATAGGGTGTGCAAGGGTGTAGTTCCCCTTCACACATCTTATACCACCCATGGCCTACTAGTATCTTAGGGTAATTCTAAAACTTTTATCTTGTTGTTTTGTTTAAAAACCTTGAATGAATGGATAAAATTTGCATGTTATGACCCTCAACTTGGATTCTAGTTACACCCCCCAATCAACCCTTGCCTCCATTAATTTCTAAAAACCCTCATTGTCTTCTTTGCTAGTTGATGCTTGCCTAGTTAGTTGCTTTAATTGATTTGTTAGTTAATTGCCTTTTTCTTTCTAGGTTAGGTCTTTAATTTCCTTTTAGTCCTAATTACTATCTTAGTGTAGTGTTAGATCTTGCCTTGTTGCTTTAATATAATTGTTTCTCTCTTTCTCAATCTTGATTTCCTTGCTCATTAAAACTAATCTGTCTAGGGTTAACTTAGGTATTGCTTCCTTTATTTGCTAAATTGCTTGAACCCTTAGTGTAAACAACTAAGATAAACCTTCAAAATCTTCACCCTAGACTCCTCTTTAGGAACCTAGTCAAAGTAATTTACTCTAGTGCCCCCTCTTTCCTTGTGGATCAACCCCTAACTTGCCACTTTCATATATTATAATACGATCCCATGCGCTTGCAGGTGAAGTGTTTTTAGTTTATGTGAGCGAGCCTTTTAGCGATTTATAAATTTTGAAAGACCACTATTATGTGTATGCTTTGGGATCATCCAATCAAATTAATTGGTTGGATGTACCTCAAGTGTGAAATGCACAATCACCTATTAAGTCCATTGATTAAATACTAACTTAGATGATGACACCATAATTAAGGACATGAAAACTACAATTGTTATTTCAATTCATGTATTAAGAATGTTATTATTGGTAAGGTATGACCAGAGAGCCAATCATGTGTTGATTGACATGGCATAAACCATGAAGGATTTGATTAATACTCATAAAGGCAAGCTTGCAATTCATTCTATTTCATTCAGTTATGAGATAATGAGGAAACATTATGAATGTCTAAAGAATGACAATACTCAATGATGTATGTCTTCAAGTACACAACTTGTAGAATGAGATCATACAAATGCTAAGAGTATGTACATTCTTGTTATGTCCCTAGTCGGTTGTTTCCGTGGAAGGTATATAGACACCAATAACATGGAAAAATAGAGTGTGAGTTGGTTGATGACTGAGTCTCATTAGTCATGATATGGTATACCAAACCAAGCACACATATACATGTTACGGAATAGTGTATCATACATACCCACCCTGATAGTGATACATGGAAACCATCATTGGTGGCCATTGTCATCTCTCAAAGTGAAGGTGGTGATTGTGATTCTTAGAACTGAAATCACTACACTCATCACATGTTGTTGGGTACACTTTGACATCATCAAACACAGTCCTAAAACATGGGTTTTATTACAATGATGATTGGGTGACTTTGACACGTGGGGGTTGACAATGAGTGATAGATATGGGATTTGTCCCTCCTACTAGAGATTGATATCCTAGCCACTTGATAAGCAAGATGGAGAAACACATGTGCATGCACATGTGAGTGAATATATGATATTGAGGCCACATTATCTCAGAGAGTCTACTCTTGGTTCATGAAACATGAGATGAACGTTGTGGATGACATGTCCGTACCTCAATTTCACTTAGGATATCAGAGACAAAGGAATTATACAATGACTACAACACCTTATACACATTGTAGGTCAAAGTTGTTCTCCAACTTTCCATTCACTTGGGTAGCACTAATGTGGGACTAGGAACCACTCTCTATTTGTGATGTCATAAGTTAGTTATGGACAATTACTGCCAACGTGATATGGGACCTATAGGGTCACACACAAAGGAACTCATCTAGAAGAGGAGTTTAATCTTGAATGATGGTTGGATTGATTACTAAAGTGTCTAGGTATTCACTTCATTCAATAGATTGACTTACTGCACTGCCAAATGACCATCTCACAGGGTGAGATGATCATTTGGAAGTGCCAGATGAGCATCTCAAATGTTGAGATGGCTATTTGGGTAGTCAAGATGATCAGAAATTGAATTGCCTGATTTCTATCCAGACTGAGGTGTGAACCAATCGATTCATTCTGATGAGCTGACTAGTTCAGATCGTCTCACCAGATGACCATATGGGTGAGCGAGATGACCGTATTGCATGTGTGAGATCACTCAGTTAGGATGGAGGATGGTTCTAGATACTAAATCATTTCAATTGCACAATACTTGTGGTGCAAGGAATTAATGTCCGAAATTAATGGGAATCAAATTTCCAAATTCACTCATGATTAGGAAATTGCAAAATGACTGTCTCATAGTATGAGACGACTGTCTAACAGTGCCAAACAACCGTTTGAACTTCCAGACGACTATTTTGTGTCTCACAGGTTGCGAAAGATCAAGACCTTTTTCTCTCTTCCAATCCCGCACAAATCCTGAACATACTGGGAACCCTGGCCCTAACCCCGCCTATAAATAGAGGGGTACTGGGGATTCCCATAGAACAACAATAACAAAAACAACTGAGAATCAATTTCTCTTATAATTATTGTCCTCTCTAGCTATGGTAACCAAGAGAGACCAAGCAAGTCCTACATAGAGGGATAGCTACGGGAGAGAACAAGTGAGGATCATTATTGTGGGAGAGCAAGTTGGTGATTAGTACACCACTGGGAGGGACAACTCCTTCCTATATGTTCTAGTTGAATGATAAGAATTCTTGTTGGTATGTGTGGACTATCCTATAAGCAAGAGTCCTTTGGCTATTGATAGGAGAGCAAACTCAACCTGCAATATGTGATGAGACCACAGGAGTCACTGTAGAAGCTGATTTGTTCATTGTTCATGGTGAAGACCAGGAGTAGCACAACCACCGTCTAAGAACAATGAGAAAATAGTTACATTGAAGTGAGTTGTTGTCACTGGACTTGCTCCAGGACCAGGTATAACTCGTTAAACCATCCTTCCTATTTCATAGTAGTTGAAAAAATCTTGTTGTTATGGGAATACAAATAGCTAATTTTTTTGTTTCCTCTACTATACTCTATGCCCGTATTTCCCAACAGTGGTATCAAAGCCACGTCAATTTACTATGTTTTAGGATAATCGATATGACCGGATTTTGGTTTTATCTTTTATTTTTTGCATACAATGCAGATATTTAAACAGTTTCATATGCATATCCAATGAAAGACCACATAATCCCAAACTAATATGTACATATATATGATATAATATATATGCAATTTACACACATCACCCTGAAAGTGGTTTTTATGGTGTATTTCTAGCGTGGTTATGGCCAATACCCAATATTTCTGTGTGGTTGGGTGGTTTGGTTTTATTCTTATTTATCTTGGTTTGCATACCTAACCTCTACCTCCCTCTTACAAATGTAAAGTTAATTCTTCCTACCTTTGCTCCCCTCAAATGTAACTTGAGGTTTCTCTTTATACAATGTAATAAAGCAGTAATAGGATAGTTTTCTTTCTTGGAATGATGAAGAAGATGATCATCACCGAATGAGATGACCAGTTCATGAGATGAGCCAACTGTCTGGAGGATCATGGAGGATAGAACGATGGAGCCAGACAACCGCCTGGTGGACCCAACTGACCATTTGGAAGGAGTCTAAACATCGGTTGGACTGGAGGCCAAGCAACTGTCCTTGATGACCAACTGACCGGCCAAGAGGCGAGACGACCGGTTCAAGGGTTGAACCGATACCCAGATTGGCCAACACAGATATACACCAACAATAGGTTCATACATGTGATGTGATGATTGACCTAGGTGGTAGTAATTCCTTGTGGCTCCAAGGATTACAAGTAGATATGGCCATAACCTATTTACATTGTGGGATATAGCATGTATATGATACATACTATATATGTGGTGATTGGATACAACATATGTATATATGTATAATATATATAAAATCCCTCAAATCAAACATATTAAGTCTAATATGCTTTCTAATAGAAATACACATGAAAAGCTTGTTCCACTAAGCATAGGTTATGCCAAAGCATGGTGCGCCGTCTATCTCATCGAAGTGTGATGGTAGTAATGTAGGTACCACCAAAGCGAGGTGCATTAATATCGTATTGGCTATTGGGTTAGGCTTAACTGGTGATTCTTAGAGCATCTAAGCCCATAATCAAACAGATGATTATGGCAAGGAGTTTCACATATCATCTATCCAAGAGTTGCATATGAATGCAATTGCCAAAATTTGCCTACCTAAATAGTCAAGTTGTGGACGATCATCCAAATCTGACTCATGATTTGATGAAATATGGATCTTGGCCCATTAGAAAATTATTCACTGTAGTTTTCCAAATTGAATCTTGAGGGTTGACAATTTGATCAAAATAATGAGAACAATAATGAATTAAAGACCTAATTATTATTGTCCAAATGCTAATCAAATCAAATCAAAATGAGTTTTTGACAAAATTGCAAATCCTTTTGTAGAATCAAATGGCAATAAAAAACAATCACTTTTATCTACGTTCAATCCTTAAGAAGGACAAACTAAATGGGAACAACTTCTACGAATGGTTTAGGATGTTGAGAATCATTCTCACACAGGAGTGCAATCTCTATGTCCTGGAGATGCCAGAACCAAAGGAACCACCTCAAAATACACCAAGGGCTGACAAGGATGCTTACAAGAAGCATACTGAACTTGACGTGGATGTCAAGTGTCTGATGCTATGCTCCATGAACTATGAGTTGCAGAGGCATCATGAGAACATATACGTGATTGAGATTGTTACACATCTCAAGAACATGTTCCAAGACCAGGCAAGACAAGAGAGACACGATGTCTCTAAGGCTCTGTTCTAATGTAACATGGTAGAAGGTGACCTAGTAGGTCCTCATGTACTTAAGCTCACTGGGTATGTGGAGAACCTAGCTGGACTGGGATTCCCCTTGGGTGAAGAGTTGGCCACTGATATGATTCCATAGTCACTGCCAGAGTCATATAGTCAGTTTGTCATGAACTACAACACGAACAACTTTGACAAGTCATTGGTAGAGTTGTTGAAAATGTTGAGAACAGTTGAGACACACATGAACAAAGACAAACCCAAGTCTGTGATGATGATTGGCAAGAAAAATGGGAAGTCTAAAGGTAAAGGCAAAGCTAAGAAGGGTTTTAAAGCTATCCAGAAGCCCAAGTCTTCAGATCTCAAAGCAAAGGCAGGGGTAAATAAAATAAGAGGCGATTGTCACCATTGTCACCAACCTGGACATTGGAAAAGAAATTGCCCACTATGGTTAGAGGAATTAAAGAATAAGAAGGAAGGCACTGAGGCCTCCAATTCAGGTATAAATGTTGTAAGATAAATTTGATTAATTCTTCATTAATTTTGATATGTGATACCAAACAGAGATCTGATATACTTAATGTGCAGGATCTGATAAGAAGTAAAAGCCTTCATGGAAGGACAAAATGGATATGGTGGAGCAAGACTTGTGGAATCTTTAGTCTATATTTAAATTTATCTTATCCCAATGGACATGTAATAGAGTTAGTAGAACTGCTATTTTATCATTCCATCAAATAGAAATATTTACTTTAAATCATCTTGTATGGCAAGGATGATAAATCAATAAAATGAGATATTAATGCTTCTATTTCAAAAGATATGATCTTGCATGGCAACGCCCAAACATCTAATTATCTTTATACGAAAGACTTTGAGATGACTGTTTATAATGTTAATACCAAAGGATTATAATTGATGAATCGAGACTTTCATTAGCAATAGTCACTTTGGATGTACATATAAGAAATGCATGTCTAGAATACATATTGATGTTAATCTAGATTCCCTTAGTTATTAAACCTAAGGAACATGCATAGCCTTTTATGCACAATGTGGCATGACATCCTTCACTAGATGTAGTGATAGGATAAGCTTTCCATTAATCCCATACATGTGATGCATGAAGATTTTATGGAATGAATGCATACTTTTACCTCATATTCATTTAATGGTAACATGACGATATGTACTCAATAAAACTGGGGATCTCTTGAAATGTTTAATGACATTATTAATGATGTGACTTTGATGAAAGTATTAAGAAACTTTGATGAGATCAAATGTTGAAGTACTTTTCATCAATATCTTGAGAACCTTTAGGAAAGAACCACGATAATGTATCACAAGTCAAATTTTGCTGAACATAATGATGTGTCAAAATGAAGGAATTACATCATGATGAGTCACAATATAATTATCAGTTAATCTAATCTTCTTATACCCTCATGAATATATAATCACTAAATAATGTACCATCTGAATGGTTTAAGACATCATGTATGATATGATTTGGGAATGTCCCAATATGTCTAAAGGATTGAGACATACATAGAGAAAGTGGTTTCTTAAAGGGGTTTATCCACAAACCATAATCATTGAATGTTATTATTAATCCCAATCCAACAATAGAATATTTGGATCCACAAACCATAATCATTGAATGTTATTATTAATCCCAATCCAACAATAGAATATTTGGATAACTAGCTTCCTAAAGAACCAGTGGGAGTAAAGGTAGAACTTGAAATGTTCGAGTTCAACAAAGAGGTGCAATGAGAAGCAAGAGAATCACAAGATGTTGTGGAATCTCAAGTTCGTCATGTAACATAGAATAAAATAGTTCTAGTAGAACACATGTAAAATTGGAGGATTGTGAATTCAATGATTCATACAGGTTGGTAATTATAGAATGAGATAACTAATCAACTAGAAATTATAGAGTACCATAATCTAAGTGAGGGCTCAAGGCCATTATGGGATCCATGTAATCTAACAAGGTAGGACCTTGATAGCGCCACCTAAAGGGGTAATACCTAAAGGGTGCAATAGGGTATTGTGGAAAAGAACTACATGGACAACATAAAAGGACAAATTGGTTGAATAAGTTTTTCAAATTAGTTCAAGTTATTGAAAATGATACAAATTCCTTTACCAATTGTCATGCTTGTTGTTGTAGTTAAAATAGACAATGATATTTTGCATATGAAGTTAGAAATCAGATTCCTTAAAAGGAATACACAAGAGGATGTGTACGTGACATGACCTAAAAGGTTTTATAACTTCAAGAATGCAATAAAGTATATAAACTACAAAGTTCAATCCGGGATTGAAACAAGCATATCAAAGATGGGATACTTTGATTTTGACAAGATAGTCCAAGAGTTTGACTTGAATCAAGATAAAAGATGAAATCTATGATTACAAAAGATTTACTGGGAGCATATATGAATATTCTACATATGACGAGGAATGACATCTCAATATTGTGAATATTGAGATCTGGCATGGAAAACCCCTTCAGCAAAGAAGGATTAAGTGAAACATCTTATGAGATAACGATCAAGATCTATAGAGATAGTTCTTGAATGTTTCACAATGGAAGTTTTAGCACATACAATAGCAATATGTCGAAAGAGTTCAACACGTAAAGTATTCAATGAGAGAGAATTTGGATTAGTCTCTCATGAACCTTATGTTCAAATTCTTGACTGTAACATTGGATCTATCATGAATGTTGTGTATGTACTTATCCCATATAATCCTATATGTATTTGATATGACAAGATGATACTGAAATCCAATACGGGTTGTTGGAATGTCATTAAATACATCCATTCGTACTTGTAAAGTACTTAAGGGTAGATTTCTAGTCAATAAGGATAACAATAATAGGAAGAGTTGGATGTAAATGGTTACAATAATGCAAGCTTCCATAATAACAAAGTGATCACAATAAAATATGTTTGATTTAAAAAGAGAAATATTGTTAGTTGGAAGGATTCTGAACTAATAGAAATTAATACTATTCTACAATAGAAGACGAGTATACTTGTGTTATGAACACAGAGTGATACTTTATATATCTTGAAGTTCATATGATGAATTTATAGATGTTCCAACCTTTGATGACACAATAGTGATACTGTGACAATAATGGATCTACTTGTTAGGCAAGGAATATCATATATGATGTTATGGCAGTTCCATCTCATATGAGAAATAGTACATCAAAGAGATAAGTAAACATGCAATATACCGACTATAAGAAGAGTGTTTCTAACTCATTGGATTAAGAACTTGCGTAGCGGAAACGTGGTGGACATGTTTGGGTCACTAAGAATAAGATTTGTGGGTGATTAGCTCAAAGTGCAAGTGGGAGTCTATTGGTAAGGTATACCTAGAGAGTCAATCATGTGATGATTGAGGAGGAATAAATCATAAAGGATTTGATTAATACTCATAAAGGCAAGCTTCCAATTCATTATGTTTCACTCAGTTATGAGATAATAAGGAAACACTATGAATGTCTAAAGAATGACAATACTCAATGATGTATGTCTTCAAGTACGTGACTTGGAGAATGAGATCATACAAATGCTAAGAGTATGTACATTCTTGTTATGTCCCTAGTCAGTTGTTATTGTGTAAGGGAGATAGACACCAATAACACATAAGACTGGAGTGTGAGTTGGTTGTTGATTGAGTCTCATTAGTTATGATATGGCTATATCAAACCAAGCACACAAATACATGAGAAAAATATATCAGACACACCCACCTTGAGAGTGACACATGGAAACCATCATTGGTGGTCATAGACATCTCTCATAGTGAAGGTGATGATTGTGATTCTTAGACCTAATGCACTCATCACATGTCGTTGGGTATGCTTTGACATCATCAAATGCAATATTGAAACATGGGTTGTTATAGCCATGATGATTGGGTGATTTTGACACATGGGGACTGATATTGAGTGATAGATATGGGATTTGTCCCTCCAACTAGAGATTGATATCCTAGGCACTTGATAAGCGAGACTGAGAAACACATGTGCATGTACATGTGAGTCAATATATTATATTGAGGTCACATTATCTCAAACAGTTTGCTCTTAGTTCAATAAACATGAGATGAACATTGAGAGGATGATGATTCCATGCCTCGAGTGTACTCCAGATATCAGAGGCAAAGGAATTATACAACCACTACAACACCTTACACTGATTGTAGGTTGAAGTTGTTCTCCAACTTTCCATTCACTTGTGCAACACTGATGTGCGACTAGGAACCACTCTTTGCTTGTGATGTCATAAGTGTTAGAGACATTCACTACCAATGTGATATGGGACCTATAGGGTCACACACAAAGGAACTCATCTAGAAGAGGAGTTTAATCTTGAATGATGATTGGATTGATTACTAAAGTGTTTAGGTATTCAATTCATGCGACAAATTGACTGACTACACTTCCAAACGACCATCTCACATGGTTAGACGACAGTTTGGAAGTGCCATTTCAGCATCTCAAATGTTGAGATGGCCATTTGGGTCCTCATGATGATCATAAATCAAATTGGATAATTTGTGTCCAAACTGAGGTATGAACCAACCAATTCATTCTTATGAACCGACCGGTTCAGCTTGGATCACTAGATGACCATCTGGGTGAGCAAGACGACTGTCTCACATGTGTGATAACACTAAGTTAGTCTTGAGGAAGGTTCTATATACTTTCCCAAATTGTTTCGGCTACACAATACTTGTGGTGCTAGGAGTTAATGTTTAGCATCAAAGGGAATCAAATTGCCAAATTCGTACAAGATTGGGAAACTACAAAATGGTTGTCTCACAATATGATATGACTATCTAGATTACCAAACAACTATTTCGTGTTTTACAGGTGGTGAAAATTCAAGATCTTCTGGTGCCTTCCACTACCGCACAAATCCCGAACAGATTGGGAACCCTAGCCCTAACATCACTTATAAATAGAGGGATACTGGGGGCTTCCCAGAGCATAAGAATAACACAAACAAATGAGAATCAGTTGCTCTAACAATTGTTGTCCTCTCTGGTTGTGGTAACCAAGAGAGCCCAAGCAAGTCCTACCTGACTAGGGAGGGATAGCTACGGGAGAGAACAATCGAGGATCATTGTTGTAGGAGAGCAAGTTGGTGACTAGTACGCCAATGGGAGGGACAACTATTTATTGTCTATTCTAGTTGAACGATAAGAATTCTAGTTGGTTAATGTGGACTACTCTAGAGGCAGGAGTCCTTTGGCTGCTGCTAGGAGAGCAAAGTCATCCTACAATCTGTGGTAAGACCACAAGAGTCACTGTAGAAGATGATTTGTTTTTTGTTCATGGTGAAGACCAGGAGCTATACAACCACCGTCGTAGAGAAACTAGAAAATAGTTGAATTGAAGTGATTTGTTGTTGCTGGACTTTCTCTAGGACCATGAATAACTCGTTAAATCATCCTTCCTATTTCATTGTAGTTGATACAATCTTACTGTTATGAGAATACATACAAATAATTTTTTGTTTGTTTCCGATGCTATACTCTGTGCCCGTATTTCCCAACAGTTATACCTCCTAATACACATATCTTAGCCATTATGTGTATATTAGTTAGAAAAGGTAACATATGTGACATATTTCATGAAGTCACTTACATGTTAGCACACATGTATGTTGTTATACTAATATGAGTTTATTATGATATGTGATGTTGATATAGAACATAATTATACTTAATATGTTGTATTTGTTTTCAAGCCTATACATGTTAGGGTTACCATTGAGTTGTTCATATTACATCAATGAGCTATATATATTAGAGTTCCAAACAACTACATTAAGGTATAACTCCATCCATGTTTGGTCAAATCTAAAGAACCAAGCATACTAACCTCCTAATAATTGGATTAGGGTTTCTAGACTCAAGATCTATGTTTTAGTATGTTACAAAGCTCCACACCTTAAAGGACCTCGTCCTAGAAATCTAACCATCTTTATACCACTAACAAATTACTCTCCACTCCTTAAAAGGTTTAACCTAACAAGTCAAACAACTCTATAGGTATAAAGAAGGTTTGTCCAAAACTCATGCACTTAATCACTTTCGCCCCCAAAAGGTATAAGAAGGTTTGTCCAAAACTCATGCACTTAATCACTTTCGCCCCCAAAAGGTATCATGAAACATGTGAAAAAGGAAACACAACTAAAATATCAGGGGTTACCTTCAACATGAT
The DNA here is from genome assembly GCA_963693085.1 of Alisma plantago-aquatica. Classification (NCBI taxonomy): domain Eukaryota; kingdom Viridiplantae; phylum Streptophyta; class Magnoliopsida; order Alismatales; family Alismataceae; genus Alisma; species Alisma plantago-aquatica. The sequence continues at coordinate 1,438,063,184 of OY856409.1, forward strand.
GTTGTTTTGTAAACCTCTTGGCCATCCAAAGCAAAGACTCTTTCAGTACGTCTCTCAATAGGTCTTTTTCCATTGTCATTATTTTGTAAAGATGCAGATGCTTGTTGTTGTTGGATTGGTGCACGTCCATCTCGAATCCGGGGGCATCTAGGTCAGATATGTCTAGGCTCATTGTAATGATGACATATAACTTGAAGGTCAGGTGGTTGTGTTGCTTGATTATCCACAAAAGGACACTTCCCAAAAGGATGATGACCATGACACTTAACACACTTTCCCTTTTCTAATCTTCTCTTGTGAACTTTCTCTTCTTGTTATGATAGTGTGGTTGATATCCTGGATAAGCCTCATCTTCCATATCCTTGTCTACTAGATTTTCGAAAGTCAAAGGAAGTTGGAGCACTAGAGCATGTCCAACAATGTAGTTGAGTCCTTTAAGGAGCATAACATCACGTCTCTCCTCAGCCAAGACCTTAACATACCTTTCCTACAAGAGAAACGTCTATACATACTACACCATCAATAAAGAGTATTTCTTGAGGTTGTAAAACTCTACTTCATAATTTCATAGAGCTATAGATGAGATGTACTTATCATGGAAGATGACCAGAAATTGCATCTAGGACATAAAAGAGATGTCTAGAGTCCTTTAAATAATGTTGCATGAATGGGGATCATGTCCTTCAAGTAGGTAGGTTGCAAACTTGATGTTTTGGTACTCACGAATGCTATACACTAGAGAGTATTCTCTATGGCGAGCACCTAGTCATCAACTTTGTCCACCACATTGATATCACTTTCATCTTAGAAGCATGAGGGTTGCATCTTCATAAACTCAGAGAGGGTATACTCCTCATGTTTCTCTGGTGTAAGAATTGGGTTAACCTTCCCCACTAAGGTTATGGAAAGCAACTGTCATAGATAAGAAACCTCTTTCTTAAGGGAGATAGTCACAATAGATGTTAGGGTAGCTTGAACTACTAGGGTCTGGTTCATAACTATTTTGGAAAACTATTTATAGGAGGGGTAAAAGGAGGATCCATCCTCGACATCCCGTACTTTGGGTGCTGATATGTCTCAAAACTAGCTACATTATCAACATATGAATTCTCTCTAGCCATAAATGTAAGCATGCACAAGGCATGGGTACTAGGTATAAGTGACCTATATAAGAGGTAAGAATCCTAAGGGAGATAAGATTCAAATAATTAGATAACCGATCACCTTGTCTTATATTCCATACTATAAGAAGCGGGACTCGAGAAGGATCCGCTCCTCACCAGATAGAATAAAAAGAAACATTCCATATGCCAAACACACTAACAAATTTTTGCAAAGGGATGAAAATCCAATGTATTCAAAAGTATGTCCAAGATACCAAAATACGACAACAAAAGATAAATGATTTAACTAGTACAATATATATGTCTAACATTTTTGTTCACCATGCATGGTGTGCGTAACAAGAAATAATAGGATACATGCCACAAAGGGTTAACAAACTAGTTCAATCTGCTTGTAATAATTATCAACTACTTTGGGATAATTCATGGTCAACTTTGAACGACTCCCCCTTGCTCTCTACCTAAGGGGTTGGAAGTATACCACCATAAGAGAAGATAAGGTAGAAGTTGTCAGCGTAAAATGTTGATGTGAGCATATTCATAGGGATTTGGATATATTAGGAAAAAGGACCACAAAAAATAACAAGTCCTCCCCTCTGAAAGAGAATACCGTCTAAGTGGATATTAAAAGAATCCAAATTTCAATAAGATGATAAATAATAGTTACACTTGCCAAACAATTTAAGGTATGCCACAAAGCACACATAAATAATTTAGGGCACATAGCTCTTCACCAGCAATAATAAACCTACATGCATGTGAGATAAACATAGCACTAACAAAATATAAATAAATAATGGAATTTAGGGAACATAACCCAAGATCTGATAGAGAATGGCACATAACTTAACTCCCCTATATATAAAAGTGGGCACAAAACCTAGGTATGGGGCACATAATCTCCATCCCTATACATAACATGGGCACATAACTAAAAAACCATAGCACTTATATCACTCTATGACTATTGATTCAACATGCATGCACTAATGTAGAGGCTAGTGAAGGTTTAGTCATAAAAGTAGAATATTATATTTCCTTCACACAAATGAAGAATATAAAACCATTACAAAAGTGGGCCAAATTAGGGTTCCAACTCACAATAAGGAGAAATTTAGTTCATTTCCAACAATTAGGATTTCATCACGAAGCAAAGTACAATTTTAAAGTCTATCATGAAATATAGACCATTCAAGAATATCCTGACTCAAATTCACTAAGATTAGACCCAAATAGGTCATCAAGTTAAGAAAGAGAAAGTTAATTAAAAAATACCTCAAAAGGCCCGAGAGAGATAAATAAGATCAATTTCTAATTATAGGATTTGGGGCATGTGACATACCTCAAGATGTGTGTCAACTTGTCAAAGTCCAAAACCTAGATCCAAGTCAGGGCACTTCTTCACCTAGTGTAAATTATACACACACACTTAATTAGTATGTCTATCATAAACCCTAGATTAATATTTTTATTGTAATTGGACTTGAGATATGAAATATATTAATATTCCCTGCATCAATTCATCCATGTCATCTCGGAAATCCTTCTTAGTTGGATATGAGAGAGTTCATGGTGGTTTTGGATATGGTAGTAGAAACGAAGAAGGCAAGAGGATATTAGATTATGCAGTTACATATGATATGATTTTTGGCAAACACCCATTTCAAGAAATGAGAATCTCATAAGATTACTGTCAAGAGTGGGAACAATTGTATCCAAATTGATTACCTCCTTACAAGGTGGGAGGATCGTAATATATGCAAGGATTGTAAAGTGATTCCTGGAAAAGAACTCACAACACAACTTAGGTTGGTGGTTTTGGATATTAACATGAAGATCAATAAAGGCAAGCATAACAAAAACTAAGATAGCATAATCAAGTAGTGGAATCTTAAAGGAGAAAAGAAATTGAATTTTCATGATAAACCATCAAGGAGGGAACTTGGAACTTGGATTCTAATGTTAACACTATGTGGCATAACATGAGATATTGCATAACAAAATTTTCCTAAGAGGTTTTGGGGGAGTCCAAAGGTTTTGGTCCTCCACAAAAAGAGACTTGGTGGTGGAATAATGAAGTACAAATGCTATTAAATTAAAAGGGCGATCAAGAGGTGCTTGCCCAAATCTCAAGATGATACAACATTCTAGAGATATAAGCAAGCAAAGAAAGAAGCTAAAAAGGTTGTTCAAGAGGCAAGGTCTAGGTACTTTGATGATATTTATAAGAAGTTGGACACAAGAGAAGGGGGAAAAGAAACATATAAAATGGCTCCTATAATATGAATGAAAGGAAGAGACCAGAGTCAAGTAAAATGGATCAAAAATGAAGATGGTGGAGTGTTGGTGAAGGATGATGATATCAGGAACCAGTGGTAAAATTACATCCATAATCTTTTAATGGAGATACTACAAATAATGTTAGAGAATCGTGTGACATGAATACAAGAGATATCATTTACATACGATGAGTTTCACTAATTGAGGTCAGGAATGCTTTGAAAAAAATGAAAATGAGAAAGGCATGCAGACCAGACGGCATTCTCGTTGATGTATGGAAGAGTACGGGGGATGAAGGCGTTATGTAGCTAACAAAGTTCTTTAACAAGACCAATATGACCAAGAAGATATCGGATGAGCGGAGAAATAGTACTATACTCCCCATCTACAAGAACAAAGGTGATGTTCAGAGATGCACAAACTATAGAGGTATCAAGTTGATGAGTCAAACAATGAAGCTTTGGGAGAGGATTATTTAGCAGAGTCTAAGATATAAAACACAAATATCAAACAACCAATTTGGTTTCATGCCTAGAGATCACAATACATGATATTTTTCTGATAAGGAGGCTTATGGAAAAGTATAGAGAAAGTAATAGAGATCTTCATATAGTGTTTATTTATTTGGAAAAAGCTTATGATCAAGTACCCAGAGAAGTGTTGTGGATGGTTTTAAAAAAAAGGGTGTGCCAATCAATACATTGACTTGATCAAAGACAAGTATGATAGCTCTACTACAAGTGTGAAGACTCCTAGAGGAGGGACACCAACTTTTCCTATCACAATTGGGGTACACCAAGATCCACACTCAACCCATATCTGTTCATTCTTGTTATGGATAGTTGACAAAGAATGTTCATGATCATATTCCTTGGTGTATGTTATTTTCTGATGATATTATTTTGATTGATGAAACTAAAGAGGGATTGAATGATAAAGTTGAGCATTGGATAAATGCATTGGAATCAAATGGATTGATGATTCACAGGAGAAAAACTGAGTATATGCATTGCAATTTCAGCCAATCTCGTAGTGTAAATGATGGAGCCAAGTTGGCCGGAGTAGATATACCAAAATGTGATAAATTTCATTACTTGGGTTCTATTATTCAAATAGACGGGGATGTCCAAAATGATGTTGGTCATAGGATAACCGTAGGATGGTTGAAATGGAGGAGTGCAACTGGAGTATTATGTAACCGGAAGATCCTTCTCAGGTTAAAAAGTAAGTTTTATAGAATAGCTATACGACCAACCATACTCTATGGGAGTGGATGATGGATGGTGAAGAAATAAGGTATCAACAAAATGAATGTGGCTGAAATGTGTATGCTGAGATGGATGTGAGGGAAGATAAGAAAATATTTCTTGTAACATACTAAATCCTAGGTATATAGGTTAACCATCCATTCTTCTAGGCCCCTATCGACTATGTTGTTACCCAATCTCTTTCTTTCTATTTTCTTGCCTCTTTTTCATATAAATAATTTTCAGTACACATAATTACCCACTGTAGGATAGATCAGACCTTTTCAGAATATTCTAACCTTAATTGACTCATTAGTATCCCATGGACATGAAATTGTAGGATGTAATGACCCCAATAATAGAATTGTGGAAAATTGTCGAATAATGATAATACAATATAGTCTCAATCATTATTGGACGCCCTAGTGGGAGCCTAGGATCTTAGAGCAAGATAATTAGAAATAACTAAAAAGTATTCACCCTATTTGATCATTAGGGTAAGCCTAATACCCTAATTAAGTCAATAGTGTATAGTGGTGAAAATACAAAACCAATAATCTCTAAATACAAATCTAAGTTCAAATTCATATTCCTCACACCCAAATTAGCTAACCTACCTATTTTGGTCTTAATCCATTATCAAACACACCTTTAGTGGTGGTTTAAAAGGTAGGATATCGATTTAATTGATTTATTAATTTCAAACCATATATCTCACTGATTTTGATCTAAGTCCTGGGTTATATGAATGTCATGTAGGATAGGAGAATGGGTTATCAGGTTAGGTAGATGAATGTGGACTTTGTCTCCTAGCCCCTACTCCTCCATGCACATAGGGCTAGTTCAACCCTGCGATGGACCTCCTCACCATTCTCTCTCTACAATTAACCAAATCTCACAATTCCTTCGCCTTTCATCTCGGCTTGCCCTCCTAAGTCTAGAGAGCCATAACTTGCACACTCTCATGCCCTAGATACCAAATGCCAAATACCGCTACTCTCCCATTTTACGATTTCTATTCTTAGAGGACACAAATCATCTCTATATTGTGCCCCACAATTCTTTAACCATTAGGAAACAAAGCTTGGATCCTCTCCTACATCCCTAGAGCTACCAATTTGGCCCAAGAGCCCCAAACTTGACCTAGAGAGGATGATCTACTGCTCTGACTACCAGGTTCTTGTGGCACCTACATGAGTTACCTTATTCAAATTGCTTGAAAGGTAACAAACCTTACACTTTTCCCTTTCATCCAGTAATGCTGCTTCACCTCAAAGTTTTGTGGTTCTCCCCAACGATAGATATCACCTCTCTCTTCTCCCTGGCTACTCACAAACAAGGGACACCATTGGTCCTTGGACCCTGAAAACTCCACCTAAGGTATTGAGAAAACTTGGAGACACTCTGGTGACTTAGACCAAATAGAAAACCAAATCGTGTTGCCTTGCAATGAGTTTTCGGTTCTGTCTTCTATGTTTTGTTGCTGGCTCCATTATCAATTTTGACCCAATAAGATTGGACTGCACTATTGAGGGCCTTTGCCCTGTTCCCATCCCTGATCTATTGCTCTTGACTCCAAGACTCCCCGTCAACGTCGTCTGTTATCCCCTACTCTGTTGGCCTCCGATCACGAGCATATGCTGCCTTGGTTCATATCAAAGGTGCCTTCTTTCTAGTCTCCCGACAATCCCAGGACCATAGTTAAAGCTTGTTGGGTCCCAGGTTATGAGGTAGAGCCAATGGGCTGTCCTCATACTTGTCAAGATAGTTGGAGTGGAGGCGTGATGGCTGAAGTGGAGGTGTGTTCCTAGTCCCAAGCTTCTTCCAGGTGATCTTGGCACAAGGCACAGGGAATCAATCCCTATGGAAAAAGCCATGTCTTTCCCATGGAGCCTAAGCTCAATTGGCTTTCACGACGAAGGGTAAGAACATATTTTAATTTACTTAGACTCACCTTTGACCATTGATACAATAGCTGATTACTTAGAGCCCACTGTCAGACTCACTTGATATCCACATTTCATTCAAGGGTAATATGGTCTTTTCACATTTTATTTTCCCTCTTAATCAAAAAATGAATTTAACTTGTAAAAATCATAGCTAACTATTAGTTTGTCCAAATAAGGCATATATATACATTTTTGAAATAAAAAAAATGTGTTTGATTTAATGGGACATGTTTCGTGATCAAATTTCCAATGTATAGTAGTGTCACTTTCTAAGTAAGGAATTCAATGTAATTTTATATTAATTGAATGCACATATATTATGAATAGGTTGAGACAAACCTGACCCTGAGCCGAAGAGGTGTTACTAAATATATTGGTCTATCATAAGGTATGTACATCCTCTATTTTATTTTGGGAATTATTTTACTGAAACCTACATTCTTTTAATGAGGCATCTTTTGAAAATCTAAATTCTTGGACATTTATAGTTCCTGATCTCAATTCATTATGTTCATGTAGTTATTAAACTATCATATTTATATGTGTCCTTAGACCCCCTTCTTTGATTGCCTTTTTATGAGAAAATGACTATAATACAAGTCTTGCCACTCTATTAATGCATGCTACATGTTTGACTAGAATATCTAGAATAGTGGTACTTATGTACAACCATACTTATATAGGACGCACATATTCTACATGGGGTGTGCGTTTCCACCCTTATTTCTTTTAGGACATGATCCTATGGTGTTATGGCCCTATTTTAGGTATATTTAGTCTACATTGTTATGTGTGCAAATGTTTATTGGTTTAAAGTGAAATTGTGGTTAATTGTTATGGCAAGACACTTTTATTAACGTACTTGAGATGTGAATGTTAATATGCCTCATTTATTTTGTTACATTTCTCTTAACTTACCCAATTACAAACAACCCCCTTTCTTGTGGGAACATCTCTTTTATACTTATAACCCATTATAATGCTTAAAGTGTTTAAAATATGTACATACTCAACCTTTGTTGACCTACATCCCTTTGTTTTGTATTTTTGGGTGCTGTTCCCTTCACCCAGGTGTAGGTACATTAGAGGACAAGAACTCAGGAAGATCAACTACAAGTCTTAGACTTAAGGATAGCTTGGAATAGTCGAGTTGTCCTCTGCAACTAGCTTTATATGTATAGCTTTTATTATGTCATACCACCTTTTATGGTGATGACGAATTGTATGTGAATGATCAAGTAACTTTGTAATAGTTTTGTTTCTGCTGCATTATTCATTACATGGTTCTTATATGTATACCATTTGAGAAATGAATGAAATTCCTCCTTTCCTTCTTATTTGGAATTGAATGGACTTATTCTTCAACTAAGTGAAAAGTGGATCCCCTATTGGGTCCCACTCTTTACAAACTGGTATCAGAGCTTAAACAGCCGATAAATATACTATTTCAAGTTATCCTAGGCTGATCCTTAATTAGGTATTTAGGTGACCCTTTACCTATAATTTATGTACCTAATCTTGAATAATGGAATACAAAATAGGGTTTCAATCCCAACTTAATTTGGTAATTACCACTTCCCAAACCACTATGTTTTCGAGACTCAACTTTTGGGAAGTTAACCCTATGCTCTTTTTGGATAATAAAGTTTCCCTACATAGGGGTTGACTTTTTTGGTCATTAGACTTAATCTCCCATCATTAGGAAAAGATAGTTCATAACTAAGATGTAGGTTGACTTGAACACTTGTATATAGGCTTAACCCTAATTTCCGTTCGGGCCCTTCCTTGTAGTTTTCTAGCATGCCTCAAATTCATCCACTATGAAGACTGAGCATGTGTGAGAGATGAGCATAACACTCAGACATAAAATTAAGAATGGTGATGATTCCCTTGATGCAAGGTGGTTAATTTAATTATCTATTTTATGGTTGGCATGCCTTACCCTAAAAATGGAGTATGTCTACAAAGCTCTATCCAAATCAATATAAGGGTTGGATGCCATTTTCATTGAGTTTGCATGCCCCATATATGAGAATTTGTTGAAGAAAGCACTTCTCTCATCTCATATAGCGTGCTTGGTTTATCTAGTGATTAAGATGAGTAACTTGACTATATAGGTTACCTAGACTTATGAAGGCACTATGGATGACTATCTTGTGATGGAAAAACCCTACATCTCTACCTATAACATTGGGTAATATCATGATTTCCCTAGGCCTTGAGATGACAATGTGAATTATGATTAAGACTGACATGATGTATGGTGTATGTTGTGCCCCATTAGGGTTTGACATAAGTTGACCATGACTAGAATAAATAAATAAAAATCATTGTCCCTCATATGCTTATGTATTAGAGATGCAATCATATGTCATCTAGGTTTTGGAGTTAGACCCTTTTAGTTGAGTGAAATGATGATAATAAATGTATATTTGTTATGTTGGGTGAGGTTGTTGACTTGGTTCTCAAATTTTTTTTGGTGCCATTTTTGGATTTCTCTCGTAATGCTTTTATCGTCAAAATTATTTATATTATTAAACTATATCTATAAAAATAAAATTTTTAGATTTTGTCGAATGTTTTGAAACTAAGTCAACCACCAGAAAGAAGTTTGAGTTGTAGAGAAGCCCTTTAGTGAAGAAACACTTGACTGACATGATTACTCTTAAACCCTAGGCCTCACTATTGTGTAGAGATTGAAAAACACTAGCAGGGGGGTTAATAGGGTTTTATAATAATTTTTAAAATAATTCAACCAACAAACAACCACAAGGATGTTGAAAAAGGAGACAAGGGTTTAGAGCGGTTCCACCCTTAGAAAAAACTAAGGGAGTCAGTCCACTACCCAATTGTTTCCAATTGGGATTTTGAAAGTATTTGAATTTTATTACCTTCTCAAGGATGTTACACAAAATTACAAATACCTTCCCAAACCCTTTGGACAACCTTCACCCGAAGTCGTCTCACCAACTTTGAAGCAGCCTTCACTTGAAGTAACTTCAAGCTCCCCCTTGAAGTAGCCTTCCTCCTTGAAGTAGCTTCCCGTTGAGACCTTCTAGAAGTAGTCCAAAGTCCTCCTTCTCCACCTGAGAAGATTTCACCCTCTCCACTCCGCAAACTCCAACCTCAGAGTAGCAAGGAGAGTACAATGCAATAAGAAAGAACAAGATAGGAAAAAGGAAATTACAATTACCACTTAAGCACAAGGCTTGAATCCTATATCAAGCGTTTTGATCTCCTATCCAATGTGTATGAAAGTGGAAGTATAGTGGGTAGGATATTAGAGCCTATAGGACACGAAATTCCAGCAATGGAAATGATTAGCAAGCGTTGAAGTTGCTCAATTGCTCATAAGAATTGATTCTCAATTGCAAGTATGTGTACTCAAGTGAGTTTAGGTGTCCTAAGACATGTCCTATTTATAGGAATGGCCTACTAGTGCTTAGGGACGTTCTACACACTTTCTAGGGGGTTCTTAGTGCTCAACTAGCTGTTAGATATCCACTAATTGCATTTGCAATGACTAGTTAATTAATTCTGAAAAGTGCAGACAGAAACCATCTCGGTCGAGAAGTTTGTCGACCGAGTGTCTCTCGATTGAGGAATTTGTCGACCGAGGGTAAGTCTGGAGCAACGTTCAACTCAACTCCCAACCACATTTTTCCACTAAGTCTAACGGCTATAGAACTAAGTCTAACGACTATAGAACCTGCTCGAGACACAGTCTCGGTCGAAGTAAAGTTCGACCGAGCCTTTCTCTGTGATGGCTTTTAGTAGGTTATGCAAAGATGTTCGTGCTTTAGACTTGGGAGTTTCTCAGTCGAGAAAATGTTCGACCGAGAGTATCTCGGTCGAGAAGTGTGTCGACCGAGACAAACTCTGTTTCAAAACTTTAACTCATATGCTAAGTGTAAGAAATGAATGTGCAATTGTGATGCTCACTTAGGGATGACCTATCTAAGTATTGTGTATGGATAGGGAAAATCTAAACACTTGATTTACATGATATCTAAGTACTTGTACATTATATATTTGTACAAGTTTACATTTGATTACAATCATGAAAATAAAGAAATTTAAGCATGTATATCTTCCAAAACTTTGTCATCCACCTTGTTCCTAAAATACTCAAGTAGCATGTTAGATCCACAAGAATTAAATGTTTTTCATTTTCAAAACAAAGGGATTTTGATGATGTCCATTTAGCCAATAATCTCCCCCTTTTTGAAGATTACAAACATTTATAAATATAACTCAAATAAGCTTGAATAATATTGAGTTGAGTTTCGTACCTAAAATTTACCTTGTGTATACCTTCTCTTGTTTATGGAATGTGTGCTTATTATTCCCAAAGAGGTGTGGAACATAAAATCCAACTCTTTAGGGAATATAGAAACATTTGATGTGAATCCAAGAGAGTATGTATGAAACTCATTGATTGAGTATTTAAGATTTATATTATTTCTCCCCCTTTGTCATTTCAAAAAGATAACAGTTAAAAACATTTGTTAAGACTCCCCCTTAATTGGTTCTCCCCTTTCAAAAAGATAACCGTTAAAACATGCTAAAAGATGTCCATTTACAACCAAAATGGAAGGATCGGAGAAACCAACCGATTTTAAGAAGCACAAATGTCAAAGAAAACATCTTCTAAGGGAGTGATAAGTAATTTCTTCCTTATGTTATTAAATTGATCTAATGGAAGTGGTTTTGTGAAAATATCAACCAATTGATCTTCCGTATCAACATGATGAAGGGATATATGTTTTTTAGAAATATAATCCCTTAGAAAATGATGACATATTTCAATATGTTTGGCATGGCTGTGTAAGATAGGATTATGTGCCAAGTTTATAGCGCTTGTATTGTCACAAAAGATAGGCGTAGATGAAAATATAAAACCATAATCATTTAAAACATGTTGCATATAAAGCACTTGAGCACAATAAGACCCAACTGCCATATATTCAGCTTCAGTGGTAGAAAGGGCAGCCATGTTTTGTTTCTTGCTAAACCATGATACTAAGACTCTTCCTAATAAGAAATAACTTCCGCTTGTGCTTTTTCGGTCAAGTCGACAACCAGCGTAATCGGCATCAGTATAAGCTTTCAAATCCAAAGATTGTCTTTTAGGATACCATAAACCATAGTTTGCGGTGCCGGCTAAGTATCTTAGAATCCTTTTGACAGCTTGAAAATGAGTTTGCATGGGTTTTGATTGAAATCTAGCACAAAGTCCAATGGAAAACATGATATCCGGTCTAGAAGCGGTTAAGTAAAGCAAACTACCAATCATGACCCTATATAAGGAATCATCAATGGGTTCCCCATTTTCATCCTTGTCAATTTTAGTAGAGGTAGCCATTGGAGTGGTAGCATGTTTGCAATGTTCCATTCCGAAATGTTTTAAAAGTTCATTTGTATACTTCTCTTGGCTTATAAAAATCCTAGCGGACATTTTCTTTATTTGAAAACCAAGAAAGAAAGTAAATTCTCCCATGAGACTCATTTCAAATTCCTTTTGCATAATATCACTAAATTGTTTACATAAAGATTCATTTGATGCACCAAAGATAATATCATGAACATAAATTTGAACAACTAGAAAGTCAGATTCATGTGTTTTGAAAAATAAAGTAGAATCTGAATTTCCAATTGAAAATCTGTTATCAAAGAGATAATTTTTGAGCCTTTCATACCAATTTCTAGGTGCTTGTTATAAACCATAAAGTGCTTTCTTAAGTTTGTAAACATGATCATCTTTACCAAGAATTTCAAAACCAAGTGGTTGGGAAACATATACTTCCCCTTGTATTATTCCATTTAGAAATGAACTTTTTACATCCATTTGGAATAGTTTGATGCTTTTATGGGCAGATATAGCTAGTAGCATTCTAATGGCTTCAAGTCTTGCCACCGGAACATAAGTTTCATCAAAGTCTATTCCCTCTTGTTGATTATACTCTTGTACTACCAACCTAGCTTTATTTCTTACTACTTCCCCAACTTCATTTAACTTATTTCGAAAACCCACTTAGTTCCAATAATGGTTTTATCTTGAGGTTTAGGAACTAAGTCTCATACATCATTCTTAGTGAATTGGTTTAATTCTTCTTGCATTTCCATTATCCAATAATCATCAGTCACTTTCTTAGGTTCAATTATAGATACAAATGCCATATTTGCAACATCTCTAAAAGATGATCGGGTTTTTACTTTATCCTTAGGATTTCCAATCTTTTTCCTTCATACACAACATTTGTAGTGTTCTCTATTAGTAACTTGCAGCAATTTTTATTGAATAAAACATCATATATAGTATCACATAGTTGACTGACAATTATTAAATTATGGTGCAGACCATCAACAAGTAAACATTTTTTATTTCAAGGTTTGTACCAATATTACCTACTCCAACAATTTTACCTTTGCCATTGTCTCCAAAAGTGTCTGTTCCACTTTTCTTTTCTTCAAAAGTTTGAAATGCATCCTTATTCCGGTCATGTGTTTGGAGCATCCACTATCAACCACCCAATCCTGAAAAAAAATATGGATTTGGGTACCCATGTGATGGTCCATTATGGTTAGGTACATTTAATAATAAACTGCACATGATTACATAATTTAAGCTTATCAGAACTTCATTTGGTCGAAAAATACTTCGACTGATCTTGTCTCGGTCGAAAATTTCTCGACCGGGATTGTTACTGTTTTAATTGCAGATTTCAGATTTGATACAAGAATTCCTTTGGTCAAATAATTTCTTGACTGAGAAATGTCTCGGTCGAACTATTTGTCGACTGAGGTTGTTTCTGTTTGTTTTCAACAATCTGTTTATGTTAGTTTGGGCTTAAATCGTTGTAATATGCTAAGGTATCATTCTATTTAGTTGAGATGAGACATTAAGATATTCAAATGAAGTGTTAGGTCAAATCTCAACTTAATCATATTAAATTTGCTAAGTTTGGGGTCTTGGAACCCATACTAACTCAACATCCTTTTTCTTGTAAGGACATGAGAAGGAATAATGTCCAAGACGCAAGCAATAGTGACAACAAATAGAATCAATTTCATTTCTCTTTCTAGGATTTTGTGTTGTGTTCTTGGGTACAAACATGATCTTGGTCTTGGATGCTTGAGTTCTCCTAGGTTTGGGTTGATAAGAGTTTTCTTTTGGAACATATCCTAAACCTCTTCTTCCACTATAACCAGAAGAGTTCTTTTGAATCTTATCAATAATACCATTATTTCGCAAGCTACTAACTTCTTTTTGTAACTTAGCAATCTCATCCATTTTCTTTTTGATATCTAACTTTGCTTGATCTAGATCAGATGGTAAAACATCTCTTTCTTTAACAACAACATCATAATCTAGATGAGTACATAGGATAGGTTAAGTCTGAAAATTATTTAGTTTTGCAAGAAATTCAACCTTTTCTTGAGAAAGAAGATCATAGTTTGTTTCTAAAGTAAGCAACTTCATATTGCAATCATTTAAAGATGATTTCAAAGTAAGGTTTTAGAAATAATTTTGTCCTTTTCAAAAGAAAGATTATTTAATTTAGCATATAAATCTTCATTAGTTCTAGTAACTTTGTTTAGTTTCTTTTTGCAATCAACATATTTGTCATGAGTATCTTGAAGACTATCAATTAGATCTTCTTTTGGCAAATCAAGAAGGCTTACCTCTTGAGAATCATCACTATCATCTTCTTTGGCGATGAGACACTCCACATTCTCTTCTCCACTCTCACTATCACTTGACTCATCCCATGAAGCTTTGTATGCTTTTTCTCCCTTCTTCTTGGATGAGCTTTTCTTCCCTTTCTTTGCTTTAGGACATTAATTCTTAAGATGTCCCTTCTTTCCACATTCAAAACACCTAGGAGAGGAAGAAGAAGAAGAACCAATAACTTTGTTAGATTTAAATCTTCTATATTTCTTACCATTTACAATTAGAGCTTCTTCTCCCTCATCTCCATCACTTATCTCATCACTTTCTTGAGTGATGACCTTTGTAGCCTTGAAAGCCATGTCCTTCTTTCTTCCTTGCTGAATTTCACGCTCTCATCTTTCTTCCTCCTCTAAGGTTGCCTCATGTGCTTCTAAGTTGCCAATGAGTTGCTCCATCCTTAGTCGGGTGAGGTCATTGGCTTCTTCAATTGCGGTCACCTTAGGCTTGTCCTTAGGAGGAAGAGACCTAAGAATTTTTGACACTTTATTTTCTTCACTAATGGCTTTATCTAATGCATTCAAACCATTAACAATAGAAGAAAACTTTGCATACATTTCACTAATAGACTCATTTGGTTCCATACGAAACTGTTCAAACTTTTGTTTAAGCATGCCAATTTTGGAAATTTTTACTTGAACAGTTCCTTCATAAGTAATAGAGAGTCTATGCCATATCTCATATGCAGTTTCACAATTTGAAATTCTATTGAACTCACCTATGGAAATTTAACAATAAAGGATACTTACAACTTTTGCATTTAATTGAGCTAATCTCACCGCGTTTGCATCCCATGTAACATATTCAGTTTGAGGAAGATCATAGGCATTTGACACCATTCTCCAGAGATCCCAACTGATTCTTTGATAGTAGAATTGCATCCTCCTTTTCCAGTAGGTGTAGTTGGTGCCATAAAATTGTGGAGGCCAAGCCACAAGTGTTCCTTCCAAGTTGAGGTTGTTTAGTACCCCATAACCCATTTTCTTCAAGACTTCGTTAAATTTCCTTGAAGCCTGCTCTGATACCAAATTGAAAACACTAGAGGGGGGTGAATAGGGTTTTATAATAATTTTTAAAATAATTCAACCAACAAACAACCACAAGAATGTTGAAAAAGGAGACAAGGGTTTAGAGTGGTTCCACTCTTAGCAAAAACTAAGGGAGTCAGTCCACTACCCAATTATTTCCAATTGGGATTTTGAAAGTATTTGAATTTTATAACCTTCTCAAGGATGTTACACAAAATTACAAATACCTTCCCAAACCCTTTGGACAACCTTCACCCCAAGTCGTCTCACCAACTTTGAATCATCCTTCACTTGAAGTAACTTCAAGCTCCCCCTTGAAGTAGCATTCCTCCTTGAAGTAGCTTCCCGTTGAGACCTTCTAGAAGTAGTCCAAAGTCCTCCTTCTCCACCTGAGAAGAGTTCACCCTCTCCACTCTGCAACCTCCAACCTAGGAGTAGCAAGGAGAGTACAATGCAATAAGAAAGAACAATACAGGAAAAAGGAAATTACAATTACCACTTAAGCACAAGGCTTGAATCCTATATCAAGTGTTTTGATCTCCTATCCAATGTGTATGAAAGTAAAAGTATAGTGGGTAGGAGATTCTAGCCTATAGGACACGAAATGCCAGTAATGGAAATGATTAGCAAGTGTTGAAGTTTCTCAATTGCTCACAAGAATTGATTCTCAATTGCAAGTATGTGTACTCAAGTGAGTTTAGGTGTCCTAAGGCATGCCCTATTTATAAGAATGGCCTACTAGTGCTTAGGGACATTCTAGACACTTTCTAGGGGGTTTTTAGTGCTCAACTAGCCGTTAGATATCCACTAATTGCATTTGCAATGGCTAGTTAATTAATTCTAAAAAGTGTAGACAGAAACCTTCTCGGTCGAGAAGTTTGTCGACCGAGTGTCTCTCGGTCGAGGAATTTGTCAACCAAGGGTAAGTCTGGAGCAACGTTCAACTCAACTCCCAACCACCTTTTTTCCACTAAGTCTAATGACTATAGAACTAAGTTTAACAGCTATAGAACCTGCTCGAGACATAGTCTCGGCCGAAGTAAAGTTCGACCGAGCCTTTCTCTATGTGGATTTTAGCAGGTTATGCAAAGATGTTCGTGCTTTAGACTTGGGATTTTCTCAGTCGAGAAAATGTTCGACCGAGTGTATCTCGGTTGAGAAGTGTGTCGACCGAGACAAATTCTATTTCAAAACTTTAACTCATATGCTAAGTGTAAGAAATGAATGTGCAATTGTGATGCTCACTTAGGTATGACCTATCTAAGTGTTGTGTGTGGATAGGGAAGATCTAAACGCTTGATTTACATGATATCTAAATACTTGTACATTATATATTTGTACAAGTTTACATTTAGTTACAATCATGAAAATAAAGCAATTTAAGCATGTAGATCTTCCAAAACTTTGTCATCCACCTTGTTCCTGAAATACTCAAGTAGCACGTTAGATCCTTAAGAATGAAATGTTTGTCATTTTCAAAACAAAGGGATTTTGATGATGTCTATTTAGCCAACAGAGATTACGATGATGAGTTTTATGTATGAATGGCCTAGTGAATCTACCCGTATTGCCCCTCTAGATGGTTAGTTAAGATTTATCTTAGTCCCTTTTAGTGGTGGAGTATCACCACTTTATCCTTAGGGATGTAACTTAACTTGGACTATATGGGTATATAGTGAATGTAATAAGTACACACGAGTAACATTCAATATTAAGGGCATATGTATGTAGTTACCACCTAACCAAGAGTAATGAGTGAGCTGTTCTAATTATATCACCATAAATATTACTTGGATACAATAATAATAATAATAATAATAATAATAACAATAATAATTAATAATAATAATAATAATAATAATTTATTATTATTATTATTATTATTTACCTTTGGTTGCCTTTGAAAGATGAACTCAAGACAAGTAATAAGTTAGGTTAAAAAATGAAATAAACCTAGAAGCTCAAATCAATTTCCTATACCCCATTTTACTAGTAATTAAATGGTAATGATGACCTTACAGTGGAGGATAGGTTGAACACACTAGGATGATGGAATATATGAACTTATAACATTCCATTATGAACATAATAAACTAAAGTGAAAATGAACTAAGTATACATTAATCACAACATATGTATGTTATTGTGTTCCTTAAAACATGGATGGTTAGTTAATAACTGGCTTGCAATACACTTAATAAGTAAGATTGGTAAAACATGGTTGCTAACAAAACTCTTATTCTACACCTTAACACTAATCTTCCTAATAGTTCATAGATAATGGCTTTGTATTCTGACACAAATAAATTAGCTTTTTTGGCTAAAATTTGTAAATATATCCAACACAAGATAACCCTAATTTTGGAAGGATAATTTACTTCTAATAATGATAGGGATCATGGTGTCCAAGGATTGATATTTCTATTGGTATATCAATTTATGAAGATTGGTTATTCCTGCTTAAATGATGGAAAATTAGGAATATAGAACAACCTAGTGACCTCACGTGTATAATGACATGGTTCATGTAAAAGGATAATGAAAACACCATAATAAAGAAGTTAACCTTGATGAATAAGGTACCACTAAGATAATCTATGTCTTGGTGTTTAATTTTTCTGGCTCAACTTAGGATGCGAGGAGACTATGGGGACTTGTTGCATGAAATAATGTAGATTCACCATTAGGTTTTGGAAATAAGTATGATAGGGAGTGTTGTAAAGTAATCCACTACGTTAAGTGTCCAAGAAATATTAGATTTGCTTATAAGTATGATAGTACAATTGGCTAGTGATGGATGGATTTCAAGGATGAAATCCTCTTTCATGGGTGGAGTGTTGTAACATACTCAATCCTAGGTATATAGGTTAACCCTCCATTCTTCTAGGCCCATACTTGACTATGTTGTTACCCAATCTCCTTGTTTATATCTTCTTGATTCTTTTTCATATAAATAACTTTTACTACACATAACTACCCACTGTAGGATAGATTGGGCCTTTTCAAGATATTCTTACCCTAATTGACTCATTAGTATCCCATGGACATGAATTTGTAGGATGTAATAACCCCAATAATAGAATTGTGGAAAATTGGTGAATAGTGATAATTCACTATAGTCTCAATCATTATTGAATGCCCTAGTGGGAGCTTAGGATCTTAGAGATAGATAATTGGATATAACTCAAAGGTATTCACCCTATTTGATCATTAGGGTAAGCCTAATATGCTAATTAAGTCATTAGTGTATAGTGGTAAAAATATAAAACCAATATTCTCAAAATGCAAATCTAAGTTCAAATTAGTATTCCTCACACCCAAATTAGCTAACCTACCTATTTTGGTCTTAATACATTATTAAACACAGACTTAGTGGTGGTTAATAAGGTAGGATATCGATTTAATTGATTTATTCATTTGAAACTGTATATCTTGTTGGTTTTGATCAAAATCCTGGGTTATATGAGTGTCATGAGGGATAGGCGGATGGGTTATTGGGTAAGGTAGACGGAATGTGGAATTCATCTCCTAGCCCTGACTCCTTCGTGCACGCAGGGCTAGTTCAACCCAACGATGGACCTCCTCGGCACTCTCTCTCCACAATTAACCAAATCTTGCAATTCCTTTGCCTTTCTTCCCGGCTTGCCCTCCTGAGTCCAGAGACCCATAAATCACACACTCTCGAGCCCTAGATACCAAACTCTCAATATTGTTATTCTCCCTTTTTGTGGCCTCCGCTTTTAGAGGACACAACTCCTCTCTACATTGTTCCCCACAATTCTTTAACCATTAGTAAATAAAGCTTGGCTCCTCCTATGTCACCTAGAGCTACCAATTGGGCCCAAGATCCCCAGACTTGACCTGGCAAGATCAATCTTTTATTCCGACTATCAGGTTCTTGTGGCACCTGCACAAGTTACCTTGGTCAAATTTCTTTAAAGGTAACAAACCTTACACTTTTTTTTTCATCCAATTATGCTGCTTCACCTCGAAGTTTTGTGGTTCTCCCCAATGACAAATAGTGCCTCTCTCTTCTCCCTATCCGCTCACTGACGAGGGACATAATTGGTCCTTGGACCCCTAAAAGTTCACCTAAGGTACTAAGAAAACTCAGAGACACTCTAGTGGTTCAGACCCAACGGAAAACCTAATTGTGATGCCTTGCAATGAGTTTTCAATTCTCCTTATACGTTTTGTTGCTGGCTCCATTATCAGTTTTGACCCAACAAGATTGCACTCCACCGCTGAGGGTCGTTGCCCTATTCTCATCCCTGATGTGGTGCTTTTAACACCAAGACTTCCCATCAATCTGTTGGCCTCCGATCACGAGCATATGCTTCTTTAGTTCATATCAAAAGCACCTTCTTTCTAGTCTCCCAACAATCCTAAGACCAGAGTAAAAGCTCGTTGGGTCCCGGGTTATGAGGAAGAGCCAACAGGTTGTCCTCCCACTCATCAAGATGGTTGGAGTGGAGGTGTGTTCCTCATCCCAAGCTTCTTCCAGGTGACCATGGCGCAAGGCAGATGGAATCAATCGTTGGGGGCAAAAGCCCTGTCTTGCCCATGGAGCCTGGGCTCAACTATCTTTCACGACAAAGGGTAAAAATGTCTTTTAATCTACTTAGACTTGCCTTTGACTGCTGATATAGTAGTCGATTACTTAGAGCCCACCGTTAGGTTCATTTGATATCCACATTTCATTCAGGGGTAATCTGATCTTTTCACATTTTATTTTCCCTCTTAATCAGAAAATGAATTTAACTTGTAAAAATCATAACAAACTATTAGTTTGTCCAAATAATGCATATATATACATTTTTGAAATCAGAAAAATGAATTTTATTTAATGGTATAGGTTTTGTGGTCAGATTTCAAACACATATTAGTGTCACTTACTAAGTAAGGAATTCAATGTAATGTTATGTTGATTGAATGCACATATATTTTGACTAGGTTGAGACAACCCTGATTCTGAGCCTAAGGGGTGTTGCTGAATATATAGGTCTAATCATAAGGTATGTACATCCTCTTTTTTATTTTGGGAATGATTTGACTGAAACCTACACTCTTTTCATGAGGCATCTCTTGAATTGTTAATTCTTTTGAAAATATAAATTCTTGGAAATTTCTAGTTACTGATCAGAATTTAAACTATCATTTTTATACGGGCCCT
This sequence comes from Alisma plantago-aquatica, assembly GCA_963693085.1. Lineage (NCBI taxonomy): Eukaryota > Viridiplantae > Streptophyta > Magnoliopsida > Alismatales > Alismataceae > Alisma > Alisma plantago-aquatica. The sequence continues at coordinate 1,438,083,717 of OY856409.1, forward strand.
TGGACACCCTTCTTTGATTGCCTTTTTATGAGAAAAAGACTATAATGCAAGTCTTGCCACTCTATTTATGCATGCTACATGTTTGACTAGAATGTCTAGAATTGTGGTACTTATGTACAACCACATTTATATAGGGCGTGTGTATTCTGCCTAAGGTGTGCGTTTGCACCATTATTTCTTTTATGCCATGATCCTATGGTGTTATGGCCCTATTTTAAGTATATTTATTCTACATTATTATGCATGAAAATGTTTATTGTTTTAAAGTGAAATTGTGGTTAATTGTTATGGCAAGACACTTTTATTCACATACTTCTAATCTGAATGTTAATATGTCTCATTTCTTTTATTACATTTCTCTTGAACTTACCCAATTGCAAACAACCCCCTTTCTCGCGAGAACAACGCTTTTACACTTATAACCCACTATAATGTACAAAGTGTTTTAAATATGTAGATACTCAGCCTTTGCTGACCTACGTGCCTGGGATTTCCCTTAGGTCAAGAGTTGACCATAGATGTGATTTAGCAGTCACTACCAGAATCATACAACTAGTTTTCATGAACTACAACATGAATGATTTTGACAAGTCATTATCAAAATTACTTGGCATGTTGAGGACAGTTGAAGTGCAGATGAAGAAGTACAAACCCAAATCTGTGATAATGATCAATAGAGGGAAGTCCAAGGGTAAAGGCAAATCTAAGAAGAGTTCTAATGCTATCCAAAAACAAAAATATTCTACATTGAAAGCTAAGGGAGTAGTGAATAAGGAAGGAAAGTGCAACATTGTCACCAGCCTGGACACTAGAAAAGGAATTGTCCTCTTTATATAGAGGAACTCTAGATGAAGAAGCAGATAGAGAGTTCCACTTCAGGACCCGATAAGAGGTAAGCTAGAACTATGCAAAGCAAGAGTTGCATCCACTATAGTTGGAATATGTCATTCATGTAATGCACATGTAATAGAATTAGTGAATTGATATTATGTACCCACCATTAATGATTAACATCATGTATATTGTATGGAAAAGAATATTATGAACATATTTGATGTTTTTCTTTCAAAAATAAGATCTTTTATGGTAATAGCCCCAATGTCTCATAGTTTATATTGATAGTCTAGAGACAGTTATATATACTAAGCAATTCAATGACTCAAGCATTGAATACCTATAGGATTGTCATCTAAAGCACACAAATGAGAAATGCATTTCTAGAATCCACAATGATGGTTGTCTAGGCTATTTTGGTTATTGAACCAATAGAGACATTCAAGTTTTATTTATTAGCACTATGAAAAAAGAACCCTTGACTAGATGTAGTGGGAGAGTGGGTATTCTATTAGTGCTCACACATACTGATGTATAAAGACCTTCTAGAATAAATGCTAGAGGTGTTTAATAGTACCTAATGATATTTACTGATGATCTCAATAGATATGGTAGATTGTACTTAATGAAATACAAGTTTGAATATCTTAAACTATTCTAGAATATCATAAATGAACTACATCACTAGTTGGTAGAAGTATTAAGACAACTTCTATATGATCGATGTTCAAATATTTTCAACCAAGATTTTCAGGACCTTCTGGAGACTGTGATAGTATACCACAGTTAAGTTCACCTAAAACATAATGATGTATCAAAAACAAGGAATCACAGCTTGTTAGTCATGGTGTGATTATCAATAAATCTAGTTCATCTTCCATTTCCTTTTGGCACATGATTTACATTGAACAATTTACTATCTAAATAGGTCCAAATGACACCATATGAGATATGGCATGGGAGGTGTCCCGATATGTCTTTTATAAGGATTAGGACTAAAATATTATATAAGATAATAGTTTCTTGAAAAGATTTGTCCACAAATCACACAAATGTTATGTTGTTGAATACTACTTTTACATTCCAATATGAAAAAAAAAGTGTTTGTTGCCAGGATAGTTGTATTCCTAAAGGGAATTTAATTCCAAAGGAATTAATGGGAGAAAAGTAGAACTCAAAAAGTTCAAGACCAACAAGAAAAAATTGAACCTATAGAGGTACAAAAGGAATAAGGAGAATCACAAGTTGTTGTGGAATCTCTAGTTCCTCATGTAACACAAAACATCTTAGATCTAGTAGAAAACTCCTTGAATTATAAGATTATGGTATCTTATAACTCAAGAAGGCAGTGAGTTGGTCTAGATGATGAGCCAACAACCTAGAATCTATTGAGGTACTAGAGTCTAAGAAATGGCTCAAGGCCATGAGAACTGAGATGGAATCCAAGTACACCAACAAGTTATGACCTTTGTGGATCCACCTGAAGGGGTAAAACCCATAGGGTGCAATTGGGTCTTCAAGAAGAAGACCAACATGGATGGTAGTGTACAAACCTTTGAGGGAGGATTGGTTGCAAAGGGTTTCAAACAAGTTCAAGATGTTGAACATGAAGAAATCTTTTTACCAGTTTCCATGGTTAAATCCATCAAGAACATGCTTTCCCATGCAACTTAATATGGATATGAGATTTGAAAAAATGGACGTTAAAACCACATTCCTTAACAAGAATAATGCATAGAATGTGTACATCAAACATGTTGAATGTTTTTTAAATCTAGTTATTCAAATAAATTATGTAAGGTACAAAGTTCAATGTGTGGAGTGAAGTAAACATCTCAGAGCTGGAATCTTCAATTTGACAATATAGTCAAAGACTTTGACTTTTAGTAAGAATGAAGATGAAATTGTGATTACAAAAGATTCAGTGGAGCATATTTGAATTCCACATAATGAAGGGGAATGATGTCCTTATCCTACATATATTAAAACCTGGGAAGAAATTACCTTCTCTATGAAGAGTTTAGGCAAAGCATCCTATGTGAAGGGAATTGAGATCTACAGAGGTAGATATGGAAAGCTTGTTGACCTAAGTAACAACACATACATTGGAAAGATGTTGAAGGGTTTCAGTATACAAGACTCAATGAGAGAAAATTTTTCCATGTTCCATGGAATTAGTCCCTTAAGAGCCTAGTGTCCCAATTCTTGTGAAAATGGGAATACATGAGTAAGATTCCATATGCATTCACAATTGGACATATCATGTATGTAATGTTATGTACTCATCCCATTGTCTTGTATGTATTGGACATGATGAGAGGATATCTATCAGATCCTAGTGAAGGTCACTAGACTACCATAAAGAACATCCTTAAGCACTTGAGAAGCACTAAGAGGATTGGTTCCTTATTTATTGTAATAAGGAAGAGTCAGGTATAAAGGGTTACATTGATGCAAGCTTCTAAAATGACAAAGAAAATTACCAATCACAATCTAAATTTGTGTTTTGGCCTTTAAATTGAATTGTAAGCTTGAAAAGTTCTGAGTAAGAGACAATTGCTAATTCTACAATAGAAGTCGAGTATCTTAGTGTTATGTAAACAACATAGAATATTATATGGATCTCAAAGTTCATATAGATGAACTTTGGGAGGTTCCAACCATTGATGACATGGTAGAAATACTATGAAAACAATGGAGCTACTGTATAGGCAAGGAGTCTCAGATAAAATACTACAACAATTCCATCTCATACGAGAGATCATACATCGAGGATATGTGAAACTTGCAAAATACCGACCTGAAGCAAGTGTTGCTAATCCACTATAAAAGCACCAACAAAGCTTAAGCATGATGGACATGTTTGGATCACTTGGAAAAAGATTTGTAATTGATTGTCTAAGTGCAAGTGGGAGTCTATTGGTATGTACGCCTATAGAGACAATCATATGATGATTGTATTGGGGCATCATATACTTGATTTCATAATGATAAAGGTAATTATGTCTTTAAGTTTGTCTCAATCATGAGATGATGATACAAACTTGGTAGATGTCTAAAGAATGATGTTTCTCGATGACATATATCTTTAGGTTGATGACCTAAACTATGAGATCATATGAATGATAAGAATATATATGTTCTTGTTATGTCCCTAGTTGGATATTAAGGTGGAAGAAAAATAGATACCACTAACACATAAGAATAGAGTGTGTGTTGACTGATGACAGAGTCTCATAAGTCATTATATGTGATATCAAGTCAAACACACATGTACATGTTAGAGAACAATGTATCAGACAAACCCACCTTGAGAGTGATACATGGAAACCAGAGAATGATAGTATAAATCAGCTCTCATAGTGATAGTGGTGATTGTGGTTCTTAGACCTAAAGTCACTACACTCATCACATGTTGTTCGATGTATTTTGACATCATCTAACATGCCCTTGAATAAGGGTTGCCATAAAGGTCATGCTCGAGTGCACTGTGACAGAAGGGGATTGAGTGTGAGTGATGTAGATGGGATTTGTCCCTCCTACAAGATGAGAAATGTATGGCCATACTCATGTGACTCAATATGTGATATGTGAGCTCACATGCATTTCAAACAATCTGCTCTAGCTCAAGGAACATGGACTAAACATTAAAGAGGATGATGATTCCATGCCTAAGTTCAGTTTGAATATCAGAGAAAAAGGAACTATATGATCACAGTAACATTGATTACAAATTGTAGGTTTAAGTTGTTCTCCAACTTTCAAATTAGTTTGGTAGCAATGATGTGTTTCTAGAAACCTCTCATTGCTTATGATGTCAAAAATTACAGACATTCACTACCAGCGTAACTTGGGACCTATAGGGTCACACGCATAGGATGCACCTAGAATAGGAATTTATTCATGAATGATGTTTAACTTGATTACTAAGTGTTTAAGTATTCAATTTAAGAAATAATTGTTGAAAATTGACTGACTAAACTGTGAACCAAACTGTTCAAGTGTTGAACTGATCGATCCAAGTGTCAAGCCAATTTTAACAACATTGGATGAACATTGCCTAAATTGGGGAATGAACCGGCTGGTTCTAGGTATGAAACTATTGGTTCAACTCGTGGACCACCCAGTTCGATGATCAACATGATTGGATCAAGGATTGATGTTGACATCATGTTGTTCATTAATTGCTGCATTAAAAGAAAATATGTTTGTGAATAGGAAACATAGTGAACCAATTGGATCAAGTGTTGGACTACCCATTTCACTTGTGAAACAACCGATACAAGTGTTAAACTGAATATTTCACATATGAACTGACTGACTCAACAGTAAACCGATGGTTTCAATGTTTGTAGCTTCCAAAAAATTCATGAAATTCCATCTATTTGACTCCCAAATGATCTGGAAATCCTAACCCTCACCATCCTATATAAAGGGGTTAGTCTAGGCTTTCAAAGATAGAAGAACAAGCTCTAATAATTGTTGTCCTCTCTAGTTGTGGTAACTAGAGAGCCCGAGCAATTCCTACCCATAAAAGTGAGGGACATCAAGGGAGAGAAAACATAGGAGAGTGAATCAACCCTAGAAGGTTGACATTCAAAGGGACAACTCCTTTCCATTGTCTCTAGCAGTGCAATGTGGAGTTTCCGGTGGTCCACATTGATTATGTAGAGGTGTGGAGTTCGTTGCCACCCGCTAAGAGGACATTGTCAACCACCGTCCATGGTGTTGCACCAAGAGGCTATTGTTGATGACTGCTTAGGTGTTGCTTTAAAAAGAAGCACATTGCTATAAGGATAAATCGTTGGACTTACTCCATGACCAATTATATGCCTTGCAACCTTTCCTTCCCAGTTCATAGTTGTTGATGCGATATGTTGTCTAAGGGGAATATGGTAGTAATATTTTGTTTCTGCTGCCATATCTCCCAACACATTGTTCCCAAGCTCTCATTGCACCAAAGTGCTCATTAACTTTGGATAATAACTCAAATAAAATTAGTTAACATGAATATGAATATTAGAGAAATTCACTAACTAACATGATTATCATTATAAAATGGAATCTTAAAGTGGATTAACATGATTGACATGATAACATGGATTTTAACTAGAGGTAGTACATTCTCTCTCCCAATTGCACCCATAATGCTCATAAGGATGGTTAAGGCTCACATAAGGCCTATAAAGGCTCATATGATGCCCCCATAGAGTACACAAGACCAGTTAAGACTCACATAACATGGTTGAGAGGACTACATCAACATAGAATGATATCTTAATCATGAACATGGCTTGTATAATTTCTTGATTCATTAGCATGAAAGCGATATATAATGTTCTATTTGAAAGTATAATCATCAAAACAATATAAAATGAATTCTTAGCATGTGCATGGTATTACATAAGCATATGATGAATACTAAATTATGTATATTTTAATTGAATCATTATGACTACATAAGAAAACCAAACAAACCACGAACCCCAATTTAATACTTAGTGTACATGAACACTCACATGATATAGATGAGAGATACTAGTGATGATGTTATTCCTGATCCAACCCTAATTATCATGTATAATACATCACATGTATTAGTTTCACTTTATTAATTGGCTTATGGTTCTTAATCAAATTAGGAACACTGAGTTGGTAAACATGGTCTTATTATAGGTCAGGTAGGTTCCTTGTCATAGACCTGTCAAACAAATATCTAGCATAATTTTTACACATCAAAATAAGAAGATAAGAATTTTATAAATTCGAAACAATCAGGAAGATAGAAAACCAATTGAATCATTTTGGAAAATTGAATGGAACTATATATGGAAAGACTAGTGTACCCTCACATGATACGCATGGTCTAGTCCGTGTGACATGGCTTAATGGTCACATTACCAGACTTAAAACTAGTGTGATATATATACATATATATGTATGTATATAGAAATGTATATGTACATATCAAAAGAATAGACTAAATGATGATAATACCCATGAAAAATGTGATACATTAACTAACATTGTGAGGGTATATTAGTAAAGTTGGTATTTGGCTTCTTCCTCAAACATGGCTCATGACTACCTCCCTTGGATCTTTGGCATTCTAATTAGACGTGAAATCTACAGATTTTGGGTGGAATAGGGGATCTCTGTTAACTTCCCTACACCCCATCAAATCCATCAAGACCAAAGTTAAGTTGTTTGGTGGTTAGGAGCTCAAGAGTCTACTTGCACCATGTCTAGCAAACTGGGGAAAGTGCAAAGCCATAAAGAGGGGGAACTACATTGAAACTATACATTCATTCAGTTTGCAAAAGTAGGCAGACAAAGGCACAATCCAATGTTGGTATTGACACTTAGGTCCTTAAACAGTGATGTGAAAAGTAGGAAACCAAATTCATGTGGTATGTTCCTTGCCATGACAGGCATCTAGAGAAAACACAAACCCATGAAAAGAGGGGAAACCAAAAAAATGGATACTAAATGAATATGGAAAGTTGGGCACCTTCATAATATCCCAACAAAGTCAAAATGGGTGTCTGGTTTAGAAAAAGCAAGAAGAAATCCAACTGATATAGTCATTGTTTTCATGGAATAGGGGAAAAGAGCTCTAACTATAGTCCAATTTACAATTTGTAAACCAACAAACTAGGTGTTACATGCCATAAGAAAGAGATCAATATTACTTCTACGACTTGATGTTGACCCAAGAATTAGTTTGACAGTTGATGTTGGCAACATGAAGTTGGGTTTGTGGGTAGGTAAGATGGGTGGAAGGGGTGACGTACTAGTAGTTTAAAGAGAAAACATAGGGTCCAAGTATGCTTAATGGTGGAGGAATATGTTGGGAATGTCAAAGACAATGTGTCAAAGTCACCATCACTAGAGATGAATATGTGATATATGGTGGCTTCTCAAGTGGACTTAACAACAATTAGCAATGGGGAATGGTCACATTGATCCTTTGGAAGCTTTCTAGGTCACTGGTACTCAATGTGATGAAGATCAGTGGTGTAAGGATGGCGACACCATTGACTAAGGGAGGAGATTTTTGTTTTTTTAGGAGAAGAATTAGGAACTGAGTTAGGGTTTTGTGGACTCATACTCACCTTCTGAATTTGATACTAGTGAGATATCAAGGGGATTTGGAGGAGAGGGGGTGAAGGCCAAGGAAAATGGCTGAGTTTGTTCAACCTCAGTGCGAGGTATTGTGCAAGGTAGGGGATGAAGTCCCTATCCTTAGAGCATAATCCAGCGGATCAGATAGTCAAAGACATAAGTGAAATGAAAGGAGGATGTGTGACACCTCTGAACATAGGTAACTTGAAGAAACTTAGATATGTTGATATTAACTAGATGCATTAATAAGAAAACTAGGTAAATATGCATGTGACTATCCACCCTTTCTTTCTTATATTATTTGGAATCTCTAGGATGAGCAATATGATGAAATTAGCTAGTCTAGATAATTCGATCATGAGGAAGCTAGAAATCTAGTTATATTATAGGAATGAGCTAGGGAATTATGTAATTTACACTATTAGGTACTTAAAGTAATTAATTCATTAATAATTATTCAAGAGAAGTTAAGACATCAAATTTAAGGGAAGGTATAATGTCTTAATAAATACTTGTACACCAATCAAGGGAACATTTATGTATATTAGTATTGTGTATATATGTAGGGCCATTTGCTATTTAAACCCTTGTTATTCATAATTACATACTTAGGGCTAGGTTTTTTGTATTATTTGACTATGATGCAAATGGTAGAATTATCATGTTTGTGGGTTACTCTATAATTTTCCAATATACTGGCATAAATTAAATCATGTTGGGAATAACCAATATCCATGGCCTCTACTAAGGTTCTTGAACATATTAAGGTCAGACTACGTCAACTTAGGTCTTCACAAGATTAAACATAAGGTAAATGTTTTACTAAAGATTTTTATCTACATCAATTTCTAAGATGAAAATTTAAGGTTGCTATAACCGATCTTTGAATGAGACAAATGTTAAGCAAAAGAATCCTATGGAAATTGTCATGAATTGTGTTACCTGTGGGGAGAGTGGACATGGTCCTTACTACTACATATACACCCACAAACAAGAAGACAACCAAGATGGATATATTGAAAATCTCCTATGTCAACAACAAGAGACTAAAAATCCTAGATTTTTCATATGGGAACACCAATGCGGCAGAAAACTCTCATATTAAAAAAAACCTAACAATCCACCATCTAAACCACCTAGTTTTGGGAGAGGTGGTGGACCTTCTCGGTTCACTCACAACACAATTTTTTTGCAAGACATGAATAATTAGACCTGTCAAACTAGGTCAAAACCCGCAGACACCCACGGGTCGACTCGTTTAAGTTGGGTTTGGGTCATCAAATTTTCCACCCGCTGAAAAACACCCAAACCCAAACCCACCCGTTTATCTGGCGAGTTTCATGGGTGACCCACGGGCACCCACGGGTGACCTGCTTAGTTAGGTACTTATATAAATAAATACAATTTGAAGCAACAAAAGAGTTGGATGTATATTATAAAAATGTAACAGTGAGCAGCCCATGCCATAGTTTGTAAGACTTATCTTTTATGCATTATGTTATTTTATGATAACTATATGTACAATGCTCGCTTTTATAGATCATGTAAATGAGAAAACGTAGCTGTTGGTAGTTAATTTAAAAGAAGAAGATGAGGAATGTGGAGATATAGTGATCTACAAAAAAGATGCATTCTTCATTTCGTAGATGAAAATGACATGGAGGGTGGATGTTTGCTGATGTCTATGGGTATTATGTCTTCACTAAGTAGATGAAAATAACATTGAGGTTGTGGTTGTTTCTGTTTGCTGTTGTCTATGCACAAAATTGCAAAAATTCGTTCCCTTTTTGTTCGTCCCCCTTGTCACAATAACTTCCTCAATTAATTTTTTTTCTTAAACAATGTTTGTAGTAGGGATTCTACAGTCTGAATGAATGAAATGACCATTTTCAGCTATTGTTATTAGTTTGTTGTTGAGTGTTAAATATGGAATCGGTCTTTACTCTAATTCTTTATGCAGCTAGATGTTGCTATAAACTAGCAACCACCAAGAATTAGTCTTGGTTTGAATGTTTTTGCCATTCATATAAATAAAAAGATCAGTGGACTAGTTTTTTTTTTAATTTTTTATGGGTACATGTGGGTCGACCCACAACCCGCTGGGTCGGGTTTGGGTTTTTCTTTCCTCAACCCATTTAGAGTTGCATCTTTTTGATCCACACTGGCGAGACCCAAACCCGCAATGACCCAACCCAAACCCAACCCACCCACCCGTTTGACAGGTCTAGGAATAATGTCCAAAACTAGATTTAGAGCCAACCTCAACCTCACTTGATGACTGAATTTTTTGCATTTGCAAAGAAAGATAAGATTATTGACAAGCTGAACCAAAGCACAATTAATAGCAACATCGTGTTGAGTATGATGCAATCTCAAGGGGAAGCATTCCTGTGCTGAATAATTGGTCTATAACAACACAACAAAATGATTGATCAACAACTTGCGAATATTCAGATCTTATAAAGAAACTGACTAGAAGAATCTTGTATAACATAGACCAAAACCCATGCGAATGAGAAACTACTATGATGGCCACACTCAAGTCAAAATTTGTTCATTAAACTGCAACTCCAAAAGTTCAACAAGAGAGTGTCCATATTCTTAACCATTAACCGGAGACAATTGAGGTTGGACAAGACAAGACCATGCTACCATTCTTGAGAAGATGACATCAAAGAATAAAGGAAAAGGAAAGAAGTCATCTGAAGAAAAGAGATTAGAATATTCTGAAGAGGCAATTGGCAACAGAGATCCATATGCTCCAAGGATCCCATTTCCCCATAAACTGATCAAGGATTGCTGAAAGAAAAGATATGAGGAGTTTATAGAGGTTGTAAGGAGGTTACACTTAGATGTTTTGTTTCTTGATGCTATTGAAGAAATGTCGACCTATGCTAAGTTCTTGAAGGACCTCATAACTAAAAGAACATGAAGATATGAAATTCGAAGTCATCAAACTTGCAAAACATTCAAATGCGTTTGTGTAAGCAAAGATGCCAACATAATAAAAGGACCTAGGAGCCTTCACTATCCCATTCAACGTAAGAGATAATGGAGAGAAATTGATTTGCTGATTTAGGAGAAAGAATAAGCATAATGCCACTAAATCTATCCCAAAGGCTTGGTCTTACGAACATTATGAAAATTTGTATGCAAATTTAGCTAAATGACCACACCTTAATAATACCAATAGGCATTGTTGAATATGATCAATTAGGGTTCGAAGGTTCTTTATCCCATGTGATGTTGTTGTAGGGAAATGTGGCAATAGAGATGGAAGTGAAACAAAAAATTTCTTGCCATATTGACCAATACATCACATCAGATTAGATAGGAAGGTTGCAAGGCATATACCTAGTCCTGGAGAAAGTTTGATGACTTATCCTTATAGTTGTGTGCTTCTTTAGGAAACACTTGAGAAGTCATCAAAAATAGTTTCCTGATGCATCACCATGGATGGTGGTTGATGGAATCCTTCTAGAGGGTGGCAATGGCCTCCACACCTCTACATAGTCCACACAGACCATCGAGAACTCTAGGTTGCACTACCAGAGACAATGGGAAGCACTTGTCCCTTAAAATGTCAACCTAATAGGCTTGATTCACTCTCTTGTGTTGTCTCTCCCTTGCTATCCCTCCCTTTTATGGGTAGGAGTTTCTTGGGCTTTCTAGTTACCACAACTAGAGAGGGCAACAATTATCAGAGCTTATTTTTGTGTCTCTGAAAGCCTAGACTCCCCCCCATATAGGATAGCTAGGGTCAAGGTTTTAAGATCATCTGGGAGTCGAAGAGACGAGATTTCATGAATTTTTTGGAAGCTACGAATGTTGAATCGATCAGTTCACAGTTCACTATTGAATTAGTTGGTTCACTTGCTTTCCTATTTTTAATCACATTGTTTTCAATATTTGATTAATGTGCAGCATGACATCAACATCAAATCTTGATCCAATTGTATTGATCGTTGAACTGGGTGGTTCATAAGTTGAACATGTCATTTAATACCTTGAATCAGTCAGTTCACCAGATGAACCGATCAGTTCATGTCACAATTCAGGAAATGTTCAACCAATGTATTTTGAATTGAGCTGACACTTGAATCAATCAATTCAATACTTGAACTGGTCAGTTCATAGTCCACTCAGTCAATTTTTAGACATTGTTGTTTAAATTGAATACCTAAACTCATTGGTAATCACGTTAAACATCATTCATCAATAAACTCCTATTCTAGGTGCATCCTATGCTAGTGACCTTATAGGTCCCAAGTTACACTGCTAATGAATGTTGATAACCAATTTATGACATCAAAAGAAATGAGCAGTATCTAGAAACATATCATTGCTACCCAAGTAATTGGAAAGTTGGAGAACAACTTCAAACTACAATTCATGATTAGTGTTACCATGATCATATAGTTCCTTTGTCTCTGATATCTAAATTGAACTTGAGGCATGGAATCGTTATCCTCTTCAACGTTCAATCCATGTTCCTTGAACTAGAGTAGACTATATGAGATGCATGTGAGATCACATATCATATATTGATTCACATGAGTATGTTCATACATTTCTCAGTCTCTCTTATCAGGTGGCCTAGATATCAATCTCGTGTAGGTGGGGAAAATACCATCTACATCCTTCACACTCAATCCCCATGTGTCACAATGCACCCGAGCATCACCTTTATGGGAACCCTTATTCGAGGTAACAACTTTTGATGTCGAAATACATGAAATGACATGCGACGAGTGTAGTGTCTTCAGGTCTAATTACCATAATCACCACTATCACAATGAGAGTTGATTCTGACTACCATTCTGTGGTATCCATATATCACCCTCAGGGTGGATCTATCTAATACACTATTCTCCAACATGTACACATGTTCTTAATTTGAGATCACATATCATGAATAATGGGATTTTTTCATCAACAAGCACAAGCTCTGGTCTTATGTATTACTGTTCTCTATTTTTCTTCTACAAAAACATCCAACTAGGGACATAACAAGAATGCATGTGCTCTTATCATACATATGATCTCATTGTTTAGGTCCTCAACCTAAAGACATATGTCACCATGAAAATCATTCTTTAGACATCTACTATGTCTATATCATCATCTCATAATTGAGACAAACATAATAGACATAATTACCTTTATTATTAGAAAATCAGGTATCTAATTCCCTATTACAATCATCATATGATTGGCTCTATGGGCATACATACCAACAAACTCCCATTGGCACTTAGAACTAATCACTTATGAATCTTATTCCAAGTGATCTTTAACACGTCCATCATGTTTCTGCTGTGTTGGTGCTTTTATAGAGGGTTAGCAATGCTTGCTTCAAGTTGGTATTTTTTAAGTTTCACATCTCCTCACTGTACGATCTCTCATATGATATGGAAGTGTCGTAGTATGCTATCTAGAATTCCCAACCTATCTAGTAGTTCCATTATTGTCACAATATATTTACTGTATCATCAATGGTTTGGAACCTCCTACAAGTTTATCTACATGAACTTCTTGATCCATATAGTATCCTTTGTTGTTTTCAAAACAACAAGGTATTCAACTTCTATTGTAGATTTAACAACTATCTTTTGCTCAAAACTCTTACAACTTATAGTTCTATTTTAAGGTCAAACACAAATTTAGATTGAGATCTAACTTGTTATTTTGGAAGCTTGCATTGGTGTAATCCTTTACGCCCAACTCTTCCTTATTACCATAACCAAAGAACCTGTCCTTTTTGTGCTTATCAAGTACTTAAGGATGTTGTTTATGGTAGCCTAATGACTTTTTCTAGGATTTGACTATAATTCACTCATCATGTCTAATACATATGAGATGACAGGGTGAGTACATAAAATTGCATGATATTTCCAATTGTGAATGTATATGGTATCTTATTCATGTGTACCAGGGATTCTTCACAAGAACTTGGGCACTAGGTTCTTGAGAGAATACTTCCATAGAACATGGACAAATTTTCTCTCATGGAGTCTTGTATGTTGAGCCCCTTCAACTTCTTGCCAATGTATGTGCTCTCACTTAGGTCAAGAAGTTTTCTAGATCTATCTATGTAGATCTTGATTCCTATCATATAGGAAGCTTTGCCTAAACCCATCATAGAAAAAACATTTCCTTGCCAAGTTTTAATGTTTGTAGGATTAGGACATTATTCCCCATCATTATGTGGAATATATATATATATATATATATATATATATATATATATATGCATATATATGTGTGTGTGTGTATGTATGTATGTATGTATTCTCACACTAAACCTTTTGTAATCACAAATTTCATCTTCATTTTGACCAAAGTCAAACTCTTTGACTATCTTGTCAAATATGGAAGATTCCAGCCCTAAAAGTGCTTGCTTCAATCCATAGATTGACCTTTGTAGCATATAGTCTTTATTTGCAACATCTAGATTTCTAAAACCTTTTAGGTTTTGTCATGTACAAATCCTCTACATTATTCTCATTTGAGGAATGCATTTTTAACATCCATTTTGCCAAATCTCATAGTCATATTAAGCTTCAATGGAAAGCATGATCCTGATGGATTTAACCATAGCAATTGGTGAAAGGATTTCATCATGTTCAACAATTTGAACTTGTTTGAAACTCATTTCAATAAATCTACCCTTATAGGTTTGCATATTACTATCCATGTTGGTCTCCTTTTGAAGACCTTATTGCACCCTATGGGTTTTATCCCTTCCCGTGGATCCACCAAGGTCATACCATGTTAGTTTGCATGGACTCCATCTTGGATCTCATGGCCTCAAACCATTTCTCAGACTTTTCTCCCTCAATAACTTCTAGGTAGGTTGTTATTCATCATCTATGACCAACTCACCACCTTCTTAAGTTATAAGATATCATAATATTTCAAACTCAAGGCATGTTCTACTAGATCTATGAGGTTTTGTGTTACAAGAGGAACTTGAGATTCCACAAAAACGTGTGATTATCCTTATTCCTATTGTACCTCTTTAGGTTCAATATTTTCTTGTTGGTCTTGAACATTTAGAATTTTAGTTTTTCTCCCACTAATTCCTTTGGAATTAAATTTCTTTAGGAATACAACCATCCTAGCAACAATTTGTTGTTGGATTGGAATATAAAAGTAGTAGTCAACAAAATAACATTTATGTGATTTGTGGAAAAACCTTTTCAAGAAACTATTTTTCTTATATAAGATTTCAATCCTATTCAGTATAAAGACATATTGGAACACTTCCCATGCTGTATCTCATATGGTATCTTTTGAAATATTTTAGAAGGTACATTGTTTTAGTGTAAAGCATGTGTCAAAAAGGAAATTGTAAGATTATTTAGATTTATTGATAATCACACCATGACTTTATAGGGTATTATTCCTTGTTTCTAATACATCACTATGTTATAAGTGGAGTTCATCATGATACACTATCATGGTCTCCTAGAAGGTCCTCAAACTCTTGATTAAAATATTTCCACATTGATCATGTCGAAGTGTTTTAATAATTCTACCAAGTGGGTGATGTACTTCATTCATTATCTCCTTGAACACTTCTATAGATTTAAACTTGTATTTCATTAAATATAAACTACCATATCTACATAGATCATTAGTAAATATAATCAGGTACTATTAACCACCTCTATCATTTTTCTAAAAAGGTCTACATACATCAATATGTATGAGTCCTTAATAGAATACTCACTCTCCCACTACATCTAGCGAAAGGTGCTTTTGTCATATTGCCCAATAAATAAGACTTGCATGTCTCTATTGGCTCAATACTCAATATAGTCTAAAAAACCATCATATTGATCCTAGAAATGCATTTCCCATGTGTGTGCTTTAACTCACAATGCCATAGGTATTCATTGTTTGAGTCATCGAGTCATTCAATATATATAATTGTCTCTAGAACTATCAAATATAAACTGTGAGACATTGAGGCCACTACCTGAAAGATATTATCTTTGAAAGAAAAACATCAAATATTTTCATAATATTCTTGTCCATACAACATACATGATGTTTTCATTAATGGAAGGTACATAATAGCAATTCACTGATTCTATTACATTCTCATGAATGACAGATTCCAACTATAGTGGCAGAAACTCTTGCTCCGCACAGTTCTATCTTACTTCTTTTCGGGGCATGAAGTAGATATCTCTATCTCTTCTTCCTTTGTTCCTTTAAGTGAAAATGATAGATTCCTTTTGCACTTACCCTTCTCCTTATCTTGAGTGCAGAAGACTTGGACTTTAGTTTAGCCTCATAACACTTCTTGGTCTTGCCTTTGTTCTTGGACTCTATTCTGCTGATTTGCAACATGGGTTTGTCCTGCATCATGCGTGCTTTGACATTCATCAACATGCCAATAAATTCAGACATTGGCTTGGCCAAGTTACTCAAGTAATATCAGTCAATAAATTGGCTATATGATTCAGGAAACAATTGTAGAATCATATTTTTTGCCAACTCATGACCTAAATGAAATCCTAGTCTTTCTAGATGTTTCACATGTTCAATCATATTGATCACATGGGGCTCTACTAGATCTCCCTCTATCAGTTTTCACTCAAACAACACTTTGAAGACATTATACCTTTCTCACTTTACATTATTCTTAAGATGTGTTACCATATCGAGAATGTCCATGGTTACATGTTGTTCATGCAAATCATAGTTCATATAGCTCAACATAAGGTCCTTGATGTCTGTGACATCATTGTCATGCTTCAACTAAGCATCCATTTCAGCATTAGGCACATTTGGTGTGGGTCCCTCTAGCGTTGGTGCTTCAAGGACATAGAGCTTGCGCACTTGAGGGGAGAACAATTCTCAATGTCTTGAACTAGACATGACAGTTGTTCTCATTTAGCTTGTCCTTCTCAAGGACCAATCACAAAGAAAACATGTTAAAATTTTTCCATTAGATTCTATAAAAGAAAATTTGCAACTTTTGTCAAAACACTTTTGATTTGATTTGATAAGTTTGATGATATTTATAAGGATCTTAATTAACTATCACTCTCCTTGTTTTGTTCGAATTGATAGCCCTCACATATTAATTTGTAAGATTGTAGTGTACAACCTTCTAGTGAGATAAGACCCAAAATAGTTGAGTTATTACCTAGCCAATGCCAACTTCCATAACCAATTATTAAGGTTGGAAACTTTTGCCAATTGCATCTTATGCAATTCTTGAATAGATGGTTTGTGCAACTCGTTGCCATTGTCATATGCATGATTATGGGTGCATGATCTCATTAAGGTTGCCTAGTTATGTATGGCCCAAAAGCCAACACGATAGTAATGCACCTTGTTTGGTAGGCCCACATAACTACCATCACACTTCCACAAGATAGACAACACACCATCCTTAGTGTTCTCATGCTTAGTCGATCCAGCTTTTCATGTGTGTTGATTATGGAAAGCATCTAAGACTTAATACTAGATTGAGATATATATATATATATACATACATATATATATATATATATATATATATATATATATATATATATGTGTGTGTGTGTGTGTGTGTGTGTGTGTGTGTGAGTGTATCTAATCACCACATACTTATAATATGTATCATATACATGCTATAACCACAAACAAAAAAAATGCAATCAGAAATATATATGAGTGATGGTTATGTCCAATCCAATGCAATTCTTTAAAGCCATAATGAATTGCTACCACCTAAGGTCCACATCACATGTAGCAACCTATATTAGAAACTTGTGCTGACACGGTCAGTCATATGAACACTACAGTCGATCGGTTGGTCTTCAGGTTGATCGATTGGATCCTCTTGTCTATTGGCCTCCTCAATCCTTCATTGGATCAGATGGACTCTCAATCGATTGACTCATCAAGTGTAGAACGTCTTCTCATGATGAAACATAAATTAAAACTGTCCTATTCCATATTACATCGTAAAAGGGAAAATCTCGAGTTACATTCGAGGGGAATATAGGATGAGGATCATTAATTTGCATTTGTAAAGGAGGGGAGAGACTCAGTATGCAAACCAAATAACAACATGAAATAAACTAAACAACCATGCACACAATTCATAAGGGTTTTTTCAATAACCATGCTTACATCCATGGTCAAAACAATTCTACTGTGACACGTATTGATTGCATATGTGTCACACTAGAATTGTTTTGATCATGGATGTAAGCATGGTTATTGAAAAAACCCTTATGAATTGTGTGCATGGTTGTTTAGTTTATTTCATGTTGTTATTTGGTTTGCATACTGAGTCTCTCCCCTCCTTTATAAATGCAAATTAATGCTCCTCGTCCTATATTCCCCTCGAGTGTAACTCGAGATTTTCCCTTTTACGATGTAACATGGAATAGGACAGTTTTAATTTATGTTTCATGATGAGAAGATGTTCTACACTTGACGAGTCGATTGATTGAGAGTCCATCTGATTAAATGAAGGATTGAGGAGGCCAACAGACTAGAGGATCCAATCGATCAACCTGAAGGCCAACTGATCGACTGAAGTGTTCACATTACCGACCGGGTCAGCACAAGTTTCTAATATAGGTTGCTACATGTGATGTGGACCTTAGGTGGTAGTCATTCATTGTAGCTTTAAAGAATTGCATTAGACTGGACATAACCATCACTCATATATATTTCTGATTGCATGTTTTTTGTTTGTGGTTATAGCATGTATATATGATGCATATTATAAGTATGTGGTGATTGGATACACACACATACACACACAAACACACACACACACACATATATATATACATATATATATATATATATATATATATATATATATATATATATATATATATATATATATATATATATATATATATATATATATATATATATATATATATATCGGAATCAGGTAAATATATTCTGATGCCCCCCCTAAAATTATAGGAGGTTGAGTTTACATGTAGGCCCAACGCCATACATCCAACACAGAGTTACAACTCACACCACTATGTAATGTGTAGTCTACGTCTAACACTTTTACAAATTTTTACAGCAATATTGGTGGCATTCGTAGACTTTCCTTGGTGTCTTCTAACATTTCTTTCTTCCCAAACATGGTAGCATAGGCCAGCAAGCAAAAGAGTCTTCTTTTCATCACCTCCGCATCTAGAAATCATTCTTTTCGGATCAGCCGCAAGTTGGATTTGTAATATGAAATTATTTCATAAATACTCCCATATTTCCTTTGTGAAGGTGCACTCTCCCATTAGATGGCTGTGGCTTTCATCTCCATCCCCACATAGCAAGCAAACAATAGAAATATCATAATTCCAGCCCTTGTTTCTATCAAACGTAGCAAGAACATCATGCAGAAATTTGTAGATGCACATGCTCCATTTAGGCACATATCTTCCTACCCAAATCTATTCTCCCACTGAGTCCATTGCTCCTTTTGTTTAGATCACCTCCCATATGCATATCTTCTTATCTTTGAGCTGCCATCCCCCATGACCATTAGTAATAAACAAATACTTAATTTGTGGCCAGGTTTCTCTCATGACATTGATTGTTCTTGAGTATCCTTCTCTTGTTTTTGGTATAAAATCCAGCCCTCTAGGATATCTGTCTCTCATCCATTTTCCCCATGTAGAAATGCCTTCTTGAAAAGCAATAATTCTTCTCATTGTACCCCACTTAGTGATGTCTTTGGGAGTCTTCAAATTCAACCCACCTTCATTAATGGGAAGCGCCAGCCTAGAGTACCTCATTGGGTGGTGTTCACTACCCCACAGGAAATTAGCCATCTTGATTTCAATCCTATCCAGAATAGATCTGGGTATCTCTCCTTGCTGCACCCAAAAAATAAGGAGACCTTGTATGGCTTCCTTTATCAGTATTCTGCTCCCCACCATTGATGTCTTTTGTGTTGGACACCTATTTATCATTACCTTCACTTTGTCAATGAACTCAATGAAGTCTTTCACATGTAGGTTGCCCCCGGCCAGTGGAAATCCCATATATTTTGTTGGTAATTTGCCTTTCCCAACCCCCATAGCCTGCGTGAGCCTATCTTCCATTTCGTAGCAATTTTTAGACAAGAAGATGTGGGTTTTTGTTGCATTAATACACAACCCCGTTTGCAACCCAAACCTTTCCAGAAGACCCTTGAGATTTTCCAGAGATTGTTGCTTGGCTTCCACAAAGACCAAAACATCATCCACAAAAATTAAGTGTGTCATTACCTTCATTCCATGGATTGTGTAAGGCTTAATCTCCTTTTGATTTTCAGCTTGTTGCATCCTCCTTGTGAAGTACTCCATGAAAATCACAAATAGCAGAGGGGACAAGGGATCACCCTGGCACAGACCATTGCTTCCTCTAAATAAACCTACAGAAGTGCCATTAACAAGAATAGAATAGCTAGTTGTCCCGACACATTGTATTATCTAGCCAATCCACTGATCATTGAATCCCATTTGTTTCATGATCCACCATAATTTCTCCCATCTAATACTATCATAGGCTTTAGAGACATCAAGTTTTAGACAAGCCCTTCCTGTTTCCTCGCATAACATTGAAATCTGGGAGGAACTCACCAGCCAGAAGAGCGCAGTCACTGATACTTCTCCCTGTCACAAAGGCTCCTTGATTACCAGAGATCGGATAAGGGAGGACCAACTTCAACCGAGCAACCAAGATTTTAGCAATAATCTTGTATTGAACTGAGCATAAAGCAATTGGGCAAAAATCAGCAAGAGAGGAAGTGACTTTCTTTTTCAGAATTAGAAACAAAAAAGAGTGATTGACCTGTCTCACCATGTTTCCTCCTTCAATGAACTAGTTCACATAAGCAAGCAAATCATCTTTGATAATATCCCACGTCTTCTTGAAAAAGAAAGCATTAAATCCATTTGGACCAGGTGACTTGTTACTGCCAATACTCCAGAGAGCATCTTTCACCTCCTGTTCATTAGTTCTTCTTGTGAGAATGTTATTATGAGTGCTCGTGAGTCTGTACCTCCAGTCAACTACCTCATCTTCATCAATGTCATTAGGAAAATTCTTTTTATACAACGAAGTGTAGAAATCAATAGCTTGTTCCTCCAAATCCTCCTGTTTATTGACTACCACCCCATCCGCATTAATAAGTTCAGAAATGATATTACCTGCCTCTCTTCTCCTCACTGCCATGTGGTAGAGCTTTGTGTTGCGGTCTCCATCTTCCATCCATTTTTCTTTGCTTCTTTTCCAGTATAATTTTTCCTCTACCTTTTTTAAATCTTCAACCATCGTCTTTAACTCCCTATCCTTCTTGATCAAGACATGATTGATCAAAGGATCAACCAACAATTTTTCTCTAATCTCCTTGCATTCCGTTTTGGTCTCCTTCAGTAGATTTGGGATGTTTACCTCCTCTTTTGCCCATTTCTTGAGTGCCATCTTGGTATGCATCATTTTTTTAGTGAACACGAACATAGGATTACCGGTCACCTGTGTATCCCAGCTTTGTTTAATGACATCCTCAAACCCTTTTCAATCTTCCCAGTAGTTTAGAAATATGAAGGGTTTCCTTTTTCCACTTTTTCTCTGTGATCTGGACCGAGATAGGAGCATGATCGTTAATTTCAGACCCACCAGTCTTCACTTGCACATTAGGAAATTTTTTCAGCCACTCATCATTCACCAGGGCCCTATCAAGCTTGCTTGCTATCTTGTATTCTGGAGCTCTTTCATTGTTCCACGTGAATAGATCACCACCCACCATAGGTAACTCATATAGGCCAGCCTTATCAATGGTTTGATTGAAAGCATCCACCTCAGTTGTAGTAGCAAGTCTCTTGCCTCTTTTTCCCCCTTGTAGCCGTACTGTGTTGAAATCACCAATTACAAGCCATGGACACGTCACCGGTTTGGAAAGAGTGACCAAGTCTCTCCATAGGTCAAGCCTTGATCTGCCATCATTATGACCATAGACAGCTGACATCCACATCTGTAGTCTGCCATTGTTCCTACAATCAATCGTGATATGTTGATCTGACATCTGTATCACTAACACCTGCCAGGCATTGGGCTTCCATGCCACACAAATTCTAGCAACACCACCACGATCTACATTAGACACGTGGTGGCATCCTTGTGGGAAAAGATATTTGATGCTATTACTGTTGTTTGTCTTTATTTTAGTTTCCACCAAAGCAACTAAGGAGTGATCACTGGCAGCAATCCACTCACAAACTTCCTTCTTCTTATTCATGTCGCACCCACCCTTTATGTTCCAGAGTAGCATAGACATATTAAGGGTTTTTGGTGGATCTTGTATGCCTGCTAGGCTCCTTCTGGTTGTCCTTCTTCTTTGCTCCTTTCTCCTTCACGATGTCCCATTCTTATTTATCTGAGTCAGAGAGTGCTCTGAAACTATTCGTGGTGTCGAGGATCGACCCCACTCCTTGGGACTTTGGAATGCTTGTTCGTCGTGACCCAGATCTGTTAGATGCAGGTGTGAAGCCACCATCAGCTCCGCTCCCTTGCTTCTCCTTTGCTGTGTTAGGTGCCTCTTCACCTGTATTTCCAGTAGCAGTCGGTCCTCCCTTATCCACCACTGTTGAACCATCAGCCTACTGAGTGCTCGCTCCATCTTTAGTAGCAGCAGATTCACCCACCGAAGGGGTGACCTTTTCTCTTGCCATCTCCTGTGTTGAGCGCGGCCCTCCCTGGTTAGTTGTCTCTACCTCCTTTCCTGTGCAAGGCACATTGCTGGTAGAGGGAGGGTCCTTCTTCTTTGTTGCTGGGTTGGTCTGTCTCCAGACCTTCTTCACTTCCATCTTCTTGACCTGCTCGTCGCACTATCCAGTGGAGTGGCCAAAAGCGCCGCACTTGCTGTAGCTAGCTGGGATGTGATCGTAGTCTATATCGACCGAGATAGGATCACAGCCATGGACATTGAGCCACACCGTCTTCCGCTTCAACCCATGTACCTGCAACTCAATGACAACTCGTGCTTCCTCTCCCTCCAAGGACTTCTCATCAATGTGAAGGACACGTCCGACTCCCACTGTGATGGTTCCCGCCGCTTTCCTCATCCATGTCCTTCCAAATGATCTCAGGGAAATCCAAGTAGGGATGGTTGCAAAGGATTCCTTTCTCAGTTCGTCACCATGGCTATAGTGTTTGGCTATCACAACCTACTGGTCGAACCACCTCGGCCCCATGGCCAATGCCGCCAGTTTGTCCACCACCGTCGAGAATCTCACCAAGAAGATTCTGTTCTCCTGAGAAAGCAGATCAAACGCACCCTTCGGCCTCCATGTCCTTTTCACCCAGGCCTAAAGATGAGGGAAATAGGGGCGTTTCCCCAGCGTATAAACCATAATGGTGAATTCCCAGATGTTTTTCATCCTTTCGAATTCGTTGTTGTCCAGCACCACATGGACCACGTCACCCTCAACCCTAGGCTGCGGGAACGACATGTCTTCCTTCATAGAGCTCACCAACTATTTCAAGACGTCGCTCCAGGCGATCGGATTCTGTCCAATATCCTTTGCAGGCCCTATGGTCGTCGACGCCTCCCTGGACGGCCCATCATCCATTCTCGTAGCATTTGGAATGTGCGCCGCCATCGTGCGCGGAGGATTCACACATGCAGAGGAGTCTGTTGATGGATGGTCGGGTTGTGGGGGTTGTGTGGATATGCAGAGGGGGTGGACACCACCGACCTGAGTGGTCGGAGGCATGGGCATCACGCTCTAGGTGGCCAGAGATCGGGATTGCCCAGAGCCAACCCTAAGAGACGACGTGTTTATATATATATATGTATATCTCTATGTGTGTGTGTGTATGTGTGTGTGGGGGGGATTGTATGTGGTATACAACCAGATATGCACATTAATCATTTTAAATATTCATGTTGTATGTAATAAAATAAATTCGATCATATCGATTTAAATCCATATACATTTTGAATTGATGTGGCTCTAATACCATTGTAGGGAAATATGGCATTAGAGATGGAAAAGAAAACAAAAATCTTCTTGTCATATTACCTTTGACCAGAGGATCAAGTCAAACTATGGATTAGGAATGAAGGTTTTAAGGCATAAACCTGGTCCTAGAGCAAGTCCAATGACTTATCCTTGCAGAAACATGCTTATTCTTCTAGAAACACTTGAGTAGTCATCAGCAATGACCTCATGGTGCAACAAAATGGACGGAGTTGATGGCATCCTCCTAGAAGGTGGAAATGGCCTCCACATTTCTATATAGTCCAAGCAGACCACCAGGAGCTCTACATTGCACTTCCAGAGCCAATGGGAAGGAGTTATCCCTTCAAACGTCAACCTGCTTGGGTTGATTCACTCCCCCATGTTGTCTCTCCCTTACTCTTCCTCCCTTTTATGGGTAGGACTTGCTCGAGCTCTCTAGTTACCACAACTAGAGAGTAAAACAATTGTCAGAGTTTATTGGTGTCTCTCAAAGAGCTTAGACTGCCCCCCTTTATATAGGATGGTGAGGGCTAGGGTTTCTAGATCATCTGGGACTTGAAGAGATGAAATTTCATGAATTTTCTGGAAGCTGCAAACATGGAACAACCGATTCATTGTTGAACCGGTCGGTTCATATGTGAAATTATCAGTTCATGCACAACACTTTCCTATTTTCAATCACATGGCTTTCAATATTCGATTAATGCACAACACGACGTCAGCATCAATCCTTGATCAAATCATATTGATCATTGAACTCGGTGGTTCATAAGTTGAATTGGTCATTTCACACCTTGAACCAATCAGTTCACCAGATGAACCAGTTCGTTCATGTCCCAATTCAGGAAATATACTACCAATGTAGTTTAAATTGACATGACACTTGAATCGATTAATCGATTGGTTCAACACTCGAACCGGTCAGTTCATAGTCCACTCAGTCAATTTTTAGCCATTGTTTTTTGAGATTAATACCTAAGCACTTTAGTAATCAAGGTAAACATCATTTATGAATAAACTCATATTCCAAGTGCATCCTATGTGTGTGAACCTATAGGTCCCAAGTTACATTGGCAGTGAATGTCCATAGCCAATTTATCACATCATAAGCAATGATCAATATTTAGAAACACATCATTGCTATCCAAGTAATTGGAAAATTGGAGAACAACTTCAACCTACAATCCATGATCGGTGTTACCTTGATCATATAGATACTTTGTCTCTGATATCTGGATTGAACTCGAGGCATGGAATTGTCATCCTCTTTAATGTTCAAATCCATGTTCCTTGAACTAGAATAGACTGTCTAAGATGTATGTGAGCTCACATGTCATATATTTATTCACATGAGTATGGCCATACATTTCTCAGTCTCACTTATCAATTGGCATGGATATCAATCTCCTGTAGGAGGGAAAAATCCCATCTACATCACTCACACTCAATCCCCATGTGTCACAATACACATGAGTATCACCTTTATGGCAAAAACCTTATCCAAGGTCACGTTGGATGATGTCAAAATACATCGAACGACATGTGATGAGTGTAGTGTCTTCAGGTATAAGAACCATAATCATCACTATCACAATGAGAGTTGATTCTAACTACCATGCCATAGTCTCCATGTATTAGTCTAAAGGTGGGCTTGTCTGATATATTGTTCTCTATCATGTACATGTGTGCTTGGTTTGATAGTCTTTCATCAACCAACACACACTCTAGTCTTATGTATTACTGTTGTCTATTTTGCTTCCAAAGTAACATCTGAGTAGGGACATAACAAGAATGCATGTGCTCTTATCATACATATGATCTCATTGTTTAGGTCCTCAACTTGAAGACATATCTCATTGAGCAACATCATTCTTTAAACATATACTATCTTTGTGTCATCATCTCATGATTGAGACAAACATAATAGACAGAATTACCTTTATTATTACCAAATCATGTATCTAATTCCCTATTAAAATCATTATATGATTGTCTCTATGGGCATACATACCAACAATTGTCATGATAGGCATTGTTGAATACCCAAACTGCTTGATGATCTTTAGAATACCCTTCCATCTATAAAAAGATCATTCATTGTTGTCAAGATAGGAATCATGATAATCAAGGTTGGAAACTATCACTCTGATTTTGAGGTTCATGACTCTATGAGTGGTACATCCCAATTCAAATCTATATATTTGTTTATACTTACAACCAAATATGAGTTGACATTTAAGAAAAAAATGTCATAGTGGACCCTTTGATGAGGGACCTGATAGAAAAACTCATGATGTAGATAATCCTAAAGTCAAAGAATTACTAGACTACCTTGATGCGGGTGAAAATGAGTGTGAAATGAAGAAGAATCATAGATTGAAATTGTCAATTATGCCTCTCTGTAAAGAACTCCAATAGAAAAATAAGTGCCAAGACCCGAGCCTGAGTTGAAGCAGCTAGTTGAGGGTCTTCAATATGAATTCTTAGACATTGGCAGAAGGAATCATGTCATCATAAACTCTAATCTATATGAGGATCAATAAGAAATACTCTTGTTGGACTAAAATTTAGAAGGAAGGCCATCAGATACTCTAATGACGACATAGGAGGACTGAACCCAGTTGACTATATGCACATGATTCATCTAGAAATAGATGTCAAACCTCTTGCTCAAGACCAAAGAAGGTCAAACCAAAATTTGAGGGAGGTTGTGAAGAAAGTGGTTAGTAAATTATGTGACATTGGAATCATATATGACCTATGAGATAGCAAATGGGTAACCCTAGTTCATGTGGTACCCAAAAAGGGTAGTATGACAGTAGTAAATGAGGCAATGGTGATGAAATTGCAACCTAGACTGTAACCTCATGGAGGATGTGCATTGATTATAGAAAACTGATGTCATCCACCAAGAAAGACCATTTCCCCCTACTTTTGTCGATCAAGTGTTGGAATGTCTATCCCACCACTCTTATTTTTGCTATCTTGATGGTTATTCATGATTCTATTAGGTGCCAATCCACATGGATGATCAAGAAAAGAAATTATTTACCTACTTTAGTGGTATGTATGTATTTAGGTAAATGTCAATGAGCTTATGCAATGCACCTGTGACTTTCTAAAGATGATATGATTTCCATCTTCTTTGATTTTGTTAAGGACATAATGGAAGTATTTGTGGATGATTTTTCTATTTATGGAATATCTTTCAGTAAATGGTTGAGGAATCCCTCTCTTATACTAAAGAGATTTGAGGAGAATCATCTAGAACTCAATTACCATTTTATGGTACAAGAAGGCATAGTGTTGGGGCACAAAGTCTCTAAGAGAGAGATAGAATTCAATTTGAGTAAAGTTGGAAGTGATGTCAAATCTTCCACCACCCAAATTAGTAATTGGGTTGAGAAGTCTTTTTGGGTCATGAAGGATATTAAAGATGCTTTATTAAAGACTTCTCAAAATTTCCAAGCCTCTATCAAGTTTACTTGTGAGGGATGTTGCTATTGATGTTGATGATAATTGCCTCAAGGCTTTTAACACCCTGAAGGAAGCTCTATAATTGCACCCATAATCCAAGCACCAAATTGGGACCTCCCATCTGAGCTGATGTGCAATTCAAGTGACTATACCATAGGAGTTGTCTTAGGATAGAAAAAGGATAAGAAACATCATGTTATATACGAATCGAGAAAAACTCTAGACAAAGCACAAGTGAATCATGATACCATAAAGAAATAAATGCTAGCCATCGCCTATGTCTTTAACAAGTTTAGGTCATAGATAACAGGGTCTAAAGTGATTGTGTACTCACACCACAGGGTCATAAAGTATCTTATGACGAAAAAAAGATATGAGGCAAAGGAAATTGAGATGGGATCTTCTTATTCAAGAATTTGATCACGAGATAGTTGATAAGAAATGATCTAAAAATGTACTAGTAGACCATTTGTCCAAGATTAAGTTGAAAGAAGACTGATCTTTACCCATCAATTATAGTTATCTTGATGGATCTTTAGTGTAGGCAAGGGTTGTCAACCTAGCATCATGGTTTTTAGACAAATACAACTATTTGTCTTGCTAGAATCTCCCCCTGACATTACCTACAATGAGAAGAATCTTGGATCTTGAAAGCTACTATTGGAATGATCCATTTTTGTTTAGGATATACGTCGATAACTTCTATAGGAGGTGCATATAGGAAAATGAGGTGCCCAAGATCTTATTAAATGTCATGCCTCACCCCCATATGGTGGACATCTAGGGGTAGATAGAGTTGCGGCAAAGGATTTGCAATCATAATTCTTCTAACCAACTTTTTTCAAGAATTCTCAAGCTTTTGTGAAGTCTTGTAATGAATGCCAAAGAACTGGAAACATATCAAGGCACAACAAAATTCCAATGTCTGATTGGATTAGAGTTGAGATTTTTGATGTGTGTGGAATTGTCTAAATGGGGACCTTCCCTCCATCATGCGATAGTAAATACATTTTGGTTGTAGTTGATTATGTGTCTAAGTGGGTAGAAGCTATATCAACTCCCATTTGTAATTCTAATGTCATGATGAAGCTTTTTAACAACATTGTCTTTCCAAGATATGGGGTCCCCAAAACTTTTATAAGATACTGTGGATCCCATTTTGATGAAAGTCAATTCCAAAAACTCTTGAGAAAATATGCAGTGAGGCACAAAGTTGTTACCTCATAACACCCAAAAACATATGGGCAAGTTGAAGTCTCTAACAGATAGATCTAATAAATCCTCAAAAAGATAGTTGGTAAGTCTAGAAAAGAGTGCTCCTCCAAACTTGATGATGTACTATGGGCATAGAGAACAACTTATGAAACACATATAGGGACCACTCCCTATAGGTTTATATATGGAAGACATGCTACCTACCAGTGGAACTAGAACATAAAGCTTTCTAGGCTATCAAGTTCCTCGAAATGGATACATACATAGCAGGGGAAAATTATCTTTATATATCCAAGAACTTGAGGAGTTGAGATTGCATGCCTATGAATTTTATGTACCTACAAGGAAAGGACTAAAACATTGAATGATTCACACTTGATAAGAGAAAGGATGTTAGAGAGGTACACAAGGTCCTCTTTAAATCTTTGATCTAGTTGTTCCATGGAAATTAAGATCAAGATCGTTTGGTTCATTCATTGTCATAAATATCTATCCAACAGGGATGATGGAACTTTATCATGACAAATCAGGGACCTTTTCGGTAAATGGACATATGGTAAAATAATACCATGAAGATGAAGCATTCATAAGAAGAGTAGATCTATAGCTTATAGGAACCACATACCCAACATTTAAATAATGGAGAAAGTCAATCTAATGACTCAAAATTAGCACTACTTGGGAGGCAAACCAACATCTCTTAACTTTTCTACAATTTTAAATTTCTAGTTCTTCCCCCTTTTTAATAGTCTAGTCTTTATTTTGATTATGCATATTTTAGATTTCCTTTAATGCATAGTCCTCTTGTAGGTAGAATTTTTAATTTGGTTAGTGTTACTGTGCATAGAATAAAATGTAATCAATAACATGTACATCCATATGATGCATGGCAAGTCCAACCGATGAAAATAGAAAAACAGCCTTCATCAGTTATCACTAAAGAAGCTTCTAGTGGAGGAAGAAGCGACAGAAAGGGTTGGGGGACCCAATATGGATCCAAGATTGTTCAATAAAGATTATATTCTAACTAAGCATGTATTGATCAAAATTTTCTATGAATTGGATGAACATGTTGCTACCTCCAACAAGGCCAAATATGATAGAGAAGTTTGGGTGTTAAACACTGATAAACATGGGAAAAGTTGACCAACAAAGCAAAGTACATGTCCAGGAAATCAAAGGCATCTGCGATGCACTCTAGAATCATGCAGATTATTATGTGCTATCTTTACAAGATCCAACACATGAAATGTGACAAGGGATGACTCACACTTCTTATGGAGAATCATGGAAAAGAAACAAATGAATATTGGACTCCTTTAATATATAATTTATCAATAGCTAGTAGCCAGGACGGTTTGAAAGACTTGTGGATGGGAGGAGTTGATAACCCTAATAGGGAACCTTCTAGGTCACCCTCACATCCTAAAAACTTCATCGAAAAAAGGGGGTTAGATTTGTATATCTCAAATACTTACTATCCTTGTCATAAATTGATAAGAAGGGGGATGAGTATTACTACAAGTTCGAAAAAAAGTGACCTATTACCCCTCCCAAAGATGAGAAATTACAACTTCGACAAAATACCTTCTCTATAAATAGAATATTAAAGATGATATTTGGGGTAACAACATAACAGGATGAGATAAAAAAAAACCATGACTACCCAAAGGTGAGACAAACTTGAGGTGGAGGAGGAAACAAAACAAGATGCCTAACCTGCTAAAAGGAATAAACTAAAATTCAGGATCCACAAGGAAGCCAACATGGAGCATGAACAAGAGTTTGTCGTGAAGGAGAAGCACCAAGAGGATGCAAGGGCGGTATAGGTGATCGAGATAGGGGAACCTTAATGTGAGACAATAAACCTAGACTAAACCTAATCTTCTTCTACTATTGATTTATTATCATAAGTGTATGCTTAGTTAAGCTTTGATACCAATTAATTAAGAGATATGTCTAATTTGATGCAAATTTGCAATTTGGTTGCCCTAATTTCAAGTTTTACTACAAGTTGTGGGTTTAATTATAAATTATGCAAAAAGTATATAAACATAAGTTTTTCCTTAATGGTCATTTTTGTTTGAGGCTTGAAACTAATTGGTTAAGATACGACTGCAATTTGACTTCAGTTGAACCTTGTTTGCTTTAATTTGAAAATTCATGTACAATTATGGACTAATATGTAATTTCACATTAACTAAGGACATAAAATTGTAAAATCTAGTAGATTTTATCCAAGTTCATGTCTTCCTTTATTCATATACAATTTGAACTTGGTTATTATGACCTTCCATCCTATTTAGTGTAGTGGTTGATGAGGACCGATGGAGGTCCTGGGGACTCGTTCATCTAATGGAACATATGAGGATTGATCACCCTGATGAAGGTTCTGAGGACCCATTGGTCCAAAAAGGATTCTAAGGACTCATCGATCCAATAGGAATCTTGATGGTAGCCTTTAATGAAAGGACCATGCCAACTGATGGAGGATGCACCAATGATCGTTATGATCTCTACCCCGATGAAGACTCTGGATGGATGAGATTTTTGTGTTTGGCAACTGATGGATATCCTAGACTTGAGGACCAATGAGAATAATATAAGGGTAGACCAATGAAAATAGGAAGCCTTACCACAAATGGACCCTCTGAGTTGTCAACCGATGAGAAGAATGGGAATGTGAACTGATGACGCTCCTGTATGTGTGGGTAGACTGATGGAAAACCTAGATAGTACAATCGATGAAGATCCAAACTAGTAGGTCAATGGGAATCTTGTGTAGGTCGATGGAGAAAATCCTAGGGTTTATGGGAATGAAAGGGAGTCAATGGGAAGGCTTCTTTGACCAATGAAAGTCCGCTTTGACAAATGGAAGTTCTAGAGACTAGTTGGGGGGGTTAACATTTACACACATGCTAGTATATAAACCCCTTCCCCTTCTTCATAAAGGCTCATTTGACACTCCTTTTACTCATGGAAACATCAAATCATCCTTGGCCATCGATGAAAACCCCTTGAGGGTCAATGGACATGGATGGGGAGATTACAAGTGGATACATGTGAATGCATGCCAAAGATCTAGAAACTCCATGGTGTTTTCATGCCTCCCAACCTTGGTTCTTACATAAATAATGTAAGGCCATCTCTTTTAATATATTTTTCCATATTTTCTTCGCACGATCTTACTCCTTGGCCTTACACAGTGGTAACTTGCTCATCTAGCTAAAGCATCATATTTTCTCCTCTTTTTCCCCTGTTTGCCCCATATCCACCATGGAAGAGTCATTTTGAAGCTAGGGAAGTGATCTTGGACATGTAAAGGAGGCTTCTTGGAGGTAGTTTTGTTGTTATTTACCTTATCTTCTTCCTTCATTTGAGTCTCATGGATTTTAATGGTGAAACCTACTCCTTTTAACTAAAGAACCTTCCTTTTTCCTCTCTTTGACCTAAAGGAAGCTAGATCTTGTTTGGAGCTTTAGTTTTGGGGCTGTTTGAGAGCTGATGTAGGATCTAGAAGCTTGTGCATGGCATTATTAGATGAACTTTGTGATCATCACCATGAAAGGTGAGTGATATATCATTTTTTGGTATTCTTTTTCCTACTTGTACATGCAAACCCTTAAATTTTCTATAATATACCTCATCTTGATCTATGATCCCTTTACATGCTAAAAGATGGTCACTTGAGGACTGACATAGATGATTAAAAACAGAATACAAAATTTCATGTTCTTCTTAACCTTCCAAAAGTAATCCCTGATGTGAATCTCATAAGCACCTAAATGTGTTTATGCTAAAATCTGAACACATGTTGAAGTTATTAAAAATGGTATCTTAATGCTATCTTGGTGTAATATGATGAGGAAATTATTAGACATGTTATTCTTACTTCATTTTAGTGGATATGAAATGATATTAAGTCTCTCATAGAACATTTTATACTACTGAATTTCATTTGAGTTAGATCTATAGTCTAAAGGCAGCCCATCTATGCATGAAATTGGTCTTTTATGTGTAATCTTGTAATTGATGTAACTCTCTCATACCTTAAAATTTATAGTTTAAATATAAGATGACATTGAATCATAATAATATGAAGTGTAGTACAGAATTTTAGGTGTTTTTGACAACCATATAAGGTCTTGTTTGTAGTATTGCCTTATGAGGTGATATTACCCTTTTTGGCCAATGGGGGTGGTTTTGTGCCCTAGTGAGTACTTTGGGTCAAAATCGTGAGAGGTATTATACATTCTATATTCATGAATGCCTAATTTAGTAATAGATTAAACTAAAATTCAATACTAATTAAGAATCATAATTACATGAATATACACGAAATGCATCATGGAGGTAATTAATAAAATGTGACATGTAATACCTCTAATGTTTCTTAATCAATGTGAGTTTTATTATGGATGGAAATATTTTTATGCTAAAGGGATCTTAATGTATTTGATATAAGGGTCAATGATTTTGGAGAAAACCTTTGCACTAACGATGTGGATTAGATAGCCCCCGTTTACTTGTCCAATGATTGGGCCCATCTTTAACTGAACTGATGGGAATTTTGAAGCCAATGGTCCCACAAGACCTTTATGAGATTGACCAATGAAGATTTTGGTTACCATCGCTCAAATAAAATGATACCTTGGACCCTTTGGACTTCTACCCTACTTAGAATTATCTTTTTCACCAGATTACATATGTCATTCATCTCTCATCTTTCTATAATCATAAGGGATTGAATAAATATGTATGGTATGTATACATGTAGGCTTGATACCTGAAGATTAATACCTTAAGTTCAATGATGTGGGTGTCATGATAGGGATGATGTCAAGGACCAATGATCAATATCAATTCATGATTGAAAATGGATGAAACATATATCGATGGATAAAATGGTGAACTAGTTAAACTGGGGAGACCTTACGGGTCCAACATCCTTGTCCTCAAATAATGATGTATACTTTATCATAGGCACATAGATTTTAAAAGATACATGTAATGAGAATTGATTCTCTTTAATTAATGTTCCTAAAATTTTGTAATATGGAAGTTCCTCCTGACATTCATACACTTGAATAGTGATTATTAATCATTTTGTACAATCATCTCTTATCTTATATGATGATCTTGAGAATTTCAATGTATCGAGTAGTGGCTTATCTTGTGTGATATTGTTTGCACGTTGAGATGAAATAATAGAGGGAGAAATGCCCTTGGTTTTTCCTTGATTACGGATGATATTTTGTGAACTAATATGTTGGTCCTTGTTGGAGCCGAGAATGATATGTTGGGCCTTGTTGTTGCTAAGAATGATATGATGGATCTCGTTGTGGTTGAGATTGACATGTTGGGTCTTTTATGGTCAAATATGGTTACTTGTAACTTGATACAATAATTTGATATTTACGAATGCTTTCTATATCATCTAAAGTTATTTATCTTGATTTATATGTCAATTATATTTCTTTCTCTTGTTTGTAAGTGCTTGATATAACTGAAATATGAGTAATTGGCTTAACTAATCAACTATAGCCCTAATCATGTAGTTCCCTATGACCATATCTCATTGTTAAAATGTGTTGGATAGTGAAATGAGTAATCTAAAAGGATCTAGGAGTCATATACTATTGAGTATATGTGGTTACAAGAGGGTTTTTCTCCATCATCCCGACTTCAAGGTCTTTGAGAATAGTTGCACTTGTGTCCCAATTTATAGTAATTGAAAGTGGATGCAGTCATAACTTGGATTTGGGGGTTGTATACCCTGGGTTTTGGTGTCATGGCCTATGTACCCAAGATAGACCAAGTTTTTAGTGGGATAGACATTATGACCTACTAGTAGTTGATTCATTTTAGAACTACAGTTTGTCACTTGTACTGATTGAATGGAGGAGATCTTTAGGGTTTCAATCACTCTAGATCTTGTATGGGGCTAATTGAAACTTAGCGGTGGTCAATTAGTAGTTTGAGTGGTACACCTCAAACTACCTAGGGCTTAAGAAAATGTGTTACTCATCCATGTAGAATATATGTTTAGGTTTAATTTGAGGAATCACATGGACACACAATTGTATCCCTTTACTTATTACAAGTATTGTATATGTTTCCTACTTTGTATAGGTAAGTGCATGGATCATGTATGGTTACAAGTTTAGCCCGTTTATACTTGTTACGTACATCCATGTGACGAGAATATGTACTTGATGCATATCATGTGTAGAGATGGTAAATGTTGATCAATCTTCCTCTAAGTAATCTTATAATTGTATGCCAATAAGCTACAATTATGTTAACTTTTGCTATATCATATCATTAGGACTAGGGGTCTCACCCCTTTAGTTATCCACATCTTTTAGGTATGCTGGAGTTGCAAAGAATATGTGTCGATCAAGATGTAAAAAGGAACAATATTGAAAAGTCATTCTAGAGAGCCCTTGTACTCTCAGTTCCTTGCGTTGGTTGGGTAGTTCATGATCTATTTGTTAAGTTATTTCACTCGATGTTTCCCTATGTTCATGAGTTGTCAACAGAATAGCCTATATTGCAGTATTACAACTTCATAATTATAGTAAATCATGTATTCCCTCTGATGAAATAAAGAAAGAGAGGTTTTAGCTAATTCTCTATTATGTCTTTGTATGGAAAGTTTCAGATGTGTTGTTTACACTTCAATACATCATTTGTAAGGATTATTGTGACAGTTTCTCATAGCTGAATCTCTACGTGGATCGTTATATTATAAGAAAATTTGACTCAATTTTTGATGTTTGTTGGTCTTAATTGGGTTTTTTTTCTAAGGATTTGTCCTAATGATCAGTTATAGTTTGATCAGTAGTATACTTACTTGCAAGTGTTGTATCAGAGCATAGATTATCTTAGTCTACAGGGACAATAGGAATTAAGGTTAAATTGATAATTAAGTGATTAACTTAACACGAGCATTGTGCATGCTACTTGAACTTAGTGTTTGGATACCCAAGTCAATTATCCAAGTATTAAGGAAGCTTAGTGTAAAACTCTTTGGTTGTTCTCATTCTAACTACTCTGACTAGGTAATTAGTTGAAAAACAACCCTAGACATTAATGAGATAAAATTCATAATGAAAAGAATGAGACGAAAGCTGACGAGATATGTGAAACCTGGATTAAGTCAGGACATATTGAACCATAACTATTTATAAAATGGGTTAAAAAGGGTGAAGGTAAGTACTAATCTAATCAATTGAGAAAGATAAAACCATGTATTAAGTCATACAAACCTAAACGTTTGATGGCTAAAGGAAAATATATGAAACTATGATGGTTGAGATGAAAATGAATCATGTAAAAAGGAGTTTCTGATACTTTAAAGGAGAAGTTGAGATTCTACATATGATAAGATTAAAGATAGATAATGCAGTATGTCAAGCTTTAAATTATGTACAAAAGTTAGGGAATTATAATAACAATGTGTCCAAGGTACATAGGCATACATAGAATTTCATGGAGAATATATGTAATAAGGAGGAATTCAAGGTGTAAGATCCATAGAAGGAAAGAAAAACTCAGATGATGAGTATGAGTTGAGATGATAAAGATGTCAAATGTTAAATGAGAATAGTGGATCCTGAGGTAATCTCAGACCAACCAAGGTGTGCAAAGAAAGAGTATAAGTAAACAATAATGATACAACAAGGAAATTAGCGAACCTACTTAGGAAATCATCTCCCTTGAATGAAATTGTGTGAATAATCATGAGAAATTAAAGTTGATCTAGAGAAAGATAAGGAGATAAAAGCCCTATTTTGGTATAGAACAAGGTTCCTATCTAGGATATATGATGCTAATAAATATGAAAACTGATGTGGAATGATATAAAGAGGGATATTGTAATATCTTGCTATAATAATCACAAAATCACTAGGTTTGTTCCAAAAAGAAATGAGAATAAATAATGAATTGATAGTTGGCTAAGAATTGTCCTAATCCTATGGTATGTTTGGATGATGACATATATATGAATTAGATCTTTTAGGAGTAGGTTTTCTTGGCAAGGACATGTTGTAACCATAGGACAAAGACAATGTGATGATACTTAAAAGGAAATATAGAATATATGACATGCACCGATGTAATAGTGAGTTTGATATGGACCATAATAAGCCTAAAGTTGTTACCCAGAAGTTAGGAGTGGATTTATACACAAGAAGAGTCTATGAATTGTATGAGTATCAGGAACACATGAACTAACAACCTTGTTCCAATGAAGTCATGTACACAAATACATGATAAGAAGAGTAATTGCTTGACAAAGAACATAAAATGTGAAGATTCAACCCTTAAGGGAAAAAGACGTGTAGCTACAAGAAAAATGACATAGGAATGATTGAGAGATAACAAGTAAGAATAATGGAACGTGAAAGTCTTGCTAAATCCAAAGTGAAATAATGGAACGTGAAAGTCTTGCTAAATCCAAAGTGGACGCCAAGGAACTTAGGTGAAATAATAAATGATGCACCAAATGTTGAAACTTGAAATAAAAAATATAGAATTTACCTAAGAAAATAGAAAAAACTTCATGATAATTGTTCACTAATGATGGTTATGTAACATACTGAAACCTTGCATCTTGACTCTAGAAACCCTAATCCCTTCGATTTGATACTTGTAGGCTTAGAACTTTAGTTATGACCAAACAAGGATACACATAGAACCTAATACACTCGTTTGTATCTTAAAGAACATTAAATACACATGTGATGATTTAACTCATGTATAAACCCTGGCTACGGTTACATGTAACCCAAACCATACCCTAGATTTGTAAACCCTTATAAGATTATGAAAAGGATATATGGAAGCTAACCCCAGGCTTGGAACATAGTGATGATGTGTAAGGTGATCATGTTTACCAAAACCCTAGTTTGTGGGTGATTAGCCTAACCTACCCATGTTTGGTATTGTAGGGTGATGGTTTAACATCATTGGGTGACATGTATAAGATGACTTACTAATCCTAAAATGAATTTAATAACTAAAGTGATGTTGATAATTAAGTGATATCCATTAATTAGGTGAAATATGCTTCAGGGTTCACTAATGCATATATAATGGCTAAAATGTGATTAACGAGTAATTGGATGGGAGTAAATACACATACTCACTAAATAGGGATAATTCATGCTTAAAATATGAAGTGAACTAATAACTGGGGATTCAATTTAAAATTATATGAAAAACATGATATTATAAAAGTTAATGTTGACATTAATGCACTTGATGAGTGATTAAGTAAATTAAACTAATCCATGCGTAAAAGTCTAAAATAATAATGTTTACCAATGTGAAGTTATTAGGATTCTAATTAATTATTATGAAAGACAAGAGGATATACAATAATATATATGAAGATAAATATCCTAAACCTTGATTGTTCTATAACTCATAAACTGGAGCTTCAAAACCCAAATACAATGGAAACATCAGACTCCTAGGGATCCAGTTAGCTTGGGTGCCAAGCTTGAGATTAATTGGGTAATCCTAGATATGCTAGTTTAAATAGGAAAAGAAAGCACCAATATATGTACTTTTAATGTGTATTGTCTAAAGTTTTACTTTATTTATATGTCATAGATGATTTAACTATCATATGAATCTAGCTACCTAGATTTCCTTAAGTTTATCGCATCATGTTGGGTCATGTTGTATATTATACTTTGTTTTTTAGTCGGGCTTCTCTGTGACCGTTTGATTCCAATAGTGTGGTCCATTCCTTATCTTTTGTCTTTCATTTCTAGCTACTTCCTTGTGTGAATAGAACCTCTACATTGTCGAGCAATTCTATCCCTCTCCATTCTTTCTTTTCCCCTTCAAATTCTTTTCCCTCGCCTAGAAAACCTCACCCCAAACCCATTGATCCAAAGTTTTCTAGGGTTATAAAGCCCTACTATCTCATCGGCTTTGACCCACTTTCCTTCCCCTATTTCTCTTCTGAATCTCTTTCCTTTTCTTCTCCTCTCCTCTCCTGATATAAGGACTTCTATAAATCCTCCTCCAACCTTCGCTCAACTCCCAACTGTATTCTCACGTCCTCCTTTCATTCTTTCAATCCCACACATTCCTCCTACTTCCTACAAACCTCCCTTTTTCTCGACATAGCCTAGGAGCTCGGGACAAGTATTTTAGTCTCTTCGAGCCAAAATAATATCTTGGAATATTACTAGATATCATGTAAATCTAGTCAATGATTAGTTTCTTACTCGTTCGAGGTATTTTAGTTTTCCACCTTATTAACTATTTTTCAGATTATACTCAATTGCCTGTGCAATTTTGTGTTCTTGCCTTCTTTTCCTTACACAATCTATGTGTTTGCCTACTCCTAATGGTGGTGAAGCATTTTGTGGTATCTGTTTCCATTTTCCCCATCTCTCGTGTGCACACCCAAAAGCTCCACCTTTTCCTATAATGGCAATGAGACTTGGGGAAGATTCTTCTCCTTTTACACCTAAGTTTTGGCTCATTGATCTTGGTTTGATCTCACAAACCTACTATGATGGTTTTCGACACTACAAAACATTAGATTGGAGTTTAGACCTGTAGATCAATTTCCCTAGGTACCTACTCGAGTAGTTTTGGCTTTGATACATTATAGATGGGGAAGAATAAACAAGGACTTGAGATACATATTTTATCCTCATCATCTTTAATCATGTGTCACCCTTCAATGGGAAAAATCATTTTTTATCCTTTTATTTTGCTTGATATTGTGCTATGCTTGATTGATGTTGATATACAGATAAACTTTGTCATGCTATATGATTATAAATCATATGTGTGGGGGGTATATCAGTAATTGGATGGAGGAAATTTGTTTAACAAATCAATTATTTGGTTTATCATATATAATTCATAAATAAGTAATATATAACTCAGAAAAGTAAAATAAAATATTTTTGAATTTAGTGAATTATTCTTTAATTAATGGAAGTGTTCTTATCTCCTGATACTTATATAATAATTACATGATTTTTAAGAATTTTTCTTATTGATTAAAATTTCTAAAATTTATATCTGATAATCTGAAAGTCGAAAAATAAAGTAAAATATGTTATGGACTAGTAAAATATATTACAAATGTTGTGGTTTTGATAACCTAGTTCACTAATGATAAAATGGCAACATATAGAGTTTATGTAATCAATGTGAACTTAACCCTAATTTCACATATATTCTTTTAATAGGTGGCTTATGATTCTCATATGGAACTAGGGTTGACCTTAGAGATACCTAGACTTGATATGAGGTATGTTTCATCCTTTATTATCATATTGAGCAATTGCCAATATTTATGTTTCTCTCTCTTGGTCCTTTGGGACATACTATCCTATACATATTATCTGTCTTTAAAGAGTTTGACTTGTGTGAGAAATTATGTGTTTTTATGGATATTGTGATCATATTATTTTGTTGGGTATTCTTGTTGGATCCTAATTTGTATCTTGTTCATACAATTCCATGTAGAAACCCTAATTTGAGTAATGGAACCAAATATAACCCTAACTTTCAAGTGGAGGACTTTTTATGATTTTGTGATGTAACTTAATTCTAGATATAGTTGAACATTTGTTTATGGGTCCTATGAACCCATTGATATCAGTTGGATGTTCTCATCTCTTGAGCGTGACTACACTTTATCTTGCCTACCCTATTCACATGTGCAATTGGCTAGTCATAACTAGAGTGACACCATATTGTAGACATTGGGTTTTATTCCCCTACCATGTTTGATACTAGGCATTGGGTTTTATTCCCCTACCAGGCACTGGGTTTTATTCCCCTTCCACATATAATATTAGGCACTGGGTTCTATTCCCCTACCATTCATTGAAGTTTTAATCCTCCTATAAAATCTATATTTATTTGGAACTATGGTTTAAGTCCTCCTATCCCTTAGTATGGAATATATAGATTTCTACCTTGCTTTTTAGTATATGCTAGTATGATTATTACTCACCATGCAGTTGTTTATCTTTTGTGACACTATTGTTGTGACATTATTTATAAAGGCATGAAATCTATTATTGTTTGACTTCCTTTTAAGTTCTACTTGATATCCATTTGACTATTCTTTTTCCCTCTTGATTTAGGAATCCTTGAATATTGATGACTTTTTTCCCAAAATTGCTCAATCCTTATTTATATGCTCACACTGGCATTATTATGGTGACAAAATCTACTTTGTCTTCTCTTTTGGGGTATGCTTCCAACCCCTTAGGTGAAATAACATGAAAGACTCAACATGAAGGCATGGAGTTGGCTTATTGAAGCTGACATTTGGGTGATAGACTTGAAATAGTTTGCACATCCCTCTTCCTAGTGAAGAAGTGTTTATTTTATGTAAATCCCAAGTGGGATATTATAATGTAAACTTGTGAAATTGAATTAGTCATTACCTTTATATTCACTGCTATAATTTGGTTTTGTATACCATTCATTTGGGAGAAAAAATGTACATCTATTTCAACATACTTGATAGTGAGTTTGGTTTAGATGGGTTTATTCCTAAAATTTAGTGAGGAGTGGGACTCGATAGATGGTATTAGAGCCATGGTAATTGAAATACTGACTATTTCAATTTTATCTCCCTAATAGGACCTTGCCTTACACAATCACCCTTGAAGTAGATGTTTACCCTAGAATTTACTTAAGTTGTTTGTGAGATGAAGAAAGGAAGATTTAGAATCATATGATATGTGCATAAGAATCATGATTAGTAAACCCTAATGTGATGAGGATTTAGGTTCTCTTATTCTATAATCTTGGTTTGTCATGATAAATCTCTTTGGAAGTTATTATTATTTTTTAGTATGGAGTTAGTTTATGATAATGAGAAAGTAGTTGATATAGAAAAAAATTGTGACTCGATTCCCACAATTGATTTTGGATCCATCTTTTATTTTATGTTGCATAGATTTGACTGTCAAAATTACTTCCATTATACTATTATATTTACAAAGAAAGTTTTATGGGTTTCATCGATGTT
Organism: Alisma plantago-aquatica; assembly: GCA_963693085.1. Lineage (NCBI taxonomy): Eukaryota > Viridiplantae > Streptophyta > Magnoliopsida > Alismatales > Alismataceae > Alisma > Alisma plantago-aquatica. The sequence goes on from OY856409.1 coordinate 1,438,125,393, forward strand.
TTTCTCAGACTAAGTTACAACATATAGTTATTTTGGTATAGAAACCCTAGAATTAGTTAGAATACAAATCTTAAACCCTAGTTTTGAGTATGGAATGAAGATTAGGAAGATGTGGCTTGTACTAAAGGTTTAGTGGACCTACCCCTTTTCTCCTCTAGGTTGTGGAGTTTTGTATCTAGTAACTTTTTGGATTCTCATGTGAATCTTAGGGTTGTTAGGTTAGAAACACAAGGATTCTCAATCTTAGGGTTGTTAGGTTAGAAACACATGGACATAAAATTTAACCCTAGGTGGATATGACCTTTTAGTTGGAGGCATGACCTATGAACATCAAAACATACAAAGTAACATTGATTAAAAGATCTATATGTAACCTTAATATCATCAAATATGTTTAGTTTGACTTATTAGTCTAAACCTTTTTAAGGGGTGAAGAGTAGTTTTTGGTAGTATACGGATGGTTGGATTTTTGGGATGAAATCCCTTGAAGGGTGGAGTGTTGTAACATAATGAAACCTAGAATCTTGTCTCTAGAAACTCTAATCCCTTAGGTGTGATGCTTGTAGGCTTAGACCTTTAGTTTTGGTCAAACAAGGTTACACATAAAATCTCATACACTCGTTTGAATCTTAATGAACATTAAATACACATGTAATGTTGTAACTCACGTATAAATACGAGATAAGGTTGCATGTAACCCTAACCATATCCTAGATCTGTAAACCCTTATATGATGGTGAAAGGGGTATATGGAACCTAACCCTAGACTTGGAACATAGTGATGATGTGTAAGGTTATGATGTTTACATAGACCCTAGTTCGTGGGTGAATAACCTAACTTACCCTTATTTGGCATCAGAAGTGATGGTTTAGCATCATTAGGTGATATGATAACATAAGATGCCTTAATAATCCTAAAATGAATTTAATAGCCTAAGTGATGTTGATATGTAAGTGATATCCATTTATTATGATAAATATGCTTCATGGGTCACTAATGTACATATAATGGGTAAATGTGATTAAGGAGTAATTGGATGGGAATAAATACACATAATTACTAAATAGGGATCATTCACGCTTAATATATGAAGTGGATTAATAATTGGGGATTCCTTGTAAAAAGATAAGAATAACATGATATTGTATAAGTTAATGTTGGCACTAATAAAATTTATGAGTAATTAAGTAAAATAGACTAATTCATGTACAAAATCTAAATAACCCTATTTATATCAATGTGTAGTTAATCTGACTCTAATTTATGATTATGGTTGAAAAGGGGGATATATAATAATATATGATGATGAATAGCCTAAAACATGGTTGTGTTATAACATATAAAAGGAAACTTCAAAACCCAAATACAATGTCAAATTTAGACTCCTTGAGTCCCAATTAGCTTGGTGCCAAGTTTGAGATAAGTTGGTTAATCCTAGCAATCATGTTTTAAATAGGAAAAGAACTTATCAATATATGTGCTTTCACAATGTGTATTCCCTCTTGCTTTATTTAGATGTAATAATCAATTTTATTGTCACATGAATTTAGTTTCTCAGATTTCCTAAAGTTTGTCGCATAATGTTAGGTCACACTAGATATCCTGCTTTGTCATTTACTCAGGCTTCTCTATGATTGTTAGATTCCAATCATGTGATCCCTTCCTTGTCTTCTACTTTCTATTTCCAGCTACTTCCTAATGTGAATGGAACTATGAGATTCATGAATGATTCTATCCCTCTCCCTTCTTTACCCCCTAGTTTCTTTTGCCTTGCCTGTAAAACCTCAGCATGAACCCATTGATCCTAGGTTTTTAGGGATTGGTAACCTCTATTGTCTCATTGGCTTTGACCCGCTTTCCTTCCCCTATTTACCCTTTCATTCTCTTTACTTTTCTTCTCCTCTCCTAATCTATAGGCCCCTATGAAATCTTATCCCAACCTTGGCACCACTCCTAGTTGTACTCTTGGCCTCCTTTAATTCTTTCAACCCCACACATCCTGCCTGCTTCCCACAAACCCCCTTTTCTCTCACCATAGCCCAAGAGTTTGGGATGAGTATTTTAGCCATCTTGGAGCCCACAAAATATCTCAAAAGCTTATTGGTGATCTTGCAAAGCCATCAATGATCAGGTATCTAATCATTTGAGATATTTTGATTTTCCCCCTTTCTAGTTGTTTTTCAAACTGTACTCTATTGCCTATGCAATTCTATGTTCTTACCTTCTTTTCCTTACGTAGTTAGTGTAATTGTCTATGTCCAATGATGGTGAACCATTTTGTGGTCTCTATTCCCATCGTCCTCGTCTCTGGCAATGAGAGTTGGTGAAGTTCCTCCATGTGATGATTCCTGACAGTGTGAAACATTTATTGGAAGATTGATCTCCCTAGGTGTGAGAAGTTATGGCTTTGATACATTACATACAAGAAGAAGAATCAAGGACTTGTTATACCTATTTTGCCCTCATCATCTTTAATCTTGTGTCATACTTCAATGGGAAAAATCATCTTTTGTCCTTTTATTTTTCTTGATATCATGCTATGTTATATCAACATTGATACACTGATATACACTCTCATGCTATGTGAAATCATATGGGGTGGGTATATCAATAAATGGTCGAAGGAAATTTGTTTAATAAATTAATTATTTGGTTTATCTTAGGTAATTCATAATATATTATATATAGTCAGAATAGTAAAAAACTATGTTTTAAAATCAGTGAACTATTCTATAACTGATGGCATGGTTTTTATCACCTAATTTTTAATAATAAATACATGATTTTTATGGAATTTTCTAATTGGATAGAATTTCTAAAATTCATATCTAATTGTCTGAAAGTAAAAAAAAGTAAAATATGTTATGCACACAAAAAAAATGTAATCTATAAAATGGTGTGATTTTGATAACCTAATTCACTAATGACAAAAAGATGACTTTTATGGTTTATGTAATTAATGTGAACTTAACCCTAATTTCACATATATGCTTTTAATAGGTAGCTCGTGATTCTCATATGGAACTAGGGTTGACCTCAAAGATATCTAGACTTGATATGAGGTATGTTGCATCCTTTATTATCATATTGAGTAATCACCCATATCTCTCTCTCTCTCAGTCCTTTGGGACTTACTACCCTATACACATTATCTCTCTTTTGATAGGTTGACTTGTGTGAGAAATTATGTGTTGATATGGGCCCTTGTGATCATCTTCTTTTGTTGGATATTTTTGTTGGATCCTAATTTGTATTTTGATCATACTATTCCATGTGGAAACCCTAATTTGAGTAATTGAACTAAATGAAATCCTAATTTTTGAGGCTTGGAATTTTTATTGTCTTATGATGCAACTTAATTTTGGATATAGTTGAACACTTGTTTATGGGTCCTCTGGCCCTATGGATATCACTTGGATGTTCTCATCCCTTTTGATTGAATATACCTTATCTTGCATTTGCTATTTGCATGTGTGATTGACTAGTCATAACTAGAGTGACACCATATTTTAGGCATTGGCTTTTATTATCTTTCCATGTTTGATATTAGGCACTGGGTTTTATTCCCCTGCCATGCATTAGCTTTTATTCCCCTACCACATATCATATTAGGCACTAGGTTTTATTCCCATGCCAAGAACCGAGTTTTAGTCCTCCTACAAAATCTATATTTATTTGGCACTAAGGTTTTAGTCCTCCTGTCCCTTAGTATGGAAGATATGGGTTCCTTCCTACTTTTTAGTATATGCTAGTCTGATTGTAACTCACCATGCAATCATTTATGTTTTGTGATATTATTGTTGTGACATTGTTTATAAAGGCAAATAATCTCTTATTATTTAGCTTCCTTTTAAGTTCTATTTGATATCCATTTGGATGTTCTTTTTCCCTCCTAATTGGGAAGCCTTGGATATTTTATTGATGCCCTTTTTCTAAAAATTGTTCAATCCTATTTATATGCTCATACTGGAATTTTTATGTTGACAATATCTACTTTGTCTTCTCTTATAGGATATGTTTCGAACCCCTTAGGTGAAAGAACATATAAGACTTGACATACTTACATGGACTTGGATTAGTGAAGAAGAAGCTTGGGAGATAGACTTGAAATAGTTTGTACATCCCTATGCCTAGTGAAGAAGTTGTTTAATTGATGCAAACCCCATGTCAAAAATTATTATGTAAACTTGTGAGATTGAATATAGTCATTACCTTTACTTTTGCTTCTATACTTTGGTCTTGTATACCATTCATTTGAGAGAAAAAAATATACATCTATTCTAGTGTACTAGATACTTTGTTTGGTTTAGATGGGTTTCCTCAAATTTTGTGAGTGATGGATCACCTCTCAAGTCCCACTCCTTACATATAAGTTAGCATAAGTGGTGGAAAAATGCTTTCGAGACAAGGTTACATGCCATTTGTAGTTGTTGCATGCCCTAACCTTGATATTTTGGGGATGAAATCCTTTTGAGGGGTTAATGGATGTGAGACCATGAACCTAATATTAGTTTTCTATCATAAGTGTGTGCTTAATTTAGTTTTGGTATCAATTGATTACGAGAAATCTTTAATTTGATTCAGTTTTCACTTTGGTTTCCCTAATTCAAGTTTCCCTACAAGTTGTGGACTTAATATAAATTCAATGAAGTATGTGGATCAAATTGCAAATTATGTGACAATATATATAAACATTTGTTTCTATTAATTCTCATTCTTGTTTGAGACTTAGAACTAATTGGTTAAGATATGACTGCAATCTGAATTTGGTTGAACCTTATTCTCTTTAATCTGTATTTTCATGTACAATTATACACTAATATGTGATTTCACCTCAATTGAGGACCTAAATTATAAATTTGAGTATTATTTTATCCAATTTCATGCCTTACTTCATAACAATGCACAATTTTATGTGATTCAAACTTGGTTAGTATGATCTTTTATCCTATCTAGTGTAGTGGTTGATGAGGACCGATGAACCTCTCAACCAATGGAGGTCCTGAGGACTCATTGATAGAATGAACATTTGAGGAATCATTGGCCAGATGAAGAGTTTTATGGAATCATAGGTTCAATGAAGGCTCTTAGAACTCATTGATCAAATGGAAATCTTGATAGTGCCCTATGATGGAAGGACCCTGCCAACCGATGGAGGATGCACTGATGATTGTTTTGATCTCTACCTCGATCAAGGACCGATGAGAGTTTTGTGTTTGGAAACCAATGGAAATTCTAGACTTGGGGGGCAATGAGAATGTTACATGGGTAGACCTATGAGAATAGGGAGCTTGACCACCAATACTCCCTTTGAGTTGTCAACTGACGAGAAGAATGGGAATGTGAACCAATGGAACTCCTATGTGTGCGTATACCAATGGAAAACCTAAGTAGTACAACTGATGAAGGTTAAGACTGTTAGGTCAATGAAAATACTATGTAGGTTGATGGAGAACATCCTAGGTTTGATGGTAATTAAAGGAGGGTCAATGGGAAGGCTTCTTTGACCAATGGAAGTCCTGCTTTAACCAATGAAAGTTCTAAAGACTAGTTAGGGGCAGTTTTGTATTTGCACACATGATAGTATATATACCCCTTCCCATTCGTCATAAAGGCTAATTTAACATTCTTTTTACTTCTTTAAACATGTAGAGAGCCTTTTAGGTCGATGAAAACCCCTTTTGGGTCGATGTACATGGATGTGGATCTTACAAGTGGATACATGCCAATGATCTAGCAACTCCACTATGTTTTCAAGCTTCCCAACCTTGTTTATTGCATCAAAAACATAATATCATCTCTGTTAATCTCTTTTTTCATCTTTTATTCACACCCTCATACTCCCTGGCCGAATATCATGGTCTTCCATGGTGGTAACTTGGTCATCTAGCTAAAGTATCCTCTTTTCTCCTCTTTTTCCCTTGTTTGCCCTAGATCCTCCATGGAGGGGTCATTTTGGAGCTAGGGAAATGATCTTGGACGTGGAAAGGAGGTTTTTAGGAGTTAATTTTGCTGTAATTTACCTTATTTTATTCCTTTTGTTGATCCCCATGGACTTCAATGGTGGAACCTACTCCTTTTAACTGAAGACCTTCCTTTTTCCTCTCTTAGACCTAAAGGAAGCTAGATCTTGCTTGGAGCTTTGATTTTTGGGCTGTTGGAGAGATGATATAGGATCTATAAGCTTGTTCAAGGATGTTTTGGATGAACCTCGTGATCATCACCATGAAAGGTGAGTGATATATCATTTTCTATTATTCTTTTGCCTACTTTTACATGCAAACCCTTAAACTTGTTGTAGTATACCCTCATCTTGCTCTATGAAAACCTTACATGTTAGAAAATGGTTTCTTGAAGAATGTTCTAGATGGTAAAAAAGGGAATGAAAAATTTCATGTTCTTCCTAACCTTCTAAAAGTAATCCCTGATGTTAATCTCATGAACATCTAAACATCTTTATGCTAAAATCTGAAATACAGTATCTTGGTGCCATGGATGTGGAAATTATTGTACATGTTATTGTTACTTCAAGGTAGTGAATTTATAATGATCTTAAGGCTCTTATAGAACATTTATACAGTTGAAGTTTCATTTGAGTTATACCAATAATTTCAAGGTAGCCCATCTATGCATGAAATTGGTCTTTTTATGTGTAATCATGTATTTGATGTATCTCTCTCATACCTTTAGATTTTAAGTTGAAATTTGAGACGGTGGTGAATCATAATAGTTGTAACACTGGTGTGTCGCTCCTCAAGAAGTGACCATGGTCAGAGGTTGAAAAAGAATGTGTCAGACACATCTAAAAAGGAGAGTACCTTATATTGGAGGGGGATGTTATTGGGCAGTACAAGCAGCAACCACAACCATAAGAGTATTTGAGAGCTCAAGATCAGTAGGGATCAATAGACTGAAGGACAAATACACAGATACCCTCAAGATGACACAAATGCGGGAGAATTCATGATACAAATTGAAGTAGAGATACCTGCTATGAATGACCATCCAGAAGAGGAGAAGATCAGAGAGGTAGTATCCACTAATAAACTTCACCTCACACAACTAAAAGATAAAAAAAAGCCTAGACTTTGAAAAATAAGCAATCGAAGGGCAAGCTGTGTCTGTCTAAGCAACATTCACAGACTTCAAAAGATTGCCACACAGAAATATATCACTTGATGATTTAGACCTTCTCATGGACAAGCTATCAGTATACAACGACCTTGGTTATACCATCTTCCTAAAAGAAAGCAATTGTGTGATGCAAGGTGATTTCTGTGACACTTTAAAGATTAACGGTTATATGTCAGTGAAGGTAATGTCAGTGTAAGGAGTGGGGCCCGAGAGGGATCACTTATTACATTAATTTAAGGAAATAATTACAAAATACCCCAATAGCATAATCCCACAAGATAAAAGCCACTTAAATAATTAGGGTTCACAATATCTCTTTAAAACCGAATTATAATATGAACATAGTGTTGTTGCAGTGGAAGTTTAAATATAACTATTGCATGATAATCTCAATAGAGCAACTAAAGAGCAATAAACAGCTTCTAACTGAAATTAAAGAATAAACTACTTGAATCGGTTTGTGATGGGTAACCTTCCATCTTAGAAATATTAACAACTAGTCCAGGGTGTCCCCACCTATCTCCTAATCCTCATGCTATGAAACCTCTGGGTGGGTTGAAAGCAACACAAAGGGTAGGAGAAAACAAAGAGAAAAATATGTCAACAAACGTTGAGTATCCGCAATAATTAAAGCTAGGCACTACTTTAGAAATTTGAAAGGAAGAGCATCAAATTAAGGGATGATCAAGAGAGTTAAGTGCCAAGAGAACTATATCAGGCCAAAAGATGATGCATGTCAAACTATGGAATGTCAAGTAGGGAAGCTTACTTTTAAATTTTCCATTAATAACAACTATAATAAATTTGTGCATGCAATAAACAAAGATTAAAACTATTTCAAGAAGAGTTGAGACACTATTGGATCTCAAAATAAAAATAAGGGTGAAAAAGCACACCCTAGGTGGAAAAGCACGCCTCTATAAATAACGGGTGGAAATGCACACCCAGCAGAAAACACGTCCCTGTATATATGGTTGTACAGATGTCCCACTACAAGATATAAGGCTAGTCTAAGCATGTACATAAATAGGGAAAGGCAAGTAAAAGTTTAATCCATATGAAATAAATAGGATGACAACATCCAAAAATAAATCATGTGGGGTCAGAGGACCCATAAGTATTGTCCAAGAAAATAAGAATTTCATAATGATGTAAAAGAGAGTATCTACTCATGCCTCATATGGGAAAGGATGTTTTTGATCATAAAAGCAATGCCTAGATAATAGAAAAGATTCACATACCTCAAGTCATAGTCCCAGTACTCACTCTTCACTAACTAAGTTTCCAAGATCACTTCGTCCTAAGTTCAAGTCATACACATGTACTAGGGTTTATAACTCACATATGTATAAGGAACACCCTAATTTTAGACCTTTTTGAAGAACCTCAGATTTTGCTCATGAAACCTAAATTAATCATTTTCTTATGTTATCATGATCAAGAAAACATATGTATTTACTTAATTTGGAGATTATATATATTACTTAAAATTTTTAGAGCTTTTTATATAATTTATTAGATTCTCAAAAATCAACCTTTGAAAACATGGAAATCAAACTCTGGAAACATTTTTGTTAGATAGATCTCATGTTTTTTATTGCAAAACATATTTTTACATAATTTTTGGATCAAGAGATAATAAGTTATATTTATTCAAATTCAACCAATCAAAATATTTCAAAAAGCCAAATAAGCATCGGATAAACAAATTGAAAGAGGGGGGGGGGGCGACCCGCTGACTTGGCCCAATTTGGAGCGGCCAAGTCGTGTGGTCAATGTCCAACTCGACTCACTCAAGGTAAAAGAAAAAGGGGGTCAAAATGACCATATTGCCCTTAGCGGAGAAAAGAGACAAAAGAAGAAAAGAGGAGGGTAGATAGGAGAAAATACATGGGGGATTCATCCCCAAGATCTGCTTGTGCCGTGGCTATGAATCATCCCAAGTAGGTGAGCGAGGATTTGGGAAAATCCTCGAGACACGATAATTCATCAAAACAAAGACACTGAAGAAAGAGAAAGGTTGGACAAACTCACCGTAAGATCCAAGACCAAAGGAGTAGGCTACTCACACAGGGCACCGCAAGCCAGAGGAGAAGAAGTCAATCCATGGTAGTCCAAAATTTTAACAACAAAGAAATTCAGAGGGGGGAAAACAAACTCAGGTGGCGGCAGAACTAGGGCTAGAATCGGCTATTTATAAGGTGGGTTATGCTAGGTTTTCTGTAAGTGGTCGTGAGATACTTGTAGCCCACAAATAAAGGAAATCTAGAATACTCAATGATAATTTTCGAGTTTGGTATCAGTGGATGTGGAATCCAAAAATGAAAATAAGGATGAAGAAATCCCATAGAATGGTTGAGAATCGAGCGAGAAATAGGTGCTTTACTATCCATGTCATTGTTGTCCAGATTCCAAATGACTATCGACCATTTCATCTGTCATCCAATGATCACAAAAAATCATATGCATCAACTATATGCGTGACATCAATGCTTACCAAATCAGGAAATCGAATAAAGTGATACCAAATATATTTCTTATCTTTGTTTTGATTTGTATGAGTAAATAAAGTCCAAATAAGGAAAAAATTGATGGTTAAGATAATAAGGACCCAAAGAATCTGATTTTGGAATTAAATTTGCCTTTTAGAAAACTTTAACGCGTGAAACTCCCAATTTTATGAAAAGTGTATTTTCTTTATATAAATATATTCCTTTATTATTTCTAAACCAAATTTTATGTGTAACTCTCTATTTTATCCATAGGAAAAATCTAGAAGACTAATTTTAATCTTAAATGTCTTATTTAAACAATTTGCACAAACAAATCTGGAACTAACACGAGATCCTAATTTCTTTTATTAAGGCTTCAAATCTTTGTATTTTTATATTAAACTCCTATACTAAAAGGTTACTAACATCCTAGTACCTATCTAACTAATAAGAGGCGAAATAAAATATTAACATAAAAGGAGTAAAAAGATGATAATTACCTAAGTTTAGGGATGTTACAACTCTCTTCCCCTGAAAGGATTTCGTCCTCGAAATCTTAAGCAAAGCTGAAGGGTGAGTTCATAACATTTCTTCTCTGAGCACCCAAGTTGTTTCCTCTAGACCATGATACGTCCATAAAACTTTCACTAATTCAATATCATTGTACTTCAATTGCTTTTACTCAGACATCAAGAATCTTCATAGAATATTCTTCATAAGTCAAATCTCCACAAACCTCTATAGGTTCGGTAGATAACATGTGGGATGGATCCTTCACATATTTCTTCAGTAAGAACACATGGAAAACATTATGAATCTTATCATAAGAAGGTGGCAGAGCCAACATTAAGCACACTCCCCAATATTATCCATAATTCTAAAGGGTCCCACATAATGAGGACTGAGCTTTCCATTCACCTTAGATCTCATAATAGACCGAATAGGCTTTATTTTCAAAAAACATAGTCAGCAACCAGAAAGTCCACATCCATCCTCTTTTTATCAGCATACATCTTCTAATGATCCTGAGTTGCTTTCATCCTTTTCTTTATCAGAACAATCTTGTGCTTCATCATTTGCATGTCATCAATTTTCACCAGAGTATGCTCACCCACATCATCCCAGTGCAAGGGTGAACGAAAAGGTCTTCCATACAGATCTTGAAATGTTGGCATACCTATGGTTGCTTGATAACTGTTATTGTAAGCAAACTCAGCTAAAGGGAGATATTTATCCCAAACTCGTCCCTAGTCCATCATGCAAGCTAGTAAAAGATCTTCTAGAATTTGGACTATCCTTTCAGATTGACTGTCGGTCTGGGGATGGTAGAAGTGCTAAAATGTAAATCTGAACCCATCTCTCAATAAATATGCCTCCGCATGTGAGAAGTAAACTTAGGGTCTCTATTAGACACAATATACTTCAATACACCATGCAAGCGCACAATCCAATCCACATAAATTTGTGACATGTACGAAACCTTATATGTAGTCTTGAAAGGCTAGAAATGAATAGACTTAGTGAGTCGAGCTATCACAACCCAGAAAATATCATAACCACTTCTAGCCTTTGGGAAATTGGTCAAGAAATCCATGATAATAGTTTCCCACTTTGGTTAAGGCATTTCAAGATGTTGCAAAAGTTCACCAGGCCTTTGATGTTCTATTTTTACTTGTTGATAGGACAAAAATTTTGCAACAAAAATAGTGATGTCCTTCTTCATATTTTTTCACCAAAAAATTCTTTGTAGATCTTTATACATCTTAGTGGTGCTAGGGTGAATCATATATTTTGAACCATGAACCTCAATCAACACTTTCTATCTTGGGTCATCCCATCTAGTATCCACAATCGTTGATGAAAATGTATCGCACCATCAAAACCAATGGATAAATTAGATTGTGGTTTTTCTGTCAAATTCTTCATCTCATCATGGTAAGGACTAGCTGTTTGAGCTGCTATAACTTTAGAGATCTAAGATCGGGTAATTGAGAGACTTGCCATATGCACACAAATTTTATCTATGACAACATCATCTACATTATCATTTTACTCAACTCTCCAGATAGAAACATGTTCCATACTTTTCCACACAAAAGTACGAAGAGATGCACAAACCACATCCTTCTTACGACTAAGAGCATCAACAACCATGTTGTCTTTTCCAGGATGATATATGATCGTAAAATCGTAAACCTTTAAAAATTCCATCCAACATCTTTATCTTAGATTCAAGTCATTTTGCATCATAAGATAGCGAAGACTTTTATGACCTAAGAAAACCTCAAATTGCACACCGTACAGATAGTGCCTCCAAATCTTGAGTGCATGAATAATAGCTACGAGTTCAAGGTCATGAGATAGCCAATTTTCTTCATTTGGCTTCAACTGGAAGGAGGTATAGGCTATAACCCATCCTTATTGCATAAGAACACAGCCTAATCCTAGTCTAGAAGCATCCGTTAAGATAACTTAAGGCTTTCCTTCCACGGGTAAGGCCACAATAGGAGTAGATGTCAAATAGTACTTCATCTCTAAAAAAATCCTTTCACATTTTGGGGACTAGATAAACCTTGTGTCTTTGCGAGTTAGCTTGGTTAGAGGGTGTGCCAACTTAGAAAAGATCTTGATAAAACTTCTTAATAACCCATAAGGCCCAAGAAGCTTTGTATCTCAGAGAGATTACTTGGAGGTTGTCACTTAGTCACAACTTCAACTTTTGTTGGATCCACATCTATGTGACCTATCAATATGAAGTGGCTTAAGAGCATCACTTCCTTTATCTAGAATTCACACTTTTAAAACTTGGCATATAGTTGGTTTCATGAAGAGTCTGCAAGGCAATTCACAAATGTTATTGATGTTTGTCCATCGTTCTAGAATAGGTGAGAACATCATTGATGAACACTACCACAAAGTCATCAATATATATATATATATGTATGTATATATATATGTATATATATATATGTATATATATATGTATATATATATATAGACAAAAAACATGATTCATCAAGTTTATAAGAGCGGTAGGGACATTAGTCAACTCGAAGGGCATCACTAAGAACTCACAGTGCACATAGCGAGTATGGAAGATAGGCATTGGTATGTCTTCATATTTTACCTGCATTTGATAGTAACCACTTTCGAAATCCATCTTCATATTTCACTTGGTTCAACATTTTGTAATCCATACGCATCCTCAAGGAACCATCTTTCTTCTTTACAAAGAGAACATGATCTCCCCATGGTGAGCCAATGGGGCAAACAAACCCCATGTTGAGAAGTTCTTGTAGTTGTTTATCAAGTTCTGCAAGCTCCATAGGTGCCATACGATAGGGTCGTTTTGATATGGGGGGTACCCAGTATGAGATCAATGGTGAACTCAACATCTCAAGAAGGGGAATAATAGGTAACTCTTCAGAAAACAAATCAATAAAATCTTGAACCACTTTGATATTTTCTAATTGGGGTGGTGAAGCATCCAAAATGATGGAGGCCAAATAAGCACAACGTCCATGGGAGATAAGTTTTTCAGCTTTAATGACCAATATGATGAATTTTCTTTCCTCAAATTTTATGCCTTTTATGAACAACCGTTCACCATCAGGTTGAAGCAAGCTAACCTTCTTTTCATCACAAAACAAGGCTGCCTTAAACTTTTTCAACCAATCCATACCAAAGATGATGTTGAAAGCCGTCATGTTCAAAAATATGAACTCAGTTGTAAACATCTTTCCAGATATGCATAACTTCAGGGTTGGGGTTCGTAGATAGGAAGAGGATATCTTACCACTAGGGGTTTGTACATCGAGAATACATCTCATATATGCAGGCTCTATATCCAACATCTTGGCAATATTAGAAGATATAAAGGTATTTGAAGAACCGGAATCAAATAGATATTTTATCAGTTGTAAATGGATATGTACAATACCTTCTATTACTTCATTGTCATCACCAGCGCAAGCAACATCTATTGCAAAAACATGACCAGCACGACGCTCTACCGGAGGACCTCGACCTTGTTGTTTGTTGTTGTTATTGTTGTTCCTAAGAGGTTGATTAGGGTGAGGTTGAGGCTGACTAGCAAGCTACCGGGTAGGAGCATGATGTTGTTGCAGTCGAGGGCACTGGGGCCTGAAGTGTCCAGCCTGACCACACTCATCACAGTTGACTTGCCTTCCATCTCTAGGTGCTCCAGGACACCTCCCCAGAGGGTGGTGGGGAGAACAATGCATGCACTTATCCCGTCGTTGATCATGAACAAAGTTGTTTCTCTTCTTGTTCTGTGTTGGGGCTTGAAAACTAGGGTAAGACTCCACTGCTAGGGCCTTGTCCACCATTTATTGAAAGGTCAGAGGAAGCTAAGGGACTAAGACACGTCCCACGTGATAGTTAAGGCCTTGAGAGAACAACTTGGCCTTTCGCTCTTCAGTCAACTCAACTGCGTACTACTCAAGTAATAGGAGTCTATGAACGTACGCAGGGACAAAGATAAATCCTTGCTTCAAACTATAAAATTCAGCTACTTTCTTTTTTAGAGCGATGGTGCAGATGTACTTTCCACAGATTAGTGTCAGGAATTGCTCCCAAGTAACGATTGTGATGTGACACATCCTCGAGATCCCATTCCACTAGACACATGCTGGTCCATCCAACACGTACGGAGCAAACCTGACCTTTTGATGAGGAGGGCACGTCATACCCTCAAAAGTCTTCTTAATCGCCAAGACCTAGTCATAGGCCTTGTCGACCATCTCTAGTTATCCTTCATCCTTGAAGGAGGGGGGTTGCATCTTCATGAAGTCAATCAGGGTGTACTCCTTAGGTTTATCCAGAACTGTAGGGGTATTCAACTTTCCCACTATGGTCATGGTGAGAAACTATCGTATGTAGAATAACTCCTGCTCAGGGGTACAGCTAGTCAAAGTAGAGGCTATGGTGTCAAAAATCCCATGAGCAACGTTGGAGTTTTTCATAGGAGGGGGACCCCTACCAAAATGAGGGTTTTCTAGTGTGGAGAATCCATTTGCAGTGTCCGATTGAGGGGTAGTATCAGCGTCGTCAAATAGGTTGTTCCTCGTGAAATATAGGGTTAATGGGTAAGGCATACATACTAAGTAAGGACTTCTAAAATAGTTAGATTACCAAGCATAAACACGCTCTGATTGCATTCTTGTATGGAGTGGGGCCCGAGAGGGACCACTCCTTACTTTAATTTAAGGAAATAATTGCAAAATATCCCAATAGATTAAATCTGACAAGATAAAATCCACTTAAGTAATTTGGGTTCACAATATTTCAAATAGAATGACAACATGAACATAGTTTTGTTACAGTGGAATTTTAATCTAACTATTACATGATAATCACAACAGAGTTGAAATAAAGATCCATAGACAACTTCTAAGTGAAATTAAAGACTAAACTACTTGGATCGGTTTGTGGTGAGTAACCTTTCCATATTAGAAATCTTCAAAAGCTAGTTTTGGGTGTCCCCACCTATCTCCTGATCCTTAGGCTATGCAACCTCTGGGTGGGTTGAAAGCAACACCCAATGTAGGATAAAACAAAGAGAAAAGTATGTCAATAAATGTCGAGTATGTGCAATAATTAAAGCTAGGCATTACTTTAGAAATTTCAAAGGAAGAGCATAAAATTAAGGGATAATAAAGAGAGTTAAGTGCCAAGAGAATTATATCAGGACAAAATATAAGGCATGTCCAACTAAGGAATGTCAAGTAGAGAAGTTTGTCGTAAAAATTTCCATTAATAATAACAACAATAAATTTGTGCATGTAATAAAAAAAGACTAAAATTATTTGAAGTAGGATTGAGACACCATTGGATCTCAACCTAAAAATATGGGTGGATAAGTACACCATAGGCATAAAAGCATGCCTCTATAAACAATGGGTGGAAAAGCACACCCGGACAGAAAAGCACACCCCTATATATATGATTGTACAGAAGTATCACTACAAGAAATAAGGCTAGTCTAATCATGCACATAAATAGGGAAAGGGAAAGTACAAGTTTAATCCTATGAAATAACAAGAGGTGAGCATTGAAAAATAAAGCATGTGGGGTCAGAGGACCCATAAGTATTTTCCAAGAAAAGAATAATTTCATAATGATGAAAAAGAGAGTATCTATTCATGCCTCATATGGGAAAGAATTTTTTTGTCATAAAAGTAATGCCTAGATAATAGAAAAAAAATGCACATACCTCAATTCAGATTCCTAGTACTCACTCTTCACCAACTAATTTGTTTCCAAGATCGCATCTTCCTATGTTCAAGTCATACACATGTATTAGGGTTTATAACTCACATATATATAAGGAAAACCCTAATTTTGGACATTTTTGGAAAACCTCAGATTTTTGTCATGAAACCTAAACCAACATATTCCTTGTGTTCTCTTGATCAAGAAACCATATTTATTTACTTAATTTGGAGATCATATGAATGACTTATAATTTTTAGAGATTTTTATATAATTTATTAGATTCTCAAAAATCAACCTTATAAAACATGAAAGAAGACCTTAGAAATTTTAATTAGATAGATCTCATTTTGATAATTCCAAAATATATTTTTAAATAATTTTTGGATCAACAAATAATTAGTTATGTTTTTTGCAAATTCAACCAATCAGAAAATTTGAAAAAGCCAAATAAGCATCAGATAAACAAACTGGGAGAGAGAGGGGCCGAGTCACTGGCTTGGCCCAATCAGGAGTGGTCAAGTCACACAGTCAATGTCCAGCTTGACTCACTCAAGGCAAAAGAAAAAGGGGATGAAATGACTATATTGCCCTTAGTAGAGATAAGAGACTAAAGAAGAAAAGAGGAGGATAGATAGGAGAAAATACATGGGGGATTCATCCCCAAACCCTGTTTGCACCATGGCAACAAAGTAGCCTAAGAAAGTGAGCAAGGATTTGGGCAAATCCTCGAGACACGATAATTAATCAAAACAAAGACACTGCAAGAAAGATAAACGTTGGACGAACTCACTATAAGATGGAAACAAAGACCAAAGGAGAAGGCTACTCGTACGGGGTGCCACAAGCTAGAGGAGAAGAAGTGGATTGGTGGCAGTCCAAAACACGACCAACAAAGAAGTTGAGAGGGGGAAAAGCAAACTCTGGTGGTGGTAGAACTAGGGCAAGAATGGGCTAGTTATGCTAGGATTTCTGTAAGTGGTCGTGAGATACTTTTACCCCACGAATTGGGGAAATATAAAATATTCAATGATAATTTTTTAGTTGGGCATTAGTGGATGTGGAATCCAAAAAGGAAAACAAGGGTGAAGAAATCTCAGACTATGGTTGAGAATAGAGTGATAAATTGGTGTTTTATTATCCACATCGCTATTGTCCGGTTTCCAAAACTAGCGCAAGATTGAAGATGATTGTCGACTGTTTGATTCGTCATCCAACAATCATGAAAAATCTCATGCATTTATGTGTGACATAAATGCTTACCAAATCAGGAAATCAAATAAAGTGATACCAAATAAATTTCTTTTCTCTCTCTTTAAATTTGGATGAGTAAATAAAGTCCAAATAAGTGAAAATTTATGGGTAGGATAATAAGGATCAAAGAATCCCATTTTGAAGTTCAATTTGCCTTTTGGAAAAATTTAATGCATGAAACTCCCAATTTTATTTATTTCCTTTATTATTTCTTAACCAAATTTTGTGTGTAACTCTCTCTTAAGCCAACCTATCCACAAGAAAAATCTAGAAGAATAGTTTTTTTTCTCAAATGTCTTATTTTGACAATTTGTAAAAACAAACCTAAAACTAATACAAAGTACTAATTTTTTATATTATGGCTTCAAATCTTTGTATTTTTGTATTAAACTCCCATAGTCAAAGGTTACTAACATCCTAGTACCTACCAAACTAATTAGAGGGATTCAAAATAAAATATTAAAATAAAAAGGATTAAAAAGGTGATAGTTACCTAAGTTTGGGGATGTGACAATCAACATACCAATCTTTACTAAAAGATGGCTCACCCGATGTGCAAATAGAATACTACCTTGTGCAAGAGGACCTCTTACACAACAAAGAGTCTAAAGAAAAGGAGAGTCGAGTTGAATGCCTAAAAAATTCTCTCCCATCTTTCATCTTTCTCCCAATTTTGCATGAGAATCACTTGACTCTATGGAAAATAAACACTAAAACAAAAAAAAACATTCTATACAACAATTTTGATGTTGAGTACGTTCCAAAAAAATACACCAACATGACAAGGCCATAGAGTGTCACCAAGGAAAAAGCTAAATACAATGCTGAAGAAGTAATAAAACTTATACAAAGCAATAGCAAAGGATACAAGTATGTACCAGAAAAAGACTTCAAGAGAATGTAGTTCTACCCGTCGAAGTTCTCAACATATCACACAATCCAATGATTTTTTATTCCATCAACTTGTCTGGATACATGCCCTAGCCTCTTTGGATGTAAAGGTTGAAAGTCTACAAAATGAACTGTTTCATCCTCTCTGTGGAATGTATGTTGTCCAACTAGGATCTCTCATTGGGATAATAAGAAACAATTAAGAGTAAACCTTGTCAATTTACATTCAATCTCATCAATTGACACTCGAGGGACACAGTGAAGGATACATTTTTTTGTAGGGGTGTAAAGAGATGACGTAGGTGTTATTTCATCCCTTCTACTTTATATATGCTTCTACAAACCCACTCACACATAGTATCTTTACATTTACACTTTTGGATTTTCATCCAATTTTGAATCCTTAAACTACAAATGATATATAGATACAAGCTATTATTGTTTATAACTACTTCAGGAAATTTTGAAAAAATTAAGAATAAAGTTTTGGGCTTTAGTAAAATTTTGATCCAATTTTCATGGACACTATCCTCACACATATACCATATCTAATTGTCCCCAAATCTCTTATCATGTTATTGTATTAGATGCTTAATATGGGCAATAAATTTGTATAACCTAAAAAGTGATCATGTTTTTTGTGTAATCTCTACCTTAAGATACTGTAGGTTGTTGATAAATAGGTGCTCCCCTGGAAAACTTCTCAAAAATAGGGAGGTTCTTAGTCAGATACACTCATAAGAAATTATCAAAGTCCCCAAGTACAAGTTGGAATTGCATAGATCTCACATAAAAGAAAAAACTACCCCTTCTATTGCTAAGATCTTGAAAAGGAAAAAAGAAGCTTGGTGGCCCACAAAACCCTAAAAAGCATGTCATCCCTTAAGACAAGAGAGGAAGAATGAAAACCTAAGCAAGAATAAAAACATGAGAGTTGTTTCTATGAGCCAAGGGTGATGTCTAATCTGTGTATAGCTCCACATATATTTTGTGATCGGTAGTAGAACCTAGAATCTCGATAAAATAACCCCATTTCTTCAAAGGTGGTAATAAAAGCCACATGTTATTACACCAGACTTTTGGTTGAGTGACCCCAAGAAAAATAAGTGACACCTAATCCCAACCCACCTTAAACACTATATTGATCACCCAAAAAATAAAAGTTGGGAGTGAAAGCTACCTTACATAAGATTGGTGCAAATTAGGACTAGGAAGTGGGACTCAGAATAGACATCACACAGGAGAAACTCTTTCTCTAAAATGGAGTAACATGTGAAAGATCAAGAAACTCTGAGTTTTTGAGATAGATTCCAGGACACAACAAGCCAAAGAAACAACTATGCAAAGATCACACTATAGAGATGACATAAAGACATGATCACAACATTAAAATCCTCTGATCCCAAAAAGTCTGCTTTGTCACCTCATACTTTGATTCTATTTATTAGCTTGAGGACACGCTAGACTCTAAGTTTGAGGGGGTTCATTACATCCAATTTTTTGGATGTTACATGCCTATTTTATCCTTCATTTCCCTTATCATTCAAGACTTGAGTATGATATATCTTACTTTTATTTTCATTTAGATATATTCCCCCTCTTGTTTTTAATTTACTTATTTTGCAAGATAATAACAAGTGTACATCATTCTCATCAATTGAGAGGATCTAGTAACTGATGATCAACTGGACGTATGACTACTCAAAGAGCTTCATGAGATAGTCATTAGTTTGTTAAACTGATGTAAAAATGTAAATTTATTGCACCACCAACCAGTAGTACAAGAGACTTCGACATTCCATTAGTTGTTACAAACCGATGGAAAGTCTTCTTCCCTCACGAACAAAGATTTTTCCAAAGCACATCGTGCTTGATGTGTACTTCAACATTGATGCTCGGTCTACATTTCAGTGTTGGTTCTCAGTCTACACTCTCAAACTGATACTTGACCTCCCATTTTAAGCCAATGCTAGATCTTCCATCAACCATCGATCAAATGTTTTCATGAACAACTAAAAAAGAAGATTCATGGTTCCATCGATGGCATCTTGCAATATTCCACTGATTGAAATAGTCTAAGTCGTTGCTCTAACGAACTCTCTACACATTCATCTACCGCTAGGATTAGTTAAGTGTGTTCCCCAAGGCATGTGCCACAAGACTTGGAGTGCAAGAAAAGGACCCCAACACTTAGGTGTCTCAGGAACAAATGATCCCCTATAAATAGGGGTATCCAACCTTCAAAGAAGGCACTCTATAGAGATGAAGTGTTGCCCAAATCGAAACCTATCATTGACCACCATCAGAAGGCAAGTACAAGAGTCTAAACCTCATCGGTGCTCACTTCTACAGGCATCTACATCCATCTCTTAGAGGATAATTATGGAGGCCATCATATCGTCACCATCACCATTCGCAAGAAGATGATGTCTTCATCGACGTTCAATACCCCTACAAATACTATTTTGTTGTGTTTCCTCCTTCTTCCCCCACTTCGTTCATCCCCTTCCACTTTCCCTAAGATATGGCTCCATTGTTTGTAAATCTATATTGTATCTTATGAACATGAGTGGGTACACCACTTAACTTGGATTTTGAGTAGAAACTAAAGCTCTCCCAACATGTAAATGTTCATATCCCATTGAATGTATATACTCTTAGCAAAGTTTATCTCCTTACTCTTGTACATGAATGATTTACTTGCATGATTATCTACCATCTTGTGATTCTAGATCTAGAGTTAGGGAGTGGTGTGAAATTATGAAAGTGTTGGAACACTAGATCAAAGGATCATATATTTGTATATTTGATTGTTTGTTTGCTAACTTGAGAGAGAGACATGCCAATAATCTAGATCTAACCCAATCTTGAGAAAGGAGGGAATAGACACTAATTGTAACATACCAAATTCTAGAAATTTGTCTTTTGACCCTCTTTCCCATCTTTTCCTCTCATTTCTATCATTTATGTCATTTATGTTTAATTAGTGGAATTTATAGTGGTTTAGTGAACATTTATTCACTAATTGTACCAATATAAGGGTTTATGCACAAATACCTCCGTGAAAGCTTAATTACTATAATTAAGTGATTTAAAGCTTAATATAACTTTTTGATATGATTTGAAAACATAAAATGAGGCTAAGTTTCAAATTTGGTTCGATTTGGATGTTGTTTGTCCAAGTTATGCAATTTTAGGTACATTCTGGGCTTTTATGCAATTTACCCAATTGGGAGGTTTTATTTGCAAATTATCAACTGAATTTTAATCCTTAGATATTCCCTTACCATTACATATATTTTAAACCACTGGAGAACCTAGTTTCACGTTGGTTTGATGGTATTTCTTTCCAAGGGCATTATAGGGATTGCCCTCTTTATAAAGGTGCTATCTTTAAAAGCTATCAACCAATGAGGTTATTTCTTTCTTGAAAAACGGTGGGGATGGCCTTGAAAGATCTGTGGGCTCTTAGGAACGAGTTTTAATATCCAAGAAGAGTCCGTGAGCTATCCTCTTGCATGGCCATCAAGCCCTAGGCTAAAGACACATGGAAAGTCCCTTAAGACACCTCATGCTTCACCTCTTTCTATATATAGCCATGTATACCCCTTCCCAACTAAGAATTCGAAAAATCTTGCTCCCCTTTTCTTTCCTCTAGCTTAGATAATAGTTCCTTATGTATTTGGTCACGAGGCTGCTGTCCAAAGGTAATAGAGGGATCCTACCTTGGTGAAGAAGGCTCCTAGGGCTTCCAAATTGCTCTATTAGGGTTTCTAAAGCTCCTCCTTGGTAATTTCGAACAAAACTAGTACGTTTCCTCCCTTCCTTCCCTATTTTCATATTGTTAGTCTTCCTTAAACCTTCTTCTAGGTCGGAACCATGACCATACATGGTAAAACTCCACCTAAAACCCTAAAACATCTCATCTCCATGCTCTTTTGCTAGGGTTTGCACCTCTAAAGTGGAGAAGGCGATCTTTGCTCAAGAAAGAAACTTGGCTTGGAGCAACCAGACCATCTAATCTCAGAATCTTTTCTGTTTGAACCTTATTACCTTCCTAGAGGAAAGTTTTGTTAACCTCCTTCTCATATATTTCTTAGTGCATACTTAAAACCCATGCTTCTATGTTGATAATCGACGATTTCCATCTCTTTTTACCATGTTCTTCTAAGGTTTTGGTTTCTTGCTATTTTATCTTCTCTAGAATCTCTAGTTTGGTTATCTAAGAAACTTCAAACCTGATCTTGGGTCAAATGGTGTTTTCTCCCTCTCCCTCTCTCTTTAATTATCTCGATCAGTTTGATGATGTGGCAATTTCCTATTGGTCAGTATTGAAAAATTCATATCTTCTAAACTGCTCATCCAAATTTGACAAATAAATATGTTTTGGAATTCGAAATTTAATCTCTATATAATAAAAATATTTTAAAGGTCTGATTTCATGGTTTTATGAAGGGTTATTTTTGTAAAACGAATTTAATTCATAAAATCCATAAAATTACATCTTAATCATCATAACTCCAAAATTAACATAAAAATATGTTTTCTTGATCAGGAGAACCTAATAAGTTCATTGGTGATATTTTCAAAAGCTAAATCCAAATTTTTCTAAAAAGTTCTAAAATTAGGGTTTCTATATATTAATGTGCACTATGTATTCTAATACATGTTAATACATTGAAAATAGGCAAAGTGAAACTTGGACTCAATTAAAGTGGTGAAAGTTAGTAATTGATATCAGTAAGAGAGGTATGTGCATTCCTTACACCCTATGTTGGGATAATTGCATCCAAACACTATATTTCCCTAATGATGCTTAAATGAACCCTAAATATTCTATTATTGAATCATAATGTTGTTCATGCCTCAAATTAGATTATAATTTCTTCTTGTTTGGGTCTTATACCCCACTGCCATGCTTATTGAATATTATGTCTACTCTTGCCATGACTAATTTTCTAGCATGTGGATTTATGTTCTATTTAATTTAAAGTAGCGGTACTTATGTACAACCACCCACAGAGGGCATGTAAATAAACGCCCTGGGGAATGTCATATTCTCCCCATAATATTGTAGGTGACTGGGAATGTCTTATTCTCCCCTCACCTAAGGTTAGAGGTCCGGTAGGTTCCTCAACCTTACTTAGTTAGGTAGGCATAATTATATTACATGCAAATCCTTTTTCATATAATTGTTAATGGCGAGTTTCTTTTGAATATAGCCTCATACTCTTATTATCTTCATCATATGATGAACCCTAGCCTGTTTTTAATTGTTGTACTTATCTTGATATCCTAGATTAGTTTTGTGACACATACCTTGTTTTCTTTCCCCTTTTGCTGGGTGCTTTCCCAACCACCCAGGTGTTGGCGCTGAACAAGGACAAGGACAAGTTTGAAGGAATTCATCTCAGGAGTAGATCTCAAGCTATCTGAAAGGATGTCTAGGTTGCTATAGCTAGATCCTTTTGTCTTATCTTTTTCTTTTGAGAACAATCATGTAATGAACAATGAAAGCCATGTAATAGGCTTAGTTCTTTTATTTCTGCTGCTATTGACATTTTGTAATGTATCTGGTGCATGCTTATTTACTTGGAATATTATACATGCATCCCTCAATATCTTTTGTCTTTCTAAAAATATGGATGTTTTGTACTTCCTTTAAGTTTTAGTAAGGAGGTGATCTCGCCTCTTTACACTAATGATGATTCCTCATAAACTATGTTAAGGGTATACAAATGGGTAGTGCTTTCATGTTATGAGATCACTGACATGGTGAAACCCAATCCATGTTTTATCCATAAATCAAAATATACTAAAAAGATCTATATGTTGAATTTCATTTTTAACTTAGTTAGTTTTACTTTTGTTTTCCTTATTCTTATTTGGTCACCTTGTTTTGTAAAGAATGGTTGATCTACCCTTGGATTTAATGCTAAGACCTTAATCCTAAACAACTTGTCACCCTTGTCCACGTTTTTAACCCCATTCACTACACAAGGCCCCATATTATCATTATAGGCATTTGAAGTATAGGGTTCAAATTTAAAGTCCAATTGCTCTCCATCTTCCTCCATTATGGATACATGAATTGTAGGTGATCAAGTGACAAGACAATGGAGCAGCCCAAAAGGGGTGAGAAGCAGGTTGATCAAGGTCATGTGCATGTCACATTATCAAAGAGGTCTTGTGATGATGATATGAATACCAAAATTTGATTTTCCCACCTTCTTGTGAGTTTGTGATATCGAGTGCACCACCTTTTGTTGAAAATGTAACACCAAGTATTCCACTCAATGCACTAAGGATTGCTATTGTGTTGTCCAAGGTCATAAAATCAATTCAAGATAGGCTAGTGTTGTAGAACCACCGTTCCCTGATTCTTTAGAAGAGTGATTCATAAATAGGACACGAAAACACAATGTCAACATCATTAAAATGTTTTAGATGTGTGAAAGTCAACATCCCATTTCTTGGTGCCATCAAGAAAATTCCAAATTATGCAAAACTTACCAAGGATGCTTGTACCTTTAAAAGAAAGACAATGGGGAGGTTTCCAAAGAAAATGAAGTTGATGAGAAAGTGAGCTCGATATTATACAATCTTTTTTCCCAAAAGAAGGACAATCATGGGACTCCTCTTATGCCTTGCTACATCAGAAACCACCATACTGAACAATCATCTCTTGATCTAGGATCTAGTGTCAATACCATGACTTATAGTATATATGTAGAGTTGGAGTTGGGCAAGCTAAAGTTGTCCAGCTACACTCTACAACTGACTGACACATCCATTAAGGTTACAAGGGTAAATTACATTTTGGTGATACAAGAAAAGGAGATGGTAATGGTGTTCCTGGTGAATTTCATTGTTTTATACATGGAGCCAAACAATGACATGATTTGTATTATCTTAGGAAGATCATTCTTATCTACAACCAAGTTGAAGATTAAGGTGCACATTGGCACCCTGACAGACTCCTTTTTTAACAAGATAAAGATCCACATGTTCATCCAAATGACAAGACTATATTGATGAACAATTCTACTCTTAGATCCCTGTGATGACACAAAAGAAAGGAAAGTTGAGGAAAAGTATTTTGAGTCTTCACACAATCCTTGGGATGAGAACCATGTCTTGATAGCCTTTGAGAAAACCATATACTTTGTAGTAAGAAATTCCACATTTGAGAATGATTGATAATGAAAGAGACCCGACCCGACTAAAGTCATTAATCAAGCACTTGTGGGAGACAACCCACCACAGTTTGAGAACCCTTCTACTAAAAGCCCAATTTTTCTTATAGTTTAGTTTTTACACTTCCAAGAAACACTCACAAGCACCATAATTGATAGTTTTCTATTTGGAATTCATCTTAGAATATGAACATATGAAATAATGATGCATGGATTGGCTAAGACAAGAAGTAGATTGAGGTTGAGAAAATAAGAAATGAGTTGAATTGAAAAATCTACATGCTAACAGCCACGAAGGTCAATCCACCCACCACGACCATGGTGCCAACAAGACAAAATGGTCGTTCTCCATAGAACATCCGTGTTGGCTCTACCTTGACCACTAGAATGTCACAAGGATCACCCAACCTTTGACAACTAGCCACCACATCTCCATAATCACTACCCTATCATTCTAAGATTCTATTTCATGTTGAGGTCATCATGGTGTAAAATATTGAGGTGGTAGGGAGGTAAGCCCTTGATTTTCTTCATGTTCCTTGTACTAATTTTTTCCTGAGATGATCAAACAATTTGGCTAACCATTATACTTGTCCATCTATACTTTCTTGCTACATCTTACATAATTGCATGCCATTTACTCTATTTCCTTGCATTTGCTTCCATACATTTTCAGATTTTTTTAACTTTTTGCCATATCACTCATCTATCTTACATTGCATGTGGGTTTTGACAAAAATTTTTGTGTGATTAATGAAACTTTGATCTTGTGTCATTTCTTGCCTTATATCTTATATCCTATTGTGAATAAGGACACTTGACACCATTTTGCCAACTTTTCTATAACTTGAAATGTTTTGTTCCAAAAAGATTCTTGTATCTTAATCTCTCCTTTTGTTGATTGAAAACTGGAATTGAATGACCAAATGCCAATTGAACTCCTATTACTACTTGACTGTGACCAAATGATTCCAACTTTCAAATGTATACATGTTTTTCACCTCTCTTGTGAATTGTTGGAAAGATTGGGTGAAGTAAATTAAGGCAAGCCATGGATATTTCGTGTTATTTAAGTCTTGTCAAAATAATGTTGTTTACCACATTTGCTCATTCATCATGGTTTTGCCAATTGTATGTGAAAGATGTTTAAAATAGTTTTTATGAAGGAAACCTTATGTGAAAATCCACCTTGTGTGACTCTTCTCTTGATCCATCATTCTTCCCGTCATATCTCATCCCTTCAACTCGTAAAAATATCTGCTAAAATCACAAAAAGAGTAAGCCTTGGCCACCCTCCAAAAGCTTTGGGTGGCCACCACTTCCTCCCATCCACTTCATCCTACCCCATATTCCCTAGTTGCACAAATGGAAAAGAAAAAGAAAAATATAAAAAGAAAATAAAAGATGCTCCTATGTAATAGCATCTACATAAAGAAAAGAAGAGTGATCTTATGTAATAGCACTCCAATCTCTTTCCACGACCCTCTTCTTCTAATTGGATACCCATTAAGCTAGGAAACATCAAACCTAGCTCATTCTGTCCCTTTTTGCATAAACAAGTGGGTCTTGTGAAGTGGATTGCCACATAAGGTTGAATGCATGCAAGTAAAATAACATCTCTAACCACTATATCTAATTCCAAAGATGAAATGTTTTACCCAAAGTTTTGTGAAATATGATATCAGTTTCAGAAGTCTTAGTTCACTATGTGGAAAATATTTATGCTTTTTGATTGTATGAAGATCCTTCTTCTATGGTGATTATGATACACCTGGAGGATGTTGAAATGGTAAGGAGGCATCAAGGGCCTCTAGAACTTGTCAATTATTTTGATGGTTCGTATTTCTTCTAAATCTAAATTATAATTTATCATGGTTTAACTGTTTATATACTTTTTTTTTGTTCTGCAACTGTACATGTTAGGAATACTTTCTTAACAACTGTTTTTCTTATTCATGGCACGATGACTACTTATTTGTCTACGTGTTCATCATGCAACATATTGCCATGATTAATTGATCGATGTCCTTGCATGCTTGCTTGATTGCTTAGATGATTGTATCTTCTATCTATTTCATTTTAGTTTAAACATGTAAACTTGATAACATTAAGATCATTGATTGCAAACACATATTGATCTCTCTTTGTCAATTAAAATTCCATTTACCTCATTTCTCTCTGTTTCCTACATCTCATCTCAATCATCCATGATGGATATCTATCATAGGAGATCATGAGGCAATTGGATTCCTTAATCGAAGACCCAGAAGACTTGCACTCTTTGTCATGTTTCTTGACTCATTTTCCTAAACCCTAAATCAAAGCAAAGCAAAACATTTCATAAACATGAGAATTTAAGTGCAAAATAAATTTTTCGGGAAACACGGGGGTGCCAAACCCCTTCTCGTACTATGAATGTCTTACCTAATCTCACGATCACATGTTCCTCATCTTATCCTCCCTCAAGTGGAGTCTTTTTTTATTTTTTTCATATATTTCCACTTATTTAATGATCATCTACAATTAATCTTATTTTCCTTGCAAAATAAGTGGTGGCTCCACATTTCTTTATCTTTTATGTTTTCTTTAGTATTACAATGATCACATGAGAATAGTTTTTTATAGTTTTCCTCAACATGTAAAACACTATTTCTAAACATGTAATAATCAAATGAGTTAATGTAGAATATTGTTCTATAGCCAGTGATCCTGGATTTTGATGAAACATATATGAGTATATAGTGGTGGATCCAGAAATTCTAACTGGGTGAGGCCAAGATATAATAAATCATTTTTATAATTTTATATTTTATAACATTTAAGAAATCGATATACTACCATCATCACGATAAAACATTAGATGACTTTAATTTAATTTTTTTATTAAATTAAAATGAAAAATGAAATTGCTTTAATATTACATGTCTTACAAATTGCATGAACAACTCAAAGTCTATGATGTGATCCATGCGAAGGCAGAATATAATAATATAGAGATGAGTACTTGATCACGTTAAAGTCTATCAAATTTTGCCAAAGCAATTGTTCTGCAAAAGTAATGGCAATGACTTTGATAGGATTTTTTTGCGTAGACACCTTTGAGTTTTGTGAGGTTTAGCTAACATTTATTCTCGACATGAGACTGGCTTAATTTAAGTTATACTCTGGCTCTATTTGTTATAGTTTCTTCGTAATGTCGGGCATGATAAGGCAATTTCAAAACAATGCGCATGTAAATTTTAGACATGTGTTTGACGATGAAACACACAAGATGAGGTTATCTTTCCATGACTAACGCATGTATAGGAGAATGAGGAATGCATATTCATCATGACTTTCAGTCGCTTTTTTGGGCTCTTTTTGATTCAATACATCCAATAACAATTACTAAATATCAAAATGTGCAAAATTTTCTAATTAGTTCAATTATCAAGGTTTTCTAACTGAGTTTATATCAATTTTATGTAGGTCTTGATGAGGTCGAACAATCAGCTTGGACCCACCCATATCTGTTCTTGATCTACTCTCACTCACCCTCGGTCTTGACCATACGGTCTTGCCCATACGGTATCGCCCATACGGTTTCATCCATACGGTCTTGCCCATACGGTATCGCCCATACGGTCTCAAGACCGCATGGACATACTCACCTCGAGACCGTTTGGAGAGTACCGGTCTGTGAGACCGTTTGGAGAGTACCGGTCTGCGAGACCGTTTGGAGCCGGACTGCGAGACCGTTTGAGGAGCACCGGTCTGCGAGACCGTTTGACGCAGCTGCAAAACCGTTTGATCATCCGGTGTCCGAGATCGATTGGAGAATGCAACACCAAACCGTTTGGAAGAGTCACGTGCATGAGGACCACATGCGAACAAGACCGTTTAATAGTTGGCCTCAACACCGTTTGGTCTTTTTGGGCAGCATGCATGACCGAATAGAGCAAAACCATTTGTACAAACACAACCAAACCGTTTGGATAAATCACGTGCTTGAGTATCGCATGCATGCTAGACCGTTGAGTTGACTTGCGGCAGCAATGGAGATCGTCTGGACAAAAGTTTGGCCAAAACCGTTTGATAATCAAACGGTTTACAGACCGTTTGCTATGACAACTAAACCGTTTGGCCGCAGCAACATGAAGACCGTTTGATAAATTTAGAAAAGCTGCCAATACCAAAACCGTTTGAATGAGTTACGTGCATGAGACCGAATGGGAAAAGGCATGCACATGCAGGACCGAATGGAGTTGAAGATCGTTTGATGATGCCAAACCGTTAAAGCCAAGCAATGCATGAAACCGTTTAGCCCCAACTCACCAAACCGTTTGGACTTGATAACTCAAGACCGTTTGTTGCTGTTGGATTTCAAAACCGTTTGAGCAATCATTGCATGAAGACCGAATGAGGTGCGCGAAGACCGTTTGCTTTTACTGAAGTACGAGACCGTTTGAGCTGGCTTGCGGTAGCAATGCAGACCATTTGCATGAAAGCAACGTGAAGGCCGTTTGCTAGAGCTGCATGAAGATCGTTTAAGCAATTGCATGCAAACCAAATGGAATACCAAACCGAATGGAAAAGTGGCAGCAAAACATGAAGACCGTTTGGTCGGTTTGTATCAAACGATATGATCACCAAACCAAACGGTTTGTATGATCACCAAACCGTTTAATAAAGTGGGTTTGCAATGAAACCGTTTGAAATAGATATTTACCAAAATTGTTTGGGCACTTAAAATAGCAAACCGTTTGGACTCACACCAAAAATGTGAGGGCCAAACCCGAGCCTATAAATAGGACCAGCAAGGTCCTCATTCGGGTATCGGTTCCGGGACGCCGACAGGCTTCCTGTACACATATCCGATCTAGTTCTGTCCACACTGCTACTTCACTTGTCGTTCCTGCTGCAACTCAAGG
This sequence comes from Alisma plantago-aquatica, assembly GCA_963693085.1. NCBI lineage: Eukaryota > Viridiplantae > Streptophyta > Magnoliopsida > Alismatales > Alismataceae > Alisma > Alisma plantago-aquatica. Next base: position 1,438,155,505 of record OY856409.1, read on the forward strand.
AGACTGAGAAGAGAAGAAAGGAGGAGTGAGAAAGACTTCCCGGTCTGTCTTGGCATCCCTCATTCTTCCATATCTGCTCCGACACGACGTAGAAGACCACATCATCTTCACTGAGCTGCGACTACCTTCTGCATCATTCTCATGGCAGATTCCTCTCTCTTTCTTATCCTTCTTGTTTCTCACATCATGAGCGAGTAGTTCTTTTTTGCTGGGGTGCGAGGACTAGCCCCACTGCCCATGCAAGTATGTTCTCTTGTTAAACGTTTATGGAAATGTATATAACTTTTCATTTCGTTGTTAATTGTTAAAGTTTGTAGTTGGTTACTTGCTTGCTTTCATCTTGTTCTTCCCTATGTTGCAAGAACTTCTATATGTAGGGTAGAATGGCGATTTACAAAGTTGACTCCTTGACGAGAACTTCCGATAGGATTCCTTGAGGTCGTAAGTGTGTGATCCGTAAGGGAACGAGACATCTAACCTACGGTGACGCTTCTGTGGCCTAAACATCCCTCAGGGAGGGCCACAGCCTTAGTTGGATTTTGTATCATCTTTGTTAATCATCGATGTTTTCTTGTAGATTAATCACATGCTTGCTTACCGTTTAGCGCGGTTGACTCCCGGACTAGAAATAGAAAGGGGTTCCTTGAGGTCGTAAGTGTATGATCCGTGAGGGGACGATACATCTAGCCCACGGTGACGCTTCTGTGGTCTAAACATCCTTCAGGGAGGACCACAGCCTTAGTTGGATATTGTATCTTTGGAGCCGTAAGTATATGATCCGGATGGTGACGAGACATCTGATACCTAAGGTGATGCTTATGCAAGCCGAACACCCGTATGGGGGGTTTTACAGCAGCTCTATTTGGATAGTTATATCTTGCATGGATGTTTGATGTTTGGATGTGTTTGTATGTGCAGTGGTGGTGAAACCCGAGACCATTCCAGCAATTCTATATCATTAATCTAGATCCAACTTTAATTCGGCTCTTTACTTTTCTATAATTAGTTTAATTAACCTCAACCAAATCAATCATTCTAAATATTAGTCTTACTCGAGCTAGATTTGACTGACAAAGATTCTTAAAAACATTGTCCTTTGGGATTCGATCCTTAACTATACTGCGATATGATCCGTCCGCTTGCGGGTGGTATTATTGCACATTGATTTTGGTAAAAGCTCAGAGATTTCAACCCCGAGTGAGTTTGTTAGTGCGATATTTGTCACGTCAAATTCTGGCGTCGTTGCCGGGGACAACAGAATCAGTTAGTCAGATCTAGTTCTTTTTAGGCTAATCTAGGATTCTACTTTTTCTTTTTGAAACAATTGATCATCCACTTGAATTTGACTCTACTCTGTAGGTCTCACTTCAAAAATCTTTCTATTCCTGGTACTTAAAGAAGAATTGGTCTATGCACCGTTTGAACAGTCCCGGACTCGCGGCCAGCTTTGATCCGGAGATTGACAGAACCTTCCACGTCAAAACAGAGAGAACCAAGCAAGAATGGCTCAAGAAGAGGAGATAGCTCGAAGGGTAGCTCAAGCCCTTAATGCACAGAGAGAAAGATTCATGCAAGAAGCTAGAGCTACGGTTCAAGAAGCGATTCAAGAAGCACAAGCAGCGACACAAGCAACAGAACTACAAAAGGATCTTAGAGAGTTTTTGATCCCCAAGGCTGCTAATGTTCATCATCCAGTACAACCTCCTCCCATCAATGCTGCCAATTTTGAGATTAGGGCACATTGGATCACATTGCTTCAAAACAGCCCATTCTATGGCAAACAAGGAGAGGATAGTCAGGAACGTCTTTTGAGGTTTATTGATCTATGTGCCGTGACAAAGAAAAATGGAGTATCCGATGATGCCATTTGACTCCGTCTCTTCAAGTATTCCCTTGCTGATAGAGCTATAAGTTGGTACAACTCTTTGCAATGCGAGCCCATCACCACTTGGGAACAACTTCAAAATGTCTTTTTGGAAAAAATTTACCCACCTTCTCTCACCTATGAAATTAGGGGTCAGATAACAAATTTCACTCAAGTCCCTGGGGAAACCGTCGCTGAGGCATGGGAAAGATACAAAGAGCTTCTACGTAAATGCCCAAACCATGGAATTCCTAAGAACCAACTCATTGAGATCTTCTACAGGGGTGTGGATGATGATACCAAGATATTTTTAGACTCCTCATCTGGAGGAAATTTCATGCTCAAAGTTATGACAGCGCATGGAGGTTGTAACCCTTGGAGCTGAAAATCAAGCTAATTGGGGCAGATCTGTAGGCAAAGGAGTGTTGAAAGTAGCTATGGCTGAAGCTACTCCTGAGTACAAGTCTATCGTTGAAACCCTAAAAATCCTAGTTGCCAAGCAAGACCATATTGAATCATCTCTTGCTGCAATTGGAAGAGGACGTTTGCCCGCTCAACAACAAGAACAGATCAAGACTGCTTCTATGTTTTGTGAAGCATGTAAAAGAACTGATCATTCCACTTTAGCATGCAATGTTCTTTATGACGTTGTCCTAATCAACATATGTGGACAAGGAGATAATCAAATGGAAAATCTTAATGCTGATAATGCCATCCCTGGTCAAGGTTATTACAATTCGAATCAGAATAGGAACCATCCAAGGTTTCAATATGGAAATCCCTCTAGAGTAGTAAAATCACATCAATTTAGTTCAAACAATCAACCATGAGGCCCACCAGGATTCCAGCATAATCAACAATAGAAGTTTGGAAATCAAGGAAATTTCAAGGGAAACTTTCAGAATAGGAACTTCAATAACAATCAAAACAGTTCTTAGTACCAGAATCTTAATCAGCCTCAAGGACAACAAGTTGTTCCCCTCTCACCTAATGACAAATTGACAACCATTGAGAAGATGTTACAGTCACAGCATAATATGATAGCTAACCAACAAGCACAACAGAAGGCTATTGAATCTCAACTAGCTCAACTTGCAGCTAGCATTAAGCCACCAGCTGGGGTTTTTGCTGGCCAACCCAAGAATAATCCTAAGCATCCTGAACAATTGAAGGCAGTCACCACCATGTCAGGAAAAGATTATTCTGGTCCTCCTATCAAGACACATGTGGTTATTATAGAAGAGGATGAACCTGGGATTGACCAAGACTCAACAACACCTGAGTCTCAACCAAAAGAATCAGTAATCACCGATAAGACAGACAAGGGAAGTCCTGAGAAACCTATCGATGAAGAAACTGAAACACAAGAACCTGATATTCCTGTATACAAGCCTCGTATACCGTTCCCTGCTCGTTTAAGGCAAACAAAGCTGGATACTCAGTTCAATAAGTTTAAAGAAGCTATGAAGAAACTTCATGTTGATATACCATTTTTGGATGCGCTGACTGAGATACCAGCTTGGACAAAGTACTTAAAGTCACTCCTGACCAGGAAATATATAGCTGAAGAATATGAGACAGTCAAGTTAGCTAAAACCACTTCGGATATCATTCAGAATAAGATGCCAAAGAAATAGAAAGATCCAGGATCTTTGGGGATTTCCTGCCATATTGGCGATTCTTCATGCAAGAAAGGACTGTCGGATCTTGGTCCTAGCATCTCCATCATGCCACTCAGCCTTTGCAAAAGGCTAGGGTTTGCTGAACTTCTTCCAACTGGCATGACCATACAACTCACAGGCAATTCGATAAAATGCCCGTTAGGAATTATTGAGGATGTACCTGTCAAGGTAGGAAAAGATTCCTATGTTCCGTGTGACTTTGTCATCATGGACATAAAAGAGGATGCCATATATCCTATCATCTTTGGACGTCCGTTCCTCGCCACTGCAAGAGTTCTAATTGACGTTGAAGCAGGAACCTTGCTGCTTAGATTAGGCAAGGAAACTCTCGAATTTAAAGTTTTTGAAAGCATGAGAAGACCAAGTATGAAACAAGAAGTCTATCAGATTGATTGCATAGAGCAGATGTCACTTATGACTCAAGAGAATCATGAATCAGACGATCCATTAGAAGTCGCTCTAACAGATCCATCAGTTGATGAACCTATTGACGAACAAGTAAAGGATTGCATCGAATCCCTCGACTCTACAAAAGAAGATGTTGAGGTCATTTGTGAGGAACTTAAAGCTGAGGAAGCTACTGAAGAAACATGTGAAAAACCAGAAGCCCCCGAAATGAAGCCCCTGCCTGAGGGACTGAAGTATGTGTTTTTGGATGACCTCAAGGTTTGTCCAATAATAATAAATTTTGATCTTACGACTGAACAAGAAGATAAACTCCTGAAAGAATTGATGGAGAGGAAGAAAGTGATTGGCTATAAAATGAATGACCTCACTGGGGCTAGTCAAGCGTTGTGTATGCACAAGATCCCTATGATGGAAGATCACAAGCCAACTATTGAACATCAACGGAAACTAAATCCAAATATGAAGGAGGTAGTCTGTAAAGAGGGCATTAAACTGCTCACTGCTGGAATTATCTATCCAATATCAGACTCACCATGGGTGAGCCCAGTGCATGTGGTCCCGAAGAAAGGTGGAACAACAGTGATACGAAATGAAAACAATGAACTCATCCCCACCCGAACAGTCACAGGATGGAGGATGTGCATTGATTATAGGAAATTAAACAAGGCAACTCAAAAGGATCATTTTCCAATGCCTTTTCTTGATCAAGTATTAGAGCGGCTGGCTCATCAAGAATACTTCTGTTACCTCTATGGTTACTCTGGATTCTATCAAATACCCATACATCCAGATGACCAGGAGAAAACCACCTTCACCTGCCCATTCGGAACATACGCATTTAGAAGAATGCCGTTTGGCCTCTGTAACGCACCTGCAACTTTCCAACGTTGCATGGCTGCCATATTCGCCGGTCTAACTGAAACAATTATGGACGTTTTCATGGATGATTTTTCTGTATACGGAGATTCATTCGATTCGTGTCTAAAACACCTCTCCCATGTTCTCAAACGATGTGAAGAAGCACATCTTGTGCGGAATTGGGAGAAGTGTCATTTTATGGTAAAGGAAGGCATTGTCCTGGGCCATAGGGTCAGTAACCGAGGTATTGAAGTAGATAAGGCCAAGATTGAAGTGATTTCCAATCTCTCTATCCCTATCAATGTAAAGGAAGTTCGAGCATTCCTAGGTCATGCATGATTCTATAGACGGTTTATAAAGGACTTTTCAAAGATAACCAAGCCAATGACAAACTTGTTACTAAAGGATGTTGAATTCAATTTTGACGAAGAATGTGTTAAAAGTTTCAACACACTGAAGCATGCCCTTACAACCACACCCATCATTAGAGCTCCCGATTGGGACCACTCTTTTGAAATAATGTGTGATGCAAGTGATTATGTTGTAGGTGTTGTCTTGGGCCAATGTATAGAAAAGAAACATTATGTGATCTATTATGCATCGAAGACCCTCAATGAAGCTCAGAGGAATTATGCTACTACTGAGAAATAACTTATGGCATTCGTATATGCCTTTGACAAGTTCAGATCCTACCTAATTGGTTCAAAGGTCATTATCTACACAGATCACGCTGCCATTCATTACCTTCTGGCAAACAAAGATGCAAAACCTAGGTTAATAAGATGGATTCTCCTCCTGCAAGAATTTGATCTAGAAATATGAGATAAAAAGGGTACAAAGAATGTGGTAGCAGACCACCTCAGTCGCATCCACACTCTGGATACAGAGAAGATCTTGATTAATGATTCCCTTCCAGATGACCAACGAATGAAGGTCTCAGAAGCCACATCGTGGTACTCAGATTATGTGAACTACCTTGTTGTTGGGGTTATTCATCCCCAATGCACTGGGAATGCACTGAAGAAATTCATGCATGATGTGAAGCAATTTCACTGGGATGAGCCATATCTCTTTAAGCTATGTGATGATAGTCTTTACAGACGATGTATTACTGAGGAAGAAGCTCAATCTATTCTAGAGCATTGTCACTCTGGCCCAGTCGGAGGCCATATGAGTTCGAAGAAAACTGCTATAAAAGTTTTGCAATGTGGGTTCTTTTGGCCAACCATATCCAAAGATTCCCATGGCTTTATCCTATCATGTGACAAATGTCAAAGATCTGGCAATATAACAAAGAGAGATGAGATGCCACTGATTATGTTGCAGGAAGTAGAGATATTCGATGTTTGGGGAGTAGACTGCATGGGTCCATTCCCATCTTCACAAGGATTTTCATACATCCTAGTGGCGGTAGACTACGTCTCAAAATGGGTTGAATCCATACCAACCGTCACTAGTGATTCCAAACCCATCATCAAATTATTCAAAGATATTATCTTCCCCCGTTTTAGAGTACCACGAACTGTGATATCTGATGGAGGGTCACATTTTCTAGAAAGAAGCTTTGAAGCGTTACTGAGAAAGTATGGTGCAACGCACAAGGTAGCCTCGCCCTACCATCCACAAACAAGTGGACATGTAGAGGTTTCTAACCGTCAACTCAAGGCTATTCTGGAAAAAACTGTAGGCCGCAATCAGAAGGATTGGTCAGTGAAAATCAATGACGCATTATGGGCCTATCGAATTGCTTATAAAACTCCCCTCGGGACTACACCTTTTTGATTAACATATGGAAAGGCTTGCCACCTTCCATTCGAATTGGAATACAAGGCATGGTGGGCAATTAAACAACTGAATTTTGACATGAAGAAAGCGGGCCAAGCCAAGATTCGGCAACTCCAAGAGTTGGATGAACTCAGGATGACAGCTTATGAGAATGCACGAATCTACAAAGAACATACCAAACTTTGGCATGATGGTCATTTGAAAAGAAAAGACATACAAGTGGGAGACCAAGTTCTGCTATTCAACTCAAGGTTGAAATTATTCATAGGGAAACTCCACTCTCGTTGGTCTGGACCATACATTGTTAAAAGCATCTCCCCACATGGTGCTTTCTCTTTATGGAGTGAAAAGTCGGGCGAATTCGTGGCAAATGGTCAACGTTTGAAAAGATATTTCACCACAACCGACATAAGTACCGAAGCAATAATAGATCTCTCCAATCCAAAGGAACCACCTTGAAGTTGAAAATATCAAGTCGAGCCATCGATGTAAAACAAAGGTCCTTGTCAGGAGGCAACCCAATAAATAAATTCGAATTTAGTTTTAATTTGAATTAGAAATTTTTCCTTAATTTTGTTTTTACCTTTTAGATAATTTTGCACCAAATAAAATTCACATCGCGAGATGCTATCTTGAGTTCTGATTGATCTTTCTTTTCCAGATTTTCAGATGGAGGACGCACGCTGTCTGGAATGCAACCACATCTCATGGTCCAACCGGCACGAAGTTTCCCCTCCATCTCGGATTTAGAGTTTGCTCGGGACGAGCAAATTTCTAAGTTCGGGGTGGAGGGTGGGTGGTACGTATCTTACTCTCCACCTTCACCCATCGTTGCAATTTTGACCTAAATTTTCAATTTTTTTCGAATAAAATTTCCAAAATTTTAAAGTTTTCAAAAGAAATTTGAACAGATACTTGATGAAATTTTGACATGTTTTCAATTTCTATACTTTTTTCACTATACCTTCCTTATTCAAAGAAGATCCTCAAAAGGACCTTCTTCTGAAAACTAGCCTTTTGATTGAAATCATCTTGTGAAGCTTATGATTCCTAACATCATGATACTTATACAAAAATGACAAGTGTCTGTCAAACTGATAGGGATCAAACACATCGTGCTTCCTAACTGACTAGTGGAACAATAGCATGGAATCCCCACCGGACCCTCATCAAGTCATTATTTGAGAAGAGTTTGATAAAGAGAACAACCCGGTCCACTGAATTGTAAATCAAGTTGCACTCTGATCTGAACTCTCTTCTACACTTCTTCTATCATAGAAACAAAATAGCCAAAATAGTGCCAAACCCTAAGTTCGGGGTGGCACGCCTCTTCCCCCTATTTATCCGCTTCTTCCATACCCCTCGTAAATTAATAGGGGCGTACAACCAAAAATGCAATCTCGAGTCGAATAGAGGAGAGATTTGCACACGAAAAGATGCCAAAGCGCACACAAAAAAGAAATGTAATCTCGAGTCGAATAGAGACGAGATTCACACAAAAAAATACAATAAAGGAAATTGCAAAACAAATAAAAAGAAAATCTCAAGTCAAATAGAGGAGAGATTTATTTCTTCCTTCCATATCACCCTTCACTCCCTTTTCTACCTATTGGCACAATGAATGCCTCCACTACCCTGAAAAACACCAGTGTCAGATCAAGTGCACACTTGTTATTCTGCGGGTATCTCTGGACTCTTACAAAACTCTTTGACATGCTTGTTGTTGGAAAAAGTGAGGAGGAAGTGATATTGGAAAGTGAGCTCAGGAATGAAGATATGGTAAGATGTGTTTAGTGGTCTCAGGAGGTTGAGATACTGAGTCATACTGCGCAGAAAGAAAACAATCATGATGTGAAGATGAGGCAATCACATGACCATAAAGTATTCATTTGACGACTGTTTCAGATTTTGTGTTACTCGAGGACGAGCAATGTTTAAGTTTGGGGTGTTCAGATGAATGCATATTGATCATGACTTTCAGTCTCTTTCTTCGGCTCTTTTTGATTAAATACATCCAATTACAATTACTAAATATCAAAATGTGCAAAATTTCCTAATTGGTTCAATTATCAAGGTTTCTAACTGAGTTTATATCGATTTTATGCAGGTCTTGATGAGGTCGAACAATCAGCTGGGACCCACCCATATCTGTCCTTGATCTACTCTCACTCACCCTCGGTCTTGACCATATGGTCTTGCCCATACGGTCTCGCCCATACGGTTTCATCCATATGGTCTCAAGACCGCATGGACATACTCACCTCGAGACCGTTTGGAGATTACCGATCTGTAAAACCGTTTGGAGAGTACCGGTCTACGAGACCATTTGGAGCCGGACTACGAGACCGTTTGAGGAGCACCGGTCTGCGAGACCGTTTGACACAACTGCAAAATCGTTTGATCATCCGGTGTCTGAGATCGATTGGAGAATGCAACACCAAACCGTTTGGAAGAGCCACGTGCATGAGGACCACATGCGAACAAGATCGTTTAATAGTTGAACCCAAGACCGTTTGGTCTTTTTGAGCAACATGCATGACCGAATAGAGCAAAACCGTTTGCACAAACACAACCAAACCGTTTGGATAAATCACGTGCTTGAGTATCACATGCATGCTAGACCGTTGAGTTGACTTGCGGCAGCAATGTAGATCGTCTGGACGAAAGTTTGGCCAAAACCGTTTGATAAGCAAATGGTTTACAGGCCGTTTGCTATGACAACTAAACCGTTTTGCCGCAACAACATGAAGACCATTTGATAAATTTAGAAAAACTGCCAATACCAAAATCGTTTGAATGAGTTACATGCATGAGACCGAATGTGAAAAGGCATGCACATGCAGGACCGAATGGAATTGAAGATCGTTTGATGATGCCAAACCGTTAAAGCCAAGCAATGCATGAAACCGTTTAGCCCCAACTCACCAAACCGTTTGGACTTGATAACTCAAGACCGTTTGTTGCTGCTGGATTTCAAAACCGTTTGAGCAATCATTGCATGAAAACCGAATGCGGTGCGCGAAGATCGTTTACTTTTGCTGAAGTATGAGACCGTTTGAGCTGGCTTGCGACAGCAATGCAGAGTTTGCATAAAAGCAACGTGAAGACCGTTTGCTCGAGCTGCATGAAGACCGTTTAAGCAATTGCATGCAAACCTAATGGAATACCAAATCGAATGGAAAAGTGGCAGCAAAACATGAAGACCGTTTGGTCAGTTTGTATCAAACCATATGATCACCAAACCGTTTAATAAAGTGGGTATGCAATGAACCCGTTTGAAATAGATATTTACCAAAACCGTTTGGGCACTTAAAACAACAAATCGTTTGGACTCACACCAAAAATGTGAGGGCCAAACCCGAACCTATAAATAGGACCAGCAAGGTCCTCATTTGGCTATCGGTTCCGGGACGCCGACAGGCTGCCTGTAGACAGGTCCGATCCAGTTCCGTCCACACTGCCACTTCACCTACCGTTCCTGTTGCAACTCAAGGAGACTGAGAAGAGAAGAAAGGAGGAGTGAGAAAGACTGCCTGGCCTGTCTTGGCATCCCTCATTCTTCCAGATATGCTCTGACACGACGTAGAAGACTGCATCATCTTCACCGAGCTGTGACTACCTTCGGCATCATGCTCATGGCGGATTTCTCTCTCTTTCTTATCCTTCTTATTTCTCGCATCATGAGCGAGTAGTTTCTTTTCGCTGGGGTGCGGGGACTAGCCCCGCTGCCCATGCAAGCATGTTCTTTTGTTAAACGTTCATGGCAATGTATATAATTTTTCATTTCGTTGTTAATTGTTAAAATTTGTAGTTGGTTACTTGCTTGCTTTCATCTTGTTCTTCCCTATGTTGTGACAACTTCTATATGTAGGGTAGAATGGTGATTTACGAAGTTGACTCCTTGACGAGAACTTCCGATAGGATTCCTTGAGGTCGTAAGTGTGTGATCCGTAAGGGGACGAGACATCTAACCTACGGTGATGCTTCTGTAGCCTAAACATCCCTCAGGGAAGGCCACAGCCTTAGTTGGATTTTGTACCGTCTTTGTTAATCGTCGATATTTGCTTGTAGATTAATCACCTGTTTGCTTACCGTTTAGCGCGATTGACTCCCAGACTAGAAATAGAAAGGGGTTCTTTGAGGTCGTAAGTGTATGATTCGGGAGGGGGCGAGACATCTAGCCCACGGTGACGCTTCTATGGTCTAAATATCCCTCAGGGAGGACCACAAACTTAGTTGGATATTGTATCTTCGGAGCCGTAAGTATATGATATGGATGGTGACGAGACATCTGATACCTAAGGTGATGCTTACGCAAGCCTAACGCCCGTATGGGGGGTTTTGCAGCAGCTCTATTTGGATAGTTATATCTTGCCTGAATGTTTGATGTTTGGATGTGTTTGTATGTGCATTGGTGGTGAAACCCGAGACCATCCCAGCAATTTCATATCATTAATCTAGATCCAACTTTAATTCGACTTTTTATTTTTCTGCAATTAGTGTAATTAACCTCAACCAAATCAATCATTCTAAATATTAATCTTACTCGAGCTAGATTCGACTGGCAAAGATTCTTAAAAATGTTGTCCTTTGGGATTCGACCCTTAACTATACTGTGATAGGACTCGTTCGCTTGCGGGTGGTATTATTGCATATTGGTTTTAGTAAAAACTTTGGGATTTCAACCTCGAGTGAGTTTGTTAGTGTGATATTTATCACGTCATAGAAGAAAAAAGATAGTCCATCTAGGATAGATTATTCTCGTCTTGTGTGTTATGAAATTTCCAAATGCAAGATACAACACTCTGAAGTCTATAGAATTGTTGCTTCCGAAAATGATATTGACCACTCATACCGCATTTACATGATTGCTTTAATTAAATTCAGATTTATTTATGTTCGGCTAGAGTAGTTAGGGTGGTTGAGGAATCCGGATTCCAACCTTACCGAATCATTCTACGAAAGACACTCCACCCTAATTTGGCGCGCGAGGGGGGTGACCGGACCACACCCTCTCATGCTTTGAAATTTTACCATTCCGGACTTGCTCGAAACAGGTTCTCTCAGTTATAAAAAAATCAGATTTATTCATATTTTGATGTTATGTCATTGCAAGAAAAGAATATTAAACACCCTCTCTAGTCCTTTGAACAATTGACTCATGTTGTGATCGTTCATCTCCCTCTCCCCGCACAATTTTCTTCACCTGCTTCTCTTTATTTCTTGGACTCCCTCTTTCATTCTCTCCCCGCATATTTTTACCTAACTGCTTCTTTTGACTTTTCGGAGCCCCTACTTTATTCTCTTTTCCTTTTATAACTTCCAATCTCTTCAACTTCTCCCTACATTCTCGTGTGTAGCGGTCGTTTTAATCATAACACTCAAGCCACATACTTCAATAATCAAAACACATGCGAACCTTAGAAATTTAATAAATGCAATAGGCCATGAACAGGGGCGGGTGAGGCCAATGAAAAGTGAGTCTTTGAAGTTGAACCGTTAGGCAGACAACGGGTGAATAAGGGTGTAAACGGTGCGGGTACGATGCGAGTTTGACCATATCCATCTTATTTAACGGGTCCGTCCGGTTCTAGACCCGCATAATAAAAAAATTAGACTTGCACCATACCTGTACCTACATTGATAATGGGTTTGCGGTGCGGGTATGCAGGTAAGCGGTTCCATATAGAACATCATATTCTTATTGTAAGAAAATTATGATTATATTATCTTTGTATTAATACTACGAGATGTTGCTATCATATAGTATATTAACATGCAATAGTTACATTAAATAACTTTGTAGATTCAAGATTAGTTGAATTAATTTGTAACATATTTGTAGTCATCATCATAATGTTTTAATTATGTAGCATATCTTGTAACTATTTTGATTTTAAGTTTAAATATGTTGCTCATGATTGAAATTAGAATAGTTATCTCAATTAGATGACTAGTCTCAACCTTATTAAAATTAAAGTGGGACATAATTTCAAGTGTTATATTAGTTAGGTTAGGAAAGTATGATATAAATATCATATTATCTAAGTAGTTATCTATGTATACCGGGTCTACGGGTCTAGCGGGTCTAGGTCTAAGCATATCCATTGGTGGACCCGCTTATATGCGGGTCCAAGGGTATGCGGGTCCACGGGTATGCGAGTATAAGAATTTAGACCCGTGAAGGGTCTTTAAAGGGTTCAGATTCACGGATCCGCAGGTCTACCCGTATCCATTTACAACCCTATGGGTGAGTCCTTGGCATCAGGCCTTGGGTCAGAATATACTCTTTCTAAGAAAGACAAAATGAGGAACATTTATATTTTCTTTGGACCCTACAAAAAGTACTTAGAGAATTTTCAAACATCAAGTTTAGAGAAGCATCAATCGTATATTTCAAATTGTTTTGTTCTATAAGTTCTCAACATGTCTAGAATATTATCCATCAAAAAAGCAACATTGACTCGACTTACCATTTTGTATTAGCAAAATCCCAACCACATAATCTATATCATCTACATACATAGTTATGGGGTTTAAAAAATGAAAGAAAGTTGGCGAAGTTAACTATGCATTCATAACACATATCCGAATAGATCCTTGCTCTCCCAACAATACACCTCACAAGTCTTTTAATATCTGATACTCTAGAAAGGACACAATGTCAAGAGTTATAGAACAACAATTAACAAGTTTTTTAACTAGACTACTCATTTGATACTACTCATGCTTTTCCTTCAAACCTTGTGTATTTTAAGAGAACGTTGGATCCTAATCTTCCAAAAAAATTGGTACTAATATTGAGATGATTCATTTCTCAACATAGAAATGATGTTGCTAAGGTGAATCTAGATAATTCTCTTGGAAATGCCAGCTATACTTCATCACTAATTCAAAAATATTGTTTGTACATTTTTTCATCAAAATTTCTACAAGCTATCTTGTGGAATACTTTAAAACACCATATTTCTTGATGTTGATGAGGCTCAAAATGATTAAAATAGGGAAAACATATATATACTTGTTATATTTGTTGATAAGGAATTTTTTTTAAGGAGTTATTCCTTGATGTCGTGTATGTTTTAGATACCAATTCTCTATACTAGAAAAGAAATTTTGTATTTTTTTATTACGAGATGATTTAAGTGTGCAATATTTTTTTTTATGCACGTGGTGCTTCAAGTAATATGCATGTAGAGTGGAATCAAGCTATATTTTTGAATAACATGCATCAACCTATTACATTGATTATTTTTACATAAACTTCTATTGTGCTTGGGTTGTATCCTCCAGAGAAGTTATTACTACACACAAACACACACACACATATATATATGTGTGTATATATATATATATATATATGTGTGTGTGTGTGTGTATACATATATATACATATATATAATAGTAATTCATACTATTTTTGGAGTTCAAAATATGACGAAGAATTACACTCTACACATCTTGATAAAATTACCAAAAAATTACATGAAAGGATCTTGAAACATTATGGACACAAACCATATTGGGACCTTACAATACCCCGATGATACTCAATGGATTATGCACTACTTCTCAATATGTAGCTCAATATTAATGTATGATCCAATATGTTCATTGTTGTGCAATGTCACTGAAAATAGAGATCGCTCTTAATATGAACTTGTATTCTAATTTGTATTGTAGAGTGAGGAACAAGATAAAAAAACGATTGTGATAGGTTTAACTTTAGTACAAGGTCTTTTTTTCAAGATACGGGAAGATGGTCGGACCGACTTCTTTGATTCAATGAACTCATTTCCTATTGAGAAAATCTTCTTGGGCTTATATACACCAAATTCATGCACATTTAGACATCAATATGATGAGACACCAATAGAGCATCACTACTAATTTGATATATTAGTCTCTATAATGGATTCTTAACTATGTGTTAAACTGTAGAGTCAACAAACATATAATGAAGATTCTTCATCTTCAATCTTCTTTAGATCTAGGAGATGATTACAAATGTTTTTGATGATAGAGACATTTTTATGATGAACTGTATCAACCCCAAGAAGATAAGGATGATTTGGTGTTTAAGTTGAATGTTATATCATTGTGTTTTTTCTAATCCTAGGATGTAAATATTAACATGAATTTCTAATTTATCTCAAAAATTAGTTCAAACTCAAAAAAAAATTACAAAAAGCTTTGCAGGGTTATTCAACTGGTGCTAACACTTCTAATCTAATTTAATCTAAACAAATATTTTTTATGCTATATAAATTGTGAAGATCAGGCTGTGTAACAAGATGAAAGATGTTTTTATCACTAATTTCTTAAGTACACATTATAATTGCATATTTATATCCGATGACCTTATATCTGATGACATCATTGATGAATTTTACATTACAAAAAACCATAAAGAACAACTCAAACAATCACATGTAAACATACTTCTCAATATCATTTCATTTGATGACATATGACTATTTTCTACTTTAATTAATTGGCAAGTTACTGGCTCCATTCTGCTTACAGTCGTGATGCCATTGACAAGCATTTTATCTATATATAATAATAAAACCATTCATGTTTATTGAGATTAGGGGTGGACATATTTTGTTCGATTCGATTCACTAATAAAACTACAAACCAAATCATACATATCGATTTGAAAATTTTCAAACTAAACTAAACTGTTAACTAGCCCAAAACTAAATCAAACTAAACTATTGATTTCTAGTTTAGTCACGTTTAGTTTGGTTTCAAATAATTATAAAGATTCATGTTATATTTTTAATGAAAAATTCCACCAATTTCATCATCTTAATCAATACATCTAGCATGACAGACAAACTTCAGATCAAAAACACATTATTTAGAAATTGGTAATATGCATATATAAATTGTATAGTTAGATAGTGTCCAACTAACTTCAAATAATTATACCTTATACCACATGGTTTGAAATTATGAAAGTCTTAGTCTCATTTATTTAGCATTACTTCAATACATTAACATATACAAACTTATTAAGCTTCGTAAAATTTAATTTAGATAGGTATTTTTCAAAATATAAGTATATATTTTAATAATATATATTGTTGTTTGGTTTGGTTAAACTACACCCTGAAACTGAACCGAACTATTATTGAACTAAACCAAACCATTCACCCCTATAAAACCAAACCAAACTAGTCAGTTTGATTCAATTTGTTGAGTTAAATGGTCTGATTTAGTTTCTTCTCCAGCCGTAATTGTAAATTGGTAATGAAGAGGTTCTACCTTGTTTTAGAAAAACCCACATATCACATAAGACAAAAATTATTTTCAGGTGGACTCAATATGTTTTTTTTAATATTTACATGCCATTGTTTGTGGCAACACAATACATTATGTAACTAGTGCCGTTAGGCACATCTCTAGAAATTAAAAATGACTAGAATAGATTCCGCAACTAGTTCGTCCTTTTTGGATTTGAAAGTACCGATCAAGCAAAAGTTATAGAGATCTATACACGGATGGCCGAGGTGAATAAAATATCCACAACAAGATGCGTGTGCTTTAACCACGTATTTATCCAACATTTCACAAATATGAGACATTGCCAATGTGTAGACCATTATATGTAAGTGTAAGTTTTGAAAATTTTCCTTTCTATGAAAATTTGAATAACTTTTTGCTAAGTTATAGCCTAGTGATCATATGCTCGTTATGTATTCTGCTAATGTTTGACACTGCGATAAACAGTTTTTTGGGGGAATTTTATTGTAGCTGGCTTCACCCACATGTGATTTGTGGATCCACCGGTGGCCCTTGGTAACGGCTTTTTGATAACTTGAAACTGAGCGTTCCTACCCAATAAACTTTCCACATGGATTCTTATTGTAGTGCTCCCACAAGTTGAGCCATCCTTCACCTCCACCTGGTTGCCATTAGTGGGCTGTTTGGAAAGAGTAGCGATACCAGTATCTTTTCCTATCACCCTATTTGATAACCAGACGTGGGTAAGATTATTTATTCAACACTTTTTCTACCAATTTTTATAGTTATATATTGGGAATATGCACAACAGCCTATTAACAGCTCCGAAATCTGGACATCCGAGTCAATTCTCACCCACCCCAACAACCCACCCCAACATGATCATTGTTGTGTATGCTTACATTATGGGTGGTTGAAATTTTTAGAAAAAAATTTCATTAAGATGGCGATCCTCCCGGTGAACTGACTATATCCTGAAGTGAACTAGTAATCATTCATCTCCAAACGGATTCTCAATCCGGTTAGATACACGTCTCAATCGAATTCCGAACGTTCTTTTATGTTAGAAATCTGCCTGCATGACTGCAGGTATGCAGCTGATGTAACATATGTTAGAGCCAATTTGGTAGGATGTAGTTAGTGAAAAAATAGGGGTTTAAAACTATGGATATGAAATGGATATTTTTAAAGTGCACAAATTTCATTTGGTTTGATGTCTTTACGGCATGTTTGGTTTGTAGTATAATAGTTGGGATAGGACTTGAATTCTATCAATAATCCCAAACCTATGCTTGTTTGCGTAAAAAGTACACAAGGATAATAATCCCTCCGGAACAAAAATCTCATCTGAATGAAACTTTTCATGAATTCCGCACCCCCCAAAGTATTAGGTGGCAGGGGCGTAGCCAGGGGGGCTGCTAGGGCTTTAACCCCCCACCCCACCCCCAACCAAAATAATCCAAAGTATGTATATATATATATATATATATATATATATATATATATATATATATATATATGTTTGTCGTTGATGCTATATACATATTAAACATCTGTGAATTGTAGTCAAGGATAAGATGTAGGCGGACTGGTTGGGCAGTGTTTGTGCATGCTTTAAGCCTAGGTTCAAACCCAGCATAGTCATTTTTCGCTCCAAAAACATAAAATTTACTACTCAGTCCCTCTTATTTCAACTAATAGCTAGTAAATATATTTTAGCCTCCCCTGTTAAGTTTCTAGTTCCGCCCCTGTTAGGACACCCGAACAAAAATGGAAACTATTGTCGATGTGTGATCGAAAACTTTCTTGCATGTGTGTTGCAGCCGCGGCAAAAAAACTAGTTCTTTATTAATTGATGTGTGTTTTGGGCACTGCCATACTTTCTTTGCAACGATCGTGATCTGAATCTGCTATAGAAATCTGATGCTCTGTCTTTTGATAGAGGCCCCAAAGGATCCACCCCAAAAGACATGTCCAATGGGGGGGAGTGCCCTTAGAGTATATCAGCCCTCTCTAGCTGCCCATACAGTCGAAGTGAGACTATTGAGTCTGTAACAATCCATCCCCCTTAAGGTCCGACGCCCACGGCGGATTCATGATAATTGACCCTGGCTTCCACACCAGGCTCAGCTGAAGTGGCTTTAACACTTGACCAAGGCCAACTTATACACCATGGGCCCTCTCTGGAGTGGCTTGGAATCACTCACTCGGGCCTTAAGTGGGCTGAAAGGCTTTGATACCAATTGATAGAGGCCTCAAAGGATCCATCCCAAAAGACATGTCCAGGGGGGGGGGGAGTGCCCTTGGAGTATATCATCCCTCTCTAGCTGCTCAAACTAAGATCTTTTTCTATCCAAAACAGCTGCTCGATCTTTTATAAACAAGCACTTCATATTCATCTTGATCATCGGAATGTGCTATTGCTTGACAAGATCTTGCTTGCTGGTCCCCTTTATTATTTTTGTTTTGCTGATTCGTGATTAACAACGTCAAAGATTAACCAACGGGTACCTCTTCTTTTTTTCGGTTGTTATACATACATGATGATGGAACACATAATTAGTAATTCGTGCATTCTGTAAACTTCAAAACAATTGAACTTATAAAATATGAAGACTGGAAAGTTGTGCTTGATTTTTATGGAAATTATTAACTTTTCAAATTTAACTTCGATGATTGCAAAATTAACTTCTTAGCAATTGACATTGATCTAGATAGTTATGAAAATAATATTATAAGAATAATTTAAATGATTAGATAAAGTCATCACGTGTCCTATCATGTGTTGCATCCAAACATAGGATGAGATCGTCAAAGCTCCCATCCTCTATTTATACCATCCAATCTCATCCTCTTGTATATCCTATTATAATTCTTTCTTGCGAACCAAACATGCCGGTAATACTTATTGAATTGACGTCTCTTATTTGGTTAGTTGTGCTAGCGGACTCCCGAAAAGCCAGAAGAGAAAGGCAGCACGGAGCGGAAAATAGATGGGCCCAAAGAGCAGCACGTATAAATATTCACAGAGACATGGATAGCGGTGGCAAGATGCTGTGAATAAATAAGTAATCAAATTGCTTTGCACCGTCCCGCGCTGTGATAGAGCGTCGTACCTTTTTCAGGAATGGGTAAGCAACTGTGTGAAGTTGCTAAACAGCCAACTACACCCAGACGCATTCTAATTCAGGAAACCAAATTACACCCTACCAAATTGGCCCTTACGGTCGAACTACCCATCAACCAACAACTTACATTTATTTTTCTCCCACAAATAAATTTATTTATTTCAAAAAAAAATATTTTCCTTCTACTTCTAGGCTAGATATAATACGTGACCCACCCACAATCATAATTCTATATTTTTTTCGCTACGTGTAAAAGCAGTACTTAATTAATATCGAGTTAATATCATCAGTAATAAAGAATTAGACTCGTAATAATCTAGAATAGTATGTATAGTCAGACAAGTTATTAGTATGCTATGTTTATCAATAAATTAATAAAGTTATTATATAATATCACCTCATCCTCTAATATACTTCTAATATAATACTGTTTATGCGCATCATTTATTTGTAAAATCTACATTGTATTTATCATAATTATTTTTGAGCATTATTTAATTTAAAAATACACACTATACAATATATAAATATACAATGGATGGAGAGAGGAACGAAAGAAATGAAAGATACTAAAAGGAGTGAGAGGGTGTAATAATAATAAATATAAAGACGAAGATAGTGGATGAAAGGAGAAAGTGTAATGCATTTATAGAAATGAGATAGCGGATGGATAGAGAGGATGTAATAAATACAAAGAGAGAGAGAGTGTGGATGAAAAGAGAGAGAGACCCAATAAATCATACAAAAAAATTTAGTATTGTTCAAGTCTAAAGTAGGTATTGTAGTATTTATCAATGAGCATTGTTTATTTGTAGAATACAAACTGTAGTTATGCGACTTATTTATAAACACAATTTAATTTTAAAATAACATTGTAATATATATATATACGTATTATTGATTTAAAAGTATGTATATAGTTATAAACAAATGATACATCAATGTATGAATACACAACATTGTTTAATGGTATAATTTTAATCTTAAATTTATAATATTCTTAATGACTTCTATCACTACTAAAAACTACTTGTATTTTATTTATTCTCTCATTCGGCTGAAAAATCTTTCAATACGAACTCTATGCAAAAATCTTCTGTGTGCTACGTTAAAAGTCGCTTCATATTCTGTACATGTTTGTGTAACTCAAGGTCTAGGTTTAAGAGTTGGTGGAGAAGGTGTGCACCATATCACTACTCTTTCTATCGTCATGTTTGATAGTAAGATGTGTTGATAACCAGGCGTGGAGAAGAGCAATTATTGTCCTGAAATTTCAAAAACATAAAAAATAAGGAGAGTATGTTCATGCAATTGGAAAGAACAAAATATAAGAATTAAAAAGAAGAGATAAAGATGGAGAAAGAGCAAGTGAAAATAATTATAATTGTTTGTGATTATCTCTTTTTAGTAAGGAAAAGATTATAATTTTTATTATGAGTATTGTCATATATCTATACTTAATTGATGAATAATTTTTAGTTTATGAGTGGAATTATCAATTTATGCTTACTATTTTTTATGTAAGTAATATTAATTATTATTACTAGTATATATATTATGTGTATTGTATTATTTATTTATAGTACTATTTTTGGTCATGAGTATCATATATATATTACGTGTATTACACTATGAATTTTATGTTATCTCTCTACCACTACTATGTTTTTCTCTCCCTCCCTCCTCCAGTATTCACTCCAACAGTTCCCATTATCTCCACTATTCACTCCAGTCTAGTGTCTCTCTCTTTACTTTCTCCTTTAACTAACCCATTACACACATTTTTCTCGTGATTGTGTGCTACCCTTATATCAGGTGTTAGGCTACATACACTCATCTCCGTCCCCCACTCGATCATTGGGAGTTGTTGTTTGTTGTGAAAAACGGTCCACTTTCTCTATATTAATATGAGTGATTATGAGGAGAGAATAAAAAAAGGAATCACGGTTGTTGTAAGTCCCTCCCATTAACTCCACTGTAAATTTCTTGCAGAGCAACCATTAAATATGAAGAAAAAGAGAATTATTTTGTTATAATTTTCAAACCTTAAGGGATTTTTTGCTAAAATAAAAATTATCTGGCTCCTTATAAAAATATATTTGAACAAGATTAATGTTTTCATACTTTAGAGAAAATATAATATGAGAGACATATATATCTCACTTCTCTCATATAAAATGAATATTTTTTAGTATCTTACCTATGTGTACTTCTGTCGTACTGTATGATTTTTTTTAATATAGTACTGAAACCCGTTGTGAAATAGGGACAACTGATAAGACAATCGAAATAAAAATGTAATGAATGATTTCCTAATTAATGAGATCGCGTCAACAAAAATATATCTAGAAAAGAAGGTAACAAGAGATATACCTGGTCCCGCAGCAAGTCCAACGACAACTTTGCAGCATTCTACTTCTTTCACAGGAAACACTCAAACAACTGGTGGTCGTGACCTCCTACTGTAATACCACGAACAACGGTGGTTGTTGTCTTCCTAGCGGGCGACAACATGCTTCACACCTCTACGTAGTCCACACAGACCACTAGAACTTCATGTTGCGTAACCAGAGATAATAGGAAGTAGTTGTCCTTCAAACTTCAACCTGCTAGGGTTGATTCGCTCTCCCGTGTTGTCCCTCTCTTTTGCGGGTAGGATTTGCTCAGGCTCTCAAGTTACTAAAACTGTGAGAGGACAACAATTTTCAGAGCTTGTTGTTGTATCATCAAAAGACTAGACTGCCCCCCCCCCCCTTTATATAGGATGGACAGGGTCAGGCTTTCCAGATCATCTGGGAGTCAAAGAGATGAAATTCCATAAATTTTCTAGAAGTTACCAACATCAAAGCAGTCAATTCATAGATGTACTGATTGGTTCACAGTTGAAACGATCGGTTTAACACTTGAATTGGCATGTTCTGTAACGACCGCCACCAAACCGACAGCCAAATCGTTACTAATTATGCGGAAATAACATAAACAACGGATTAACAAAATCACTAAAATTTAAAATCATTTTTGCAAGGAGATCCTCTCCCAGGAACTCTTACTGAAAGATCCAAAACTTATATATATCATGATTCACATTGTAAAAACATTGTTTCTTCTCATCTCGAGGATGACATATAACAATTGCTCAATCAACACATATACTAAAGCAACATAAAACCTCGAGGCATACAAGCCAAAATCCTCAGATCATTCATGAAACCATTACGAACTGACTCCAAGGACCTGAGAGTACATAGACGACACATAAGACTTCTATCTACAAAATATGACAGACAGTGTACTCAACCTGAGTTGTTACTGTTACCCCAGCTGATGTTCCTCTTCTACAGAAAGGTCTCCACCGCCTCATGCATGTCTACCTAAAAAATTGTATATCCCACGGGGTGAGACAATTGTCCCAGCAAGAGATATAACTCTCTGCCGACCATATTATTATTACATATAAACATTATAAAATTGAGCAGGGGTTCTTTTATATTAACAGGCAAAATTAATCATTGTATGAACACAAAAAAGTAATCTCCTTACTTAAGGAAAATGATGCATCTACCCATAGTAGAGTAATAAACCATCTATCTACTTTACAAGGAATGTAAAGAAACATAAATAGCATCCATCAACTAAGATGTATAATTGAATTGCGCATCAAACAATGTTTTCCGTATTCGATCCTTAAGCAAATATACTACACGGCTGATCATATTTTACAATCACACTTATGCCCTGAGGAGATGAAGTATACCCCGTTCATGCTCCAACTGACCATAAACTTTGCACAAGTCGGTACCATATAAGGTCATTGGAAGAGCCAGCTGCCAAGACCTCACCTGTCTCGGTCAGTACGAGACCACTGGCAGTGACATCTCATGTCAATCTGCAAATAGAGCGTGCCAGGGTACAAGGCATCTTCGCTCATAGATGTAGCGTCAGCATGCACTCTCTTAGGGGAACATCTACTAACAATCGTCCCCAGTTATGAAATTACTGAGTCATGGCACACAACCATACTCTGAGCCACGAGCCAGTTCATCGTGCTCTATTGAGTCTAAGACCGTAGTCACACTCGAGCCAGGATATGACATATAGCGGAATCCCCATTTATTTTGAGTTCGTAAGGGGACCGACTCACACATGGTCGTCCATACTTACGCCCCCACATATTCAAAAATATGCACTCCGGGTTATGTTGTGGGAAACCCATTTCACCATTCAGCATATCCTGACGCTGATGGATCTATGGTCAGGGCAACATTTTGATGGTTTCTAATGATATATTAAGTGCATTACAATATTCTTTTAGCATCAAACATGTTATAAGCATCAATCATAAACAACAACGAAAGCTGTAATACATATATTGAGTACTTTTCAAATCTTTAGAACACATTTAGATGCATAACACTTGGGATTTCAGTCCCTTATCACATTACTGGGAATTCTCATCCCTTCACATCATCATCATCATGATTACTGGATCTGGGTATTCAAACCCTTAGATTACCACATAGCATTGTTACCTCTGTAATAGGTAACTATTACCTCTAGGTCCTCAGACCAAGTTATTCATCATACTTATTGCACAAGTATTTCACATGGCTCACAAAGCCCATTTAAACATCTTGTCACCTCTCACTAAGCAACAATTATTCACATGGATCACAAAGCCCATTTAAACATCTTGTCACCTCTCACTAGGCAACAATTATTCACATGGCTCACAAGGCCCATTTAAACATCTTATCACCTCTCACTAGGCAACAATTATTCACATGGCTCACAAGGCCCATTAAACATCTTGTCACCTCTCACTAGGCAACAATTATCTTTTAGGTCATCAGACCACATAAGAATTATATTTATTATACAAGTATTTAACATGTTTCACAAGGCTTATTCAATAAGAGAAATACAAACTTCCCATTATTAGGGTTAGGGTTTCCCTTTATAGCCGAATAGGGTTTCAAGTTCATATTATCAATCCAAACTCTAATTCATTGTTCCACACATCTAGGAGCATACTGTAACACCCCTGACCTGGGTTATGGCTTAACCCTAAGAGTTTTTCTTAAGTAAGTTACTTACAAAATAATTCTAATCCTTTGAAAAGTAATTAAGGCTTCTTGTGAAGTTTATTGTCAAGTTTGAGCTTAATTGCAAACTATTTGTACATTAATTGATAGTCTGAGTGAAATGTGTAATTTACCCAATATGAGGGGTTACATTGCAAAATGTCACATGTTGAATGTGTTCTAAGTGTTTTAATATCATAATAGAGAGATTCATGCTAATGGCATGTGGAAAGCCTAAATCCCAAGTTATAACTTGTTTAAGCAATGCTAGTACTTTGTGTACCAATTTTGGTACAAGTTGTAATTTGCCCAATATATGTGGTTAAAATACAAAAATACCACCTCTAGAGTGTCCCTACTCCCTATATGTATATTTTAGAGGAAAGACAAAGAATGAGACATTATGTTTGAATCATCTTTGAATGATGATGCTCTTGGTGATGACTAGGCCAAGAAAGAATTAAAGGTGAAGTCTTATAAGTGTTGTATCGAGTTGTGGACTTGATATAGGAGTCCTATCGGCTAAGGAACCATAGTAGGAGCCTCTTATCAGTTTTTTGAGCCTTGGAAAAGGCCAAGTTGGGAAAAGGCACCACAAGGAGGTGGCCCATGATGATTTGCAAGTTCCTTTGCAAAATTGTATCAGATTGCCATAATGATGAGATAAAGATGAGGAAACTTATCCAAGAAGATAAAGGATGGCCGAGATATTGTCTCTAGCTTATCCTCAAGGTTCTTGCATGGAAAGATATATATGTGTGCATGCATGGAAACGTGTCAACCATGCATGGCCACGTGTCATCTAGTATCTTGAGGTGAAGACACCTCTTATACACTTTATCTCATGAACCCAAGTATATATACTTCACCTTTCACCAACTTATGAAAGTTTACGATCCTCACAATCATATACCTTGGAGATATCATGCAAAGCCCCTTCGGTATCATGAAAAGTAGCTCAAGGAGAAAGGAGAGCTCAAGCACCAAGCTTTAGGTAAGGCTTTGGTCATCTTCAACCTTGGTTGAAGTAGGATATTGGTGTATGAATACTCCTTTCTTTCCTTCTTCACCAAGTACTTAACTATGGTGATTTGTTGTCTATGAAAGAGTTGTGAACGATCTTTGGACTTTGGAGAAGTTCATCTTCAACCTTATGACGTGAAGCTTTGGAGCTTGGAGCTTTGAAGTTATTCACAAGGCGGGTTATATAACTTGAACTCAATCATATTATTATTTGTCACCTAACTTGCTATTCTTAATGATCTACTTTTAATTCTGAGATCTTCTTGAATAGTTGATGAAATTATGATTTCTAGTAGTTGTTTAGACCTGATTCCATGGACTATAATAGTTAGAACGAAGTTCTAGAGCTTGAAGAAGACGGTATCACTTTATAAAGTGATATCGGGTTCAAGCACACAAACAAGTAGCTCATACTTGATATGGTAATATACATGCATCATCTTGCACGATATGCTTGTCAGATTCTATATCCTTGCATGATATGAAGGAGTAGCTCATACCTTGGAACACAATATGATGCTAACCATATACCTTGTACAAGATAGAAAGTCAAGTATTGACTCCATGCACGATATAGGAACAAGTGTATACTTGTAAGTTGATATGAACCCTAATATGGGTAACCTGATATGAGTAAGAATAACAAGTACCTCTTACACGATATGATCATGTGAGTACACACATTGTACACGATATCATGAAGCACACATCTGGTGCACGATATGGTTGATAAAGTATACACTTATATAAGACATAGAATCCAATACATGGTATAAACTGATACGGTTGAAATACCTCAACCTGATATGAAACCCAAGATGGGGTCAACCCGATATGGATATAGATGATAGCTCATACATGATATGATCCATGCCCTTTGCACGATATGAGAGATACCCACTTATCCCTTATACACGATACAATTCTAAGACTACCCTCTTGCACGATAGAGAGATAGTGAACACTCTAAAAAGTATAGAGTTGGATAACCCTAGGCGATGGGTAAGCCGATACAAGTGGTGAGTGATACCGTATGGATGATATGAATGATATCCCTTGAATAATAGGAATAACACTTACTCCTACCTTGTGAATTATATGAGGTTCAAGTCATACTTCATGCACGATATGACATAATCTACCCAATTTAGTAGAAAACCTTAGATGATGGATTGAAACCCGATATACCCTACCCTTTGTGTAATGGATTGTGGTATGAGAATTCAATAAGACACCTAGCTTTTCAAGTAACTATATGATAAGGTTGATCCTTGAAGGAATGAAGGGGTTATGAGTCTAAGTGTTTACCTAACATGGTAACCCGATATGTTACCCAACATGGAAACCCGATATGATAATCTTGAATGGGAAACTGATATGGTATGATGTATATATACCACTCAAATGATACATGATGAGGCATATGCTCTATGCATGATATGGTACACACATTCTGTAAGATATGGTATCAAGAACATAGCTTATACTCGATATGGGGTCAAGCACCTAGCTTATACCCGATATGAAGTTATCTTGAAATGATAAGAAGTAAATGATAGTCAATTTGATATGGGTACATGATATGATGATTCAGGGATACACCCTGAAGCATGACATGGTGATGTGACTATCTCACATGCTCGATTTGGATACACAACATGAAGTAAAGAATGTAGCTTAAAGCATGATATGATAATATACACACATCTTAATACCCAATAGGGTAGAGACACTTCAATCATATGTGATTGATTGAGTGACATATATTACAAAATAAAAGATGATGTGAATTGTTAATGATGAACTATATTCCTCAAACAGGAGGATTAAACTAAGAGCATGATGTAATCAACATCCTAGTAAGGATGAGAGAAAAACTCATACTTTGTGTTGATAATCATTTAATGATAAATGATGAGAATAGATAAGTATGATTGTGTACTTATGATATCAATATATGCTCCTAGATGTGTGGAGCAATGAATTAGTGTTTGAATTGATAATATGAACTTGAAGCCCTATTCACCTATATAGAGAAACCCTAATAATGGGAAGGTTGTACTTCTTTTATTGAATAAGTTGTGTGAATATAGTTGCCTACCAAGAGGTGACAAGATGTTCAATAACATGTATTGTTTCCTAGTAAGAGGTGACAAGATGTTCAATAACTTGTGTGAATATTGTTGCCTAGTAAGAGGTGATAATATGTTCAATAACCTGTGTGAATATTGTTGCCTAGTAAGAGGTGACAAGATGTTCAATAACTTATGTGAATATTGTTGCCTAGTAAGAGGTGACAAGATGTTCAATAAGCTATGTGAATATTTATTTCCTAAGGAGAGGTGACAAGATGTTTAATCAAACTATGTGATCTATGTGAAATACTTGTACAACAAGTGAAATGAATACCTTGGTCTGAGGACCTCGAGGTAATAGTTACATGTTATAGAGGTACCAAATCTATGTGGTGATCTAGGGGTTTGAATACCCAGATCCAGTAATCATGATGATAATGATATGAAGGGATGGGGATTCCCAGTAATGTGATAAGGGACTGAGATCCCAAGTACCAAGCATCGAAATGTGTTTTAAAGACTTGATAGATGTATTACACCTTTCTTTGTTGCATTGTTGTGATTAATAATGATAACTTGTTTGATGCTAAATGAATGCTATAATGCACGTAATATATCATTAGAAACCATAAAATGTTGCCCTGACCATAGATCCATCACCGTCAAAATTTGTTGAATGGTGAAATGAGTTTTCCGCGGCATAACCCGGAGTGCATGTTTTTGAATATGTGGGGGCGTAAGTATGGACAGCCAGGTGTAAGTCGATCCCCTTACAAACTCAAAATAAATGTCTTAGTTGAACACAATGAACTGGCCCGTGGCTCGGAGTATGGTTGTGTGACCATAACTCAGTAATTTCATAACTGGGGACGGTTGTTAGTAGATGGTCCCCTAAGAGAGTACATGCTGATGTAGTACTCTGAGTGAAGATGCCTAGTACCCTGGCACGCTCTATTTGCAGCTGACACAAGATGTCCTACCAGCAGATGACATGAGATGTCCTGCAGAATTTGTGTGGTTTCGTACTGACCGAGACAGGTGAGGTCTTGGCAGCCAGCTCTTCCATTGACCTTGTATGGTACCGACTTGTGAGAAGTTTGTGGTCGGTTGGAGATGAACGGGGTATACTTCATCTCCTCAGGGCATAAGTGTGATTGTAAAATATGTTCAGCCGTGTAGCATATTTGCTTAAGGATTGAATGCGGAAAACATTGTTTGATGCGCAATTCAGTTATACATCTTAGTTTTATAGATGTTATTTATGTTTCTTTACATTCCTTATAAAGTAGATAGATCATTTATTACTCTACCATGGGTAGATGCATCATTTTCCTTAAGTAAAAGAGATTACTTTGTTCTGTTCATACAATGATTAATCCTACCTATTAATATAAAAGAACCCCTGCTCAGTTTTATAATGTTTATCTGTAATAATAATATGGTTGGTGGAGAGTTATATCTCTCGTTGGGACAATTGTCTCACCCCGTGGGATCCACAATTTTTAGGTGGACAAGCACGAAGCGGTGGAGACCTTTCTGCAGAGGAGGAACAATAGCTGGGGCAGCAGTAACAACTCATGTTGAGTGTACTGTCTGTCGTGTCTTGTAGATAGAAGTCCTATGTGTCGTCTCTATACTCTTAGGTCCTTGGAGTCAGTTTGTAATGGTTTCATGAACAATCTTAGATTTTGTCTTATAAGCCTCGAGGTTTTAGGTTGCTCCAGTATGTGTTTTGATAGAGCAACTGTTATATGTTGTCCTCAAGATGAGATGAAACAATGTTATACAATGTAAATATTGTTATGTATGAGTTTTGGATCATTTAGTAAGAGTTAACTGGAAGAGGATCTTCTTGCAAAATGGTTTTATTTATTTTTTATTTTTTTCAATCTGTTGTTTATGGTAATTCTGCATATTTGGTAATGATTTGGTTGTTGGTTTAATGACGGTCATTACAAGTTTGGTATCAGAGCTTAAGGTTCACTGAGTCTACAAAGACAAAGGACTAAGGTGTTGAGTCTGTTCTAGTGTCCTCCAGTATATCTTATAGTGACTTCTGCTAATGCAGAAGATAGAGTAAAGCTTCAAGATGTCCGGAGAACCCAAGGAATACATTGTTGAAAGCAATGTCACTGCACCAAGAGAAGGTGCAAGGGACTAGGCAAGAGAAGAACGACTGCCTGAGAATCCCCAAGATGATCTATCTATGATAAGGGATCCTTCTTTTGATACCATTGTTGGGTAGGTTAGGACAGCAATGATGCATATAGTGGACTGGGCATTAGTAACACAACCTAGATTACCAGCCACCAATGATGAAATTTTGAATTCCAGCATGATTCCTGATCAACATCAATATGTTGGAGCTATGGAAAATGATGAAAGAATTAGGTTACGACCTAAAATTAGGGTTTGCTACAGGTGTAGGCATCTAGGACATATCATAAAAGACTGTCCAAAAGAGGATAATGAGGTAGGAATTAAGAAAAGACCTATCCAAACTCGAGAATAGATGCCTAGCAGTTCTAAAAAAGGGAAGTTTTTGGTACCACCAGTGCAACCAATGTCTAATGCACCAGAGCAGTGGTTACCAAGAAAGGGCAAAGGACCTGATGTTCCACCAGTTAAAACTCTTGATATGGCCACTACATTGGTTATAAGGCCGACAAGGCTAGGGGATGCTTATAAGATGTGTTATAAGTGTAAACAGTTTGGGCATATTAGATCCTTTGTCCAAAAAGGAAGGAGGAAATGGCCCAACTGCCGAGGCAGAGTCAGCAAGACTCTCAAAGGCAAGGGTCTAGTAGTGGCATACGAGGACGTAGACAGATGTCCCGAGTAGGTCCATCACCACTGAGCAATAGAGCATGATGTTGGAATCAGGCAACGACAAGATTCTATGAAAAGAATCAGCCTGAGGCAGTAAACAATACACGAATTGAGTCAGGTCAGATGAAATAGTGTCATTTTGATATGTCATTTCGTGATTCTATTTGTTAAATATAAGAAAAGTAGTTGCTATTGAGATTCCTTTGACTAGTCCTATGAGGACATAAGGAAGATGAGGACTTACATTTTGCTCAGTGATCTTATAAATGTTGTACAATTTCTTTTATCTATGTGAAAGAGGATAAGGTATATATGTGATGCCTGGAGAAAATCTAGGGATGCTAAGTCATATGTTCTTGATGGTATGAAAAGAAAGGAATTTGATATTAAACAAAGTGCATACTACTTAATCTCAGTACTTGTATACCCTGGCCAGGTATTCAACTATTGAAGATAAGGTAAGTATGGAACTCTTAGATTGTTATCTTTCTGATTACTCTGATCAAGTAATCATTCTAAGACAATCTAGTGAGTATAACAAAATTGGAAATATGGTATGGATAATTTTATCACATCCTAAGTGCAATAATCGAAATCTAAGATGATCTCATATCAATCTGTGTGCATGAGGAAGTAAAGAGTATGATCCTCATGATAAAAGAAAGAGAATAAGGGAGATGATCCCTATTTGATAAAGTCTGTGTGAATAGTAAAGATCTTTTCCCATAATGTGGAAATGGTAAATGTGATAAAATCATGAAATGTTCATGAACATGTTAGTCAATAATAAATAAAGGGATGATGATATGTAATCATCCAAATAATTCCTATGTAGATGGCAAGGAACCTGAGATGCAACAAGTGTAATTGACTCATGAACAGTGAAAGTTCATGTAATAATCTTAGGAGATGGTGATGTCTCCTTTTTGATGAATAACCTTGAATAATGATGGGGTGATAAAAGGAATATGTTCCTCTGGGTTCTTTCCTTTCAGGGACATGGAAACCAAGTGAGTCTGAGGACACTTGATGTGCATGAGTTAAAAGTGATCTTTTGATGGATACTTAGAAAAGTATCAGTTTGTTTTGGACTTTGGTTCCAAGATAAAGATATGTGTCAAATATAATGTCCCAAGATAAAAGAAAGATCCTTTTGTATGTTTGACTCTGGTATTAACAATAGAGAGATGGATATGATGAGGATATGATGTGTTTTCGACACATGTGAAGGATACCAAGGTAAGGAATTCTGGTATCCAAGATGTGCCAGAAGGTATGGGAGAGTGAGAATATGACTCCTGATAAGATGAATAATGTTTGGTTACCTAGAAGGGCCAACCTTGAGATAACTCTAGTAGGTAAATCATATGTTAGGGGTTTATGCTCTACATAAACATAACTTTAATAAAGATGTATTAATTGAAAGAATAATTATAGAATCGTGTTGAGAGGAAGCTTATCAAAGCTAAAAATAATTCCTTAATGTATCCCTATCTAGATCTGTTGAGGCAGTCTATTCATAACATCTAGAGGTATCTCTGAGATAAGTTCTTCTTTAGTAAGTGACTTTTCCTTATGAAAATAGAATGAATAATTAGGAAG
Organism: Alisma plantago-aquatica; assembly: GCA_963693085.1. Taxonomy (NCBI): domain Eukaryota; kingdom Viridiplantae; phylum Streptophyta; class Magnoliopsida; order Alismatales; family Alismataceae; genus Alisma; species Alisma plantago-aquatica. The sequence goes on from OY856409.1 coordinate 1,438,187,092, forward strand.
ATAGTTGTTACAAGTCATAAGAAAATTTTATGTTGAGAGATTAGAGTGGCACTAAAGATGTATGATAAGACCTGTAGTCCCAAGTGGGTAACAAAATGTAACCCTGATCTCTCCTTGAAGTGAAATGCTAAGTTGAGTGAGGAGTATGGAAGACTCCCTAGAATCTTATCACATAAAAGATGTGAGTCAATAAGGCTTGATACCTGAATTATTCTTAGTATTTCTCTGACTTAGAAAGTGTTACTTGACACAAAGTTGACTTTGTAGTCAGTGATGGATAGGACAACTGAGTATGTGTCATGAGTGACAGATCTTATGATGATCTTTTATGAAAGGGCTTTGTGCTGGTCAAAGTTCTTTGACATCTCCATGACATCAAGATGTTATGTGGAGACTTGATGATATGATGCATGAACGACAATTGTCTTCCTTCATCTGGATTTCGGGGATGAAATCCTTAATTGCAAACTATTTGTGCATTAATTGATAGTCTAAGTGAAATGTGCAATTTACCCAAAATGAGGGGTTAAACTACAAAATTTCACATGTTGAATGTGTTATAAGTGTTTTAATATCATAATAGAGAGATTGATGCTAAGTGGTGGCCTGTGGAAAGCCTAAATCCCAAGTCATAACTTGTTTAAACAATGCTAGTACTTTGTGTACCAATTTTGGTACAAGTTGTAATTTGCCCAATATATGGGATTAAAGTACAAAAATACCACCTCTAGAGTGTCTCTAATACCTCTATGTATCCTTTGGAGGAAAGATAAAGGAGACGTTTTGTTTGAATTATCTTTGAATGATGACGCTCTTGGTGATGACTAGTCCAAGAAAAAATTAAAGGTGAAGTCTTATAAGTGTTGTATCGAGTTGTGGACTTGGTATAGGAGTCCTAGCAGCAAAGGAACCATAGTAGGATCCTCCTATCGGTTTGTTGAGCCTTGGAAAAGGCCATTTTGGGAAAATTCACCTCAAGGGGGTGGCCCATGATGAGTTGCAAGTTCTTGCAAAAGTGTATCAGATTGCCTTAATGATGAGATAAAGATGAAGAAACTTATTCAAGAAGATAAAGGATGGCCGAGATATTGTATCAAGCTTATCCTCAAGGTTCTTGCATGGAAATATATATATGTGTGCATGCATCGCCACATGTCATCTAGTATCTTGAGGTGAAGACACCTCTTATACACTTTATCTCATGAACCCAAGTATATATACTTCACCTTTCATCAACTTATGAAAGTTTACGATCCTCACAACAATATCCCTTGGAGATATCATGCAAAGCCCCTTAGGTATCATGCAAAGTATCTCAAGGATCAAGGAGAACTCGATCACCAAGATTTAGGTAAGGCTTTGGTCATCTTCAACCTTGGTTGAAGTAGGATATCGTGGTATGAATACTCCTTTCTTTCCTTCATCACCAAGTAATTATTTTGGTGATTTCTTGGCTATGTAAGAGTTGTGAATGAGATTTGGACCTTAGAGAAGTTCATCTTCAACCTTAGGATGTGAAGCTTTGGAGCTTGGAGCTTTGAAGTTATTCACAAGGTGGGTTATATAACTTGAACTCAATCATATTATTATTTGTCACCTAACTTGCTATTCTTAATGATCTACTTTCAATTCCGAGATCTTCTTGAATAGTTGATGAAATTATGAGTTCTAGTCGTTGTTTAGACTTGTTTCCATGGACTATAACAGTTAGACAAAAGTTCTAGAGCTTGAAGAAGATGTTATCACTTTATAAAGTGATATCGGGTTCAAACACACAAACAAGTAGCTCATACCTGATATGGTAATATACATGCATCATCTTGCACGTTATGCTTGTGAGATTATATATCCTTGCACGATATGAAGGAGTAGCTCATACCTTGGAACACTATATGATGCTAACCATATACCTTGTGTAAGATAGAAAGTCAAGTATTGACTCCATGCACGATATAGGAACAAGTGTATACTTGTAAGTTGATATGAACCCTAATATGGGTAACCCGATATGAGTAAGAATAACAAGTACCTCTTGCACGATATGATCATGTGAGTACACACATTGTACACGATATCATGAAGCACACATCTGGTGCATGATATGGTTGATGAAGTATACACTTATGAATAAAATAAGACATCGAATCAAATACATGGTATAAACCGATACGGTTGAAATACCTCAACCCAATATGAAACCCAAGATGGGGTCAACCCGATATGGATATAGATGATAGCTCATACATTATATGATCCATGCCCTTTGCACGATATGGGAGTTACCCACTTATCCCTTATACACGATACAATTCTAAGACTACCCTCTTGCACGATAGAGAGATAGTGAACACTCTAAAAAATATAGAGTTGGATAACCCTAGGCGATGGGTAAGCCGATACAAGTGGTGAGTGATACTGTATGGATGATATGAATGATATCCCTTGAATGATAGGAATAGCACTTACTCCTACCTTGTTAATTATATGAGGTTCAATTCATACTTCATGCACGATATGACATAATCTACCCAATTTAGTAGAAAACCCTAGATGATGGATTGAAACCCGATATACCCTACCCTTTGTGTAATGTATTGTGGTATGAGAATTCAATAAGACACCTAGCTTTTCAAGTAACTTTATGATAAGGTTGATCCTTGAAGGAATGAAGGGGTTATGAGTCTAAGGGTTTACCTAACATGGTAACCCGATATGTTACCCAACATGGAAACCTGATATGATAATCTTGAATGGGAAATTGATATGGTATTATGTATATATACCACTCAAATGATACATGATGAGGCATATGCTCTATGCATGATATGGTACACACATTCTGCAAGATATGGTATCAAGAACATAGCTTATACCTGATATGGGGTCAAGCACCTAGCTTATACCTGATATGAAGTTATCTTGAAATGATAAGAAGTAAGTGATAGTCAATTTGATATGGGTACATGATATGATGATTTAGGGATACACCCTGAAGCATGACATGGTGATGTGACTATCTCACATGCTCGATTTGGATACACAACATGAAGTAAAGAATGTAGCTTAAAGCATGATATGATAATATACACACATCTTAATACCCAATAGGGTAGAGACACTTCAATCATATGTGATTGATTGAGTGACATATATTACAAAATAAAAGATGATGTGAATTGTTAATGATGAACTATATTCCTCAAACAGGAGGATTAAACCAAGAGCATGATGTAATCAACATCCTAGTAAGGATGAGAGAGAAACTCATACTTTGTGTTGATAATCATTTAATGATAAATGATGAGAATAGATAAGTATGATTGTGTACTTATGATATCAATATATGCTCCTAGATGTGTGGAACAATGAATTAGTGTTTGAATTGATAATATGAACTTGAATCCCTATTCGCCTATAAAGAGAAACCCTAATAATGGGAAGGTTGTACTTCTTTTATTGAATAAGATGTGTGAATATAGTTGCCTACCAAGAGGTGACAAGATGTTCAATAACATGTATTGTTTCATAGTAAGAGGTGACAAGATGTTCAATAACCTGCGTGAATATTATTGCCTAGTAAGAGGTGATAAGATGTTCAATAACCTGTGTGAATATTGTTGCCTAGTAAGAGGTGACAAGATGTTCAATAACTTATGTGAATATTGTTGCCTAGTAAGAGGTGACAAGATGTTCAATAAGCTATGTGAATATTTGTTTCTTAAGGAGAGGTGACAAGATGTTTAATCAAACTATGTGATCTATGTGAAATACTTGTACAACAAGTGAAATGAATACCTTGGTCTGAGGACCTGGAGGTAATAGTTACATGTTATAGAGGTACCAAAGCTATGTGGTGATCTAGGGGTTTGAATACCTAGATCCAGTAATCATGATGATAATGATATGAAGGGATGGGGATTCCCAGTACTGTGATAAGGGACTGAGATCCCAAGTACCAAGTATCTAAATGTGTTTTAAAGACTTGATAGATGTATTACACCTCTCTTTGTAGCATTGTTGTGATTAATAATGATAACTTGTTTGATGATAAAAGAATGCTGCAATGCACATAATATATCACTAGAAACCATAAAATGTTGCCCTGACCATAGATCCATCAGCATTAGAATTTGCTGAATGATGAAATGGGTTTCTCGCGGCATAACCCAGAGTGCATATTTTTGAATATGTGGGGGCATAAGTACGGATGGCTAGGAGTGAGCCGATCCCCTTATGAACTCGAAATAAATGTCTCAATTGAACACGGTGAACTGGCCCGTGGCTCAGAGTATGGTTGTGTGACCATAACTCAGTAATTTCATAACTACGGATGGTTGTTAGTAGATGTTCCCCTAAGAGAGTACATGATAACGCAATACTCTGAGTGAAGATGCCTAGTACCCTGGCACGCTCTATTTGCAGCTGACACAAGATGTCCTACCAGTAGATGACACGAGATGTCCTATTGAATCTGCGTGGTCTCGTATGACCGAGACATGTGAGGTCTTGGCATCCAACTCTTCCATTGACCTTGTATGGTACTGACTTGTGAGAAGTTTGTGGTCGGTTGGAGATGAACGGGGTATACTTCATCTCCTCAGTGCATAAGTGTGATTGTAAAATATGTTTAGTCGTGTAGCATATTTGCTTAAGGATCGAATGCGGAAAACATTGTTTGATGCGCAATTAAGTTATACATCTTAGTTTGATAGATGTTATTTATGTTTCTTTACATTCCTTGTAAAGTAGATAGATGGTTTATTACTCTACCATGGGTAGATGCATCATTTTCCTTAAGTAAAAGAGATTACTTTGTTCTGTTCATACAATGATTAATCTTTTCTGTTAATATAAAAGAACCCCTGCTCAATTTTATAATGTTTATTTGTAATAATAATATGGTCGGAGGAGAGTTATATCTCTCGTTGGGACAATTGTCTCACCCCATGGGATCCACAATTTTTAGGTGGACAAGCACGAAGCGGTGGAGACCTTTATGTAGAGGAGAAACAACAGCTGAGGCAGCAGAAACAGCTCAGGTTGAGTGTATTGTCTGTCGTGTCTTGTAGATATAAGTCCTATGTGTCATCTCTTTACTCTCAGGTCCTTGGAGTCGGTTCGTAATGGTTTCATGAACAATTTGAGATTTTAGCTTGTAAGCCTCGAGGTTTTAGGTTGCTCCAGTATGTGTTTTGATAGAGCAACTGTTATATGTTGTCCTCGAGATGAGATGAATTAATGTTATACAATGTAAATATTGTTATGTATGAGTTTTGGATCATTCAGTATGAGTTAACTGGAAGAGGATCTTCTTGAAAAATGGTTTTAAATTTTAGTGGTTTTTTGTTAATCCGCTGTTTATGGTAATTCCACATATTTGGTAACAATCTGGTTGTTGGTTTAATGACGGTCGTTACAAATGCATTGATATCATAAGTATTCAATCATACTTATTTATTCTCATCATTTATCATTAAATGATTATTAACGCAAAGTATGAGTTTCTCTCTCATCCTTACTAGGATGTTGATTACATCATATACTTTATTAACTTGGCTTAAACCTTTCTCAAGGTATATTAGCCTACACTTATCAAAGTCCATTAAACTCATTACATCTTAATGAAACAATTGACATTACACACTTCATGTGTTACTCATCCAAAAATATCATGGTATATCAACCTTGAGGTGCTAGATGTGATATTTATCACGCCTTGCTGAATCACTTCCCTCGTCACTTTTAACTTCCTTAAGTTCATCAACTTATCTTGTATTAGGGTATATCCCATCCGAATACTTTATGTACTAACTCATCACATTTATCCTATATTTGAATTATCCAACTATCATCAAGTGATATGAACTCATCTCGAGTTGAGGCATTGTTGATATAGGGTTGACCATTATCAACCACTTTAGGTGTTTCACCTATCAAAGTATTAAACACACCCTTACTTGGTGTTACACTCATCACTCCTAAGAGTGTTTTACCCTCACCTTTACAAGGTGTATCAGGTTGAATCATGTATGTCAAGTTGAACGCATGTATTTGGTTAGGTGTATGTTGGGCTAGACATCATCATATCCCTCATACCCTTACCCATCAAGGTATCAGCCTTACCAATCATATGGTGTATCACCTTCACCATACATGAGTGTAACGTTCTCACCTCTCTTGAAGATATTGGCCACACCATACTTTAGTGTATTGGCCATCACATGCTCTAGGGTATTAGACACCTTAACACTTTTGTCATCTAATGTATTGGGTTACCCACCATATTGTTTTAGAGATGTGTGCTCAACACCATATCGTCCAAGAGTTGTATGCTTAACCCAATCTCGGTTTAGAGGTGTATGCTTGCTACCCATATCACTTTAGAGGTGTATGTGTGCTTACCATATCGGGAAAGAGGTGTATGCTTGCTTACCGTATCACTTTAGAGGTATATGTGTGCTTACCATATCGGGCAATAGGTGTATGATTGCTTACCATATCACTTTAGATGTGTATGTGTTCTTACCATATCACTTTAGAGGTGTATGTGTGCTTTACACCATATCAAGCAAAGATGTGTGTGTGTTCTTCACACCATATCGGGCAAAGAGGTGTGTGTGTGCTTCACACCATATCAGGCAAAGAGGTGTTTACTTTCTTACCATATAACTTTAGAGGTGTATGTGTGCTTACCATATCACTTTAGAGGTGTATCTATGCTAACCATATCACTTTAGTGGTGTATGTGTGCTTCACACCATATCGGGCAAAGAGGTGTGTGTGTGCTTCACACCATATAGGGAAAAGAGGTGTATGATTGACCTCATATCGTGCAAAAGGTGTATACTACATCACCATATCGTCCAAGAAAAATTAACTCATATCCATATCATTTTAGTGGTGTAGGTGCATCACCATATCGGGTTAGAGGTGGTTGCTTATGTGCTTGAACCCGATATCACTTTATAAGGTGATACCATCATCTTCAAGCTCTATAACTTCATTCTACTTGTTCTAGTACAAGTATAACGGGTATAAACAACTACTAGAACTCATAGATATATCAAGTATTCAAGAAAATTTCGGAATTGAAAGTAGATCATCAATATAGAAAGAAAGATGGTTAATAATAACATGTTTGGGTTCAAGTTATATAACCCACCTCAAGAACAACTTCAAAGCTCCAAGCTCCAAAGCTTTAAATTAATAAGTTTGAATATGACTTATCAAAAGTCCAAGTCTTGTTCACAACTACTTCATATACAAGGAATCACCATAGTTAAGAACTTGGTGAAGAAGAAAAGAAAGGAAGATCATAACCCTAGATCCATGCTTCAATTCAAGGTTGAAGATGATCATGGCCTTACCTTAGGGTTAATATTTGAGCTCCTTATTTCTACTTAACACCTTGCATGATACCTCACTACTCATGCACGATATGCCCTTACTTTTGGCCGATATCCCTTTCACTTGTGCCCAATATCACTTCACTTGGCCGATATCAACTTGTTATGGCCGATATCAACATGCTATGGCTGATACCACTTGCTATGGCCGATACCAAGGCCCTATGCATGATAGAAAGACTCTATGCACAATATATAAGAGCAAGGAGGTGGTAGGATTCGAAAAATGTCACTAAGGGGTGAAAGGAAGGGTATATATACTTGAGGTTCATGGGAGAGAGTGTAAGAGGTGTCATCACCTTACTACTAGTAGGTGCCACATGGCCATGCATGGATTGACACATTTACTTGCATGCATTACATATTTATCTTTCCATGCAAAATAAAAACTTGAGGATAATGCAAGGGATAAGGGTCGGCCCCCTTTGGTTATATTCTAGGACAAGCCATTTCCACTCACATTATTATATTCACAATTCAATGCAACCTTTCTTAAGGAAAGTTGCAAGCCGATATCCATTGCTTTATTGAGCTTCTTAGCTCGTTTTTGCAAAGGAAAAGAGTTAACAACATGATATGGGGGTCTCCTCTTTGGCTCCTTGACTGATAGGGACTTCCATTTAACACTACAACCTGATACACTCAATACAAGCTCAAATTAGGGTTTCCATTCAACCCCTTTCTTGGTCTTTTCATCACCAAGAATACTACCACTCATAAATGATTCAAACATGGTATTTCATTATTTATATCTCCTATAAATTATACATAGAAAAATTAGGGACACTCTAGAGGTGGTAATTTGCATATCAACCCTACATTTTGGGTAAATTACAATTTGTGCCAAAATTGGTGCACAAGGCACTAGCATTATTCAAACAAGTTCAAACTTGGAATTTAGGCTTTCCACAAGCCACCACTTAGCATCATTATCTTTCTTATGATTCTAAAACACTTAAGGTACGTTCAACATGTGACATATTGCAATATAACCCCTCGTCTTGGGTAAATTGCACTTTGGTCCAAAATAAAGGAACATTGCTGAAACATCATTCAATCAAGACCAAACTTGGAACATGTGTCACATGATAACAAAATACCTTAGAGGATTATATTAAAGTTCTAAGAAACTTACTTAGCCAAAACAAATAGGGTTACCTCATAACCCAGGCCAGGTTCATTACAAGTTATAAACCCCTAACAAGGATTTCGTCCCCAAAATCCCAAATGAAGGAAGACAATTGTCATTCATTCATCATATCATCAAGTCTCCACATAACATCTTGATGGCATGGAGATGCCATATAACTTTGACAAGCACAAAGTCCTTTCATTAAAGATCATCATAAGATCTGTCACACATGACACATACTCAGTTGTCATATCCATTACTGATTGCGGAGTCAATTCTGTGTCAGGTAACACTTTCTAAGTCAGAGAAGTACTATTCATATTTCGAATAATTATGGTGTCAAACCTTATTGAATCACTTTTTTTATGTGATAAGATTCTTGACCTTGGGAGTCTTCCATACTGCTCTACTTAGTTTAGCATTTCAAATCCAAGGAAAGACCAGAGTTACGTTCTGTCACCCACTTGGAACTACAAGTCTTATCATACATCTGTTGTGCCACTCTAATCTACAGACACAACACTAAACTTTCTTATGACTTGTACCAACTATCTTTCTGGTTTTACATTCTATTGTCATAAGGAGAGGCCACTTATCAAAGGAAAAATATCTCAGAGGTAACTCTAGATGTTATATGTATAAGCTGCCTCAACAAATCTAGATAGAAATATTCTAAGGAATTTTTTTAGCTTGATAATATTTTCCCAAGATGATCTTACAACTATTTCTTCAACTCATACATCTTTTTTGATGTCATGTTTATGCGTAGCATAAACCCCTAACATATGACACCCATACTATAGGTACATAACTAGACTGATCCCAAAGTCATCCCTTCTAAGTAGCCAAACATTAATAATCTTATCAGAAGTCATGTTCTCACTTTACATACCACCTGACACTTCTTGGATACCAGAATTCCTTACCTTGGTATCTGTCACATGTGTCGAAATCACATCACATTCCCACCATTTCCATCTCTCTGTTGTTAATACCAAAGTCAGACATACAGATGGATCTTTCTTTTATCTTGGGACATTATATATTACACATATCTTTATCTTGGAACCAAAGTCCAAGACGAATTGATACTTTTCTAAGTATCCATCAATAGAACACTTATATGTCATTCACATCAGGTGTCATAAGACTCACTTGATTGCCATGTCCCTGAAAGGAAAGAACACAAAGAAACATATTCCTTTTATCACCCCATCATTACCCAGGGTTGTTCATCAAAGAGGAGAAATTATCATCTCCTAAGATTATTGCATGAACTTTCAACTGTTCATGAGTCATTTACTCTTGTTTCATCCTCGGTTCCTTGCCATCTGCGTAGGAATTATATGGGTGACTACATATCATCATTCCTTTCTTTGTTATTCTCTAACATGTTATGATCATTTTGGGATTTTATCACTGTGATGACCCGATTACAAATCAAGCCATCACTAGTAAAAAAATCATGAAATTATCATAAACAACTGAATTAACAAAATCACTAAAAAATTAAAACCATCTTGCACATAGATCCTTTTTCCAGCAAACTCTTACATAAGGAACCAAAGCTTTACATACATATGGTTCATATTGTACATTCAGTGTCCCGTCTCTTCTCGAGGATAACAAGTACTAGTTGCTTTGCTTCTAATATGTACAATGGAAAAATAAAAACCCTGAGATAAGAAAACCAAACTCTAAAGTCATTCATAAAAACCACTAAGAACTGTCCCCCAAGGACCTGAGAGTACAGAGATGACACATAGACTTCTATCTACAAAACACTGACAGACAGCGTACTCAACCTGAGATACTACTGTTGTCCTTGCTGATATGTTCCTTCTTCTGCGGTCTGGTTCCTAGTCCCTAGTTCGCATCCACCTAAAAATTGTGGATCCCACGGGGTGAGACTATTGTCCCAGTGAGAGATATAACTCTCTGCCAACAATATTATTATCACAAGAAATAGTAAAGACTGAACAGAAGGTATTTTATGCAACTAGCAAGTATAAATCATCTATTTGCTTGAAAAGGAATATGAAGAACATGTATAACATCTATCTACTAAGGTGTATGAAATTAATAAGGCATCAACCAATATTTTTGTATTCAATCCTTAAGCAGATATGCTACATGGCTGATTACATGTTCTCATTCACAATTATGCCCAGAGGAGATGAGATATACCGCTCATACTCCAACTGACCACTAGTAAGCCGAAATCAGTACCATACAAGGTCAATGGCAGAGCCAGCTGTCAAGGCCTCTCCTTTCTCGGTCAGTACGAGAACACTTAGATTTAGCATGACATCTTGTGTCTGCTGTAATTAGCTATGCCGGGGTATAGCAACATCTTCACTATAGAGTTACTTTCGTAGCATGTACTCTCTTTGGGAGAAGACCACTTAGCTTTCCCAGATTATCAGGATGACCACTAAGCAATCCTAGTTTAATTTTATCAGGAAGTCCACTAAGCAACTTGATGTATTTGGGGAGTCCACTGAGTACCCTTATTTAGTTTGGGAGTCCACCGAGCACCCTATATTATTATCACATATTCAAAAATATGTGTTCCGAGTAAAACTCGTTTCACCATTCAGCAAATACTAACACTGAATGGATCTATAGTCTGGGCAACTACATGATAATATTTGTCTTGCTTAATTAAGTGCATTATTGTATCTTTTAACATCAATCAAGTTACAAGCAAGATTTATATCAAATGCTACAAAGAAAAGTGAAATTGCATTTATCAGATACTTTCATATTCACTGGAACGCATAGAACACCTAGAATCTCAATCTCTTGTCATCATCATACTTGGGTATTCAACCCTTAATTTATCACTGAGTACTGTCACCACTTAGCAGATGATCATTACCTCTAGGTCATCAGACCTAGGTTTTTATTCACATAGTCCACATAGTTCATTGAATCTGCATCATATAACAACATAGCTCTTACTTAGCCATACTTATTGCCTTAAGATACTTGCATGGTTATTATATCATGTTATCAACAATTTCAAACATGTATCTTAACCAAGAAATGCTAAAGAACACATCCTCCCTTATGAATTAGGGTTATAATAAACCAATTAGGGTTTCAAGATTTCATTAGCTAAGATTATGCCTTAACTCATACTCCACTCATCTCAGGAGTATTATCAAAGGTTAATCATATAATTATCTTTCCATTCTTAGTTTCTCTCTCATCCCTACTAGGATGTAGATTACTTAATTCATCTCTTTAAGGTCTACTAGCTTATGGCTGTCAAATTGAATTAAACTCATTATGTCTCAATATTACATTGTTCATATACATCACTTAGGCAAGCTTTAATAAATAGGATCATGCCTACCATATCGGATAACATAATTGATAATACTATTCTATTATGCTTGGAAATGCATATATCAGTTAATAAGTATCCATTTTAATCACGTGGTGAAACCACACCCTCGTATTGGGTTTAGGGCATATCCCTTAACATCATATCGTGTAGTCATGTTAAGTTATGTATCACTTTAACTTTTCTTATCTTAAGTCAACCTCATATCATGTATGGGTTAGACCATTATTCTCATATTGGGTATAGGAGTGTATTGGGTCCCCATATCATGTACTAGAGTACACCATATCGGGCATGTCATATGGCTTTACCATATCTCATACAAAACAATATTATATTGGTTCTTCACCATAGTTGGTCATATCAAGTTTTAATTTAAACTTCCATATTGGTCTTCCATCATATCGATTTTCCTCTTGGATTTCCATATCGAATTGCATCTTGGGTTTACCCTATTTTGCTTCCATATTGGATTTACCATATGTTGGATACCATATTGTGAACTCATGTTGGGTATCATATCGGTTTATCTTTAGGTATCATATCGGGTTACATCTTTGAACATCATATCGCTTTATATGTATTTGACACCATATCAGTTTACCTCTCTTACGCAAACCTCCTTTTTGTCCTTAACCATTTCAATGGTTCTATTCATTCTCTTATAGTTGCACGACAGGCTAAATACTTAGTTACTTATCAACTCATCTCACCATAGTAAGATGTATCGAGTAAACATATCAAATCTCTATATCTGCATCTAGGTTTACTCATATCATGCAAAGGTGTTGCTTTACCCTTGTATAGTGTACAAGGTGATATATAGGAATCTTCCATATCGTTCATAGAATCCATTTTACAAAGTATGACCTACCTTCATATCGGTTAGACCCCCATATCAGATTCCATATCGGTTTTCAAAGTCTTCAACCCATATTGGGTTTCAAGAGTCTTCAACCCATATCGGGTTGTTCAATGATGATGTCATCATCATCAACCTCAAGATCATTATCTAACTATTCAAAACCATGGATAACGGTCCTAATTACTTGTTGGAACTCATGATTATATCAATAACTCAAAGGAAATCTGAATTTTGACAATAATCAACAAGTTGAACAATATTGAAGAAAAGATAATAATATTGAAGGGTTCAAGTTATATAACCCGCCTCTCAAGTAGCTTCCAAGCTTCAAGCTTCAACTCCACACATTCTAAGGTTGAAGATAAGCCTTCTCCAAGCTCCAAGACTTGAGCTCCAATCTCTTGCACGATATCTCCAATCCAAATGGATGATATCACCTCACTTGGTTTCTAAGACCTACTTTGGCCGATATCCCTTATCCTTGGCTGATATCAAGCTTCACCACTCAACTCTCTTCACTATGGACGACACAAGAGAGTATTGCACGATACAAGAGGGAAGGGTACTTAACAAGATTCAAAAGAAGTGAAGGTTAAGGTATTTATACTAGAGGTTTATAGAAAAGAGTGTCATAGGTGTCATTAGCTTAAGTTACTTTATGCCACCTAGTCATGCAAGGTCGACGCATACTCTTTCATGCATTTCATTATTATCTTTTCCATGCAAAAATAAAAGTACAAGGATAATATAGAAGATAAGGGTCGGCTCTTGAGTTGTCTTCTAGGGCAAGTCTTCTTCCACTTACCATATTATAATATTCAACTCCATCTTTTCTAAGACAAGTTGCAAATCGATGCTTTATTTCTTATTTAAAGTGCCTTTACCATCATGGGACAAACCAAGACTCAAAAAAATGATAGGAGGCTCTCCGTATGGCTCTAAGGCCGATAGGGACTTCAACTCTAAGTCCTTAACTCAATATGGCTCATGTGCATAACTTTCAACTTATATATATTTTCTTAGTCTCTTCATTATTAAGAGTGCTAACACTTTAAGATGGTTCAAATATATTATCTCCTTCTTTCCCTCTCTTCTAGATAATACTAGGTAAAAGTAAAAACAATCTAGAGGTGGTAATTTACACATTAACCCTACATTTTGTATAAAATACAATTTGTACCATAATTGATGTACCAAGCACTTAGCATTATTTACACAAATTCTCACTTAGAACTTAGGCTTTGCACAAGCCACCACTTAGCATCATATTCTCTTTCATGACATCAAAAACACTTAGAATACATTCAACATGTGACATTTTCAATATGACCCTCCTTCTTGGGTGAATTGCACTTTTCACTTAGATTATCATATAATCCACACATAGTTTGTATATAAGCTCAGATTTGAAAACAAACTTCACAAAAGGACTTAATTACTTTCCAAAAGATAAGAACAAGTTTGTAAGCAACTTACTTAAGAAAAACATCTACGGTTAGGCCATAACCCAGGTCAGGGGTGTTACAATTATCAACCCGTAAAAAGGGATTTCATCCCCAAAATCTCAAGAGAAAAGAGAAGGGTACTTCCTCCTCATCTCTTCCTCTAACTCCCATGTGGCTTCTTCAATGCCACGGTGATGCCAGAGAACTTTCACAAGAACTATGTCTTTCTTCTTTAACTTCTTGACTCTTCTATCAAGAACCATCACTGGACCTTCCACATAGGATATATCTTCATTCAATTCAACCTCTACAGGTTGCAACACAATCTCTGTATCGGGATGACACTTCCTCAACATAGACACATGAAACACTAGATGTAGTCTATGTAGCTCAGGTGGCAACTCCAACCTATAAGCTACTTTTCCGATCCGTGCTATCACTTGGTAAGGTCCCATAAATCTAGGGGCTAACTTACCTTTCCTCCCAAATATAAGAACACCTTTCCAAGGAGAGACCTTGAGATACACTCTATCTCCAACTTGGAATTCTAAAGGTCTACGACATTTATCAGCATAAGGCTTCTATCTATCCTGTGCAGCCTTCAACTGTCATTGTATAACTTTAATTTTTTTAGTTGTTTGTTGTACTAACTCAGGACCCATAAGTTGGTATTATCCAATTTCAAACCAACATAACAGAGATCTACAACATCTACTGTATAATGCTTCATATGGTGCCATATCAATACTAGCCCGATAACTATTGTTATAAGAAAACTCAATCAAGCTCAAGTGTAAATCCCAACTCCCCACAAACTGAAGAACACAGGCCCTAAGGAAGTCCTCCAAGATCTGTATAGTTCTTTTAGACTGCCCATCTGTCTGAGGATGAAAGGTTGTACTAAACTTTAACTACGTACCCAAGGCTTTATGTAATCGTTCCCAAAAATGACTTGTAAACTGGGGACCTCTATCAGATACAATCATAGCTGGAACTCTGTGCAACCACACTATCTCATCTATGTAAATTTGTGCAAGATTCTCAGTAGTGTAGGTTGTTTTGACAGGAAGAAAATGTGTTGTTTTAGTCAACCTATCAACTATCACCCAAATGGAATCATGACTTTTGGCTATCCTAGGTAGACCAACCACAAAGTCCATTGTCACATGATCCCATTTCCATTGAGGTATAGGTAGGGGTTGTAACATTCCTGCAAGCTTCTGGTGTTTTGCTTTAAGCTACTGACACACCAAACACTGCATAACAAACTCAGCTACATCTTTCTTTTAACTGGGCCACCAATACATATCTTTTAAGTTATGATACATTTTAGTGCTCCCTGATGCATTGCATACATGGATGAGTGAGCTTCCTCCATAACTAACTTTCTTAAGTTATTATTGTCAAGAACTACCATTCTACCATGGTAACAAACTAATCCATCTTCTGTTTCATGGAAAACATCTCGTTTCTCACTGCCCAATTCTGACCTAATCTGTTGAATCACAGTATCAACTTGTTGTGCCTCTTTAATCTATTCCTTCAGAGTGGGTTTCACATGCATCTCAGTTAATAACCCTACTAGCAAAGATACTTCTAACTGCACATTCATATGTCTCAAAGAGACAAGCATATCCCGCTTACAACATACTAAAGAATTCAATTGTGCATTTTCTGTGGGTGGAGATGAAGATTTTCTACTAAGTGCATCAACCACTACATTGGCTTTTCCTGGATGGTAATCAATTATACAATCATAATCCTTGATTAACTCCATCCAACGACGTTGTCTCATATTCAGCTCATGCTGAGAGAAGATGTATTTTAAGTTTTTATGATCTGTGAAGATCTAACATGTCTCTCCATAGAGATAATGCCTCCATATATTTAACACATGAACCGCTACAACTAATTCTAGATCATGTGTCAGATAATTCTCCTCATGTTTCTTAAGTTGTCGAGAAGCAAAAGAAACTACATGATCAATCTGCATCAACACACAGCCTAGACCACTTTTAGAAGCATCACAGAAAACAACATATCCCTTTTCCCGCTCGGGTAGAACTAACACATGCACACTAGTCAACTTTTCTTTCAACATCTGGAAAGAACGTTGACACTTGTCATCCTAGACAAAAGGAACTTCTTTCTTGTTCAACCTGGTTAAGGGTAATGCTATAGAGCTGAAGTCTTTGATAAACCTTCTGTAGTACCCTGCCAATCCTAGGAAATTGCGAACCTCAGTCGATGTCTTAGATTGTTCCCACTCCACAATAGATTCTACTTTCTTAAGATCAACACGAATACCTGCAGCAGATATAACGTGTCCAAGAAAAGATACTTCTGATAACTAGAACTCGCACTTGCTAAACTTAGCATATAACTTATGCTGTCTCAACAAGGTCAAGGCTTGACAAAGATGTTGTTCGTGTTGTTGACTGTCTCTACTGTATATCAGGATGTCGTCTATAAAAATTACTACAAACTGATCAAGGAAAGGACGGAAGATTCTATTCATCAACTCCATGAATGCAACTGGTGCATTAGTTAGTCCAAATGACATAACTATGAACTCATAATGACCATACCTCATCATGAAGGCCGACTTAGGTATGTCACTCTCCTTGATACGTAACTGATGATATCCTGACCTTAGATCTATCTTACAGAACACAGTTGCACCACACAACTGGTCAAACAGGTCATCGATCCTTGGTAGAGGATATTTGTTCTTGATAGTTACCTTGTTAAGCTATCTGTAATCTATACATAGTCTCATAGACCCATCTTTCTTTTTAACGAAAAGAACTAGAGCACCCCATGGCAAAGTATTCGGTCGTATAAAACCTTTCTCAAGCAACTCCTGTAACTATTTCTTAAGTTCTTCCATTTCAGCTGGCGCCATGCTATAAGGTGTTTGGGCTATAGGTTGCGTATCCGGAACAAGATTAATCTCAAAATCAATCTCTCGGGGTGGAGGAACACCTGGAAGTTCCTCGGGAAACACATCCTCGAATTTCTTGACAACAGGAACTTCAAAAAGACTAGGGATCCTTATTCTGGTATCTATCACATGTGCCAAGAATGTGAAGCATCCTTATTTCATCAACTTATCTGCTACCATAGATGACACTAGAAAGGTTGGAAGAATCTTTCTATCCCCCTGAAAGACCCATGTCTTATCATCATATGTGAAAATAGCCTACTTGGAACCACAATCCAAAACAACTTTATACTTCTCTAAGGTATCCATCCTGAGAATTACATCAAACCCATGCATTTCAAGTGGTATAAGATCCACTTGAATGCTATGTTCTGAGAAAGAAAGAACACAGGGAGAGCATACCTCTCGCAACATCGCAGATCCGACTAATGGAGTTTCTAATAACAGATTATCCATTCTAGGATTAACAATCATATTACAGTCATGAATCACTTCTCGAGTGATGAAGGAATGCGTAGCGCCTGGATCAATCAAAACAGATACAAAACAAGATGAGGACATATCAGAATGAAATAATTCCATCTGACCTATCACATATCATGGATTAACCACTGCCTCTGGCTGATTCATAGTGTAGAATCTTGTTGTTTCCTGTTGCCAACCACATCCCCTATTGGCTGGTGCAGATGATCCTGCCTGAGATGCTTTCCCATGTCCTCTAGTGCCACTACTGGACTATTGTTTCTGAGAGCCCTACTGACTCTGCCTTAGCAGTTGGGTCACTCCCATGCCCCTAACTGGACAGTCCTTTATCACATGACTTGTCTGCCTACACCTGTAGCAAACTCTGTTATCCCATTGCGGCCTAGGCAGTCCTGTCACTGATATTGATGTTGAGCTCTGGACTGCACTTGATGGAAAACTACGGCCTCTACCTCGGTTAGACGTCCACTGTGTCTGAGTATTGAACCTCTATGGTTCCACAGCTGCAGTAAACCTTGGTTTCTTAAAACTATCAAACCTCTGGTTCTGAAACTGTACAGGTGCCTTCCTACTGTTTGCTTCTCATTTCTCTATCACATACCTCTCTATCTGTCTAACTGACTCCATAAAGGTAGCAAACCTCTCTCTATTCTCTAGAGCAGATACATGTGTGGTCAATTGTACATTCAGACCCTTCTCGAAACACCAAATTTTCTCCTCATCTGTGGTGGCCATGTGCAGACAAAACTGCAGAAGCTCCATAAACTTAGCTTCATACTCACTAACCTTCATCGTTCCCTATCTAATCCGCTCAAACTACAAAATATTCTCATCAAGATAAGTCTTGGGGAAGTATCAACTGACAAACTCTTGTCAGAATTCATGCCATCTGATCTCAACACCCGGTCTTTTCTTTTCTTCTATGGCCCACCAATGGCCAGTGCTTCCCTTCAGAAGGTATACAACATGTTTAACCTTATTAGCTTTTGGGATATCAAGGATCCTAAAGGCTTTCTCTATCTTAGTAAGCCATGAATATGAATCTGCTAGGTCAGTTGTGCCATCATATTTAGTGGCTCGTACCCGGCGTAACCATTCAAAAGTCTTACCAGATCCATGTCTCTCACTAGACCCTGATGTCCTAGGGGCTGGTACTGGTATCCGGTCAACCATGTGTGTCATTGTATTCATGATCTTCCTAAAAAGAGCATGAAAAGCTAGATTTCTAACAAAGTTTGGTCAAGATGGGGATTCTCAGGCACTGGTTCTTCTCTAGCCTGATCCCTTGCACCACCTCCTGGTGCAGCAACACTACTTTCAGTAGCATGTTCTTTGTGTGCTCCAGCCATCTTTTATCTTTCTTCTTCTCCAGTACGAGGAGAATTTATTATAAGATACACTGGAGGACACTAGAACAGACTCATCAAACTTAATCATATGTCTCTATAGACTCAGCAAACCTTAGGCTCTGATACTAAAACTTTGTGATGACCCGATTACAAATCAAGCCGTCACTAGTAAAAAAAATTGCAAAATTATCATAAACAACCGAATTAACAAAATCACTAAAAAATTAAAACCATCTTGCACATAGATCCTTTTTCCAGCAAACTCTTACACAAGGAACCAAAGCTTTACATACATATGGTTCATATTGTACATTCAGTGTTTCGTCTCTTCTCGAGGATAACAAGTACTAGTTTCTTTGCTTCTAATATGTACAATGACAACATAAAGTCATTCGTAAAAACCACTAATAACTATCTCCCAAGGATCTGATAGTACAGAGATGACACATAGAGTTCGATCTACAAAACTCTGACAGACAACATACTCAACCTGAGATACTACTCCTGTCCTTGCTGATACGATCCTTCTTCTGCGGTCCGGTTCCTAGTCCCTCATTCGTGTCCACCTAAAAATTGTGGATCCTACGGGGTGAGACTATTGTCCCAATGAGAGATATAACTCTCTTCCAACAATATTATTATCACAAGAAATAGTAAAGACTGAACAGAAGGTATTTTATGCAACTAGCAAGTTATAAATCATCTATTTGCTTGAAAAGGAATATGAAGAACATGTATAACATCTATCTACTAAGGTGTATGAAAGTAATAAGGAATCAACCAATATTTTCATATTCTATCCTTAAGAAGATATACTACACGGTTGATTACATGTTCTCATTCACAATTATTCCTAGAGGAGATGAGATATACCGCTCATACTCCAACCGACCACTAGTAAGTCAAAATCGGTACCATACAAGGTCAATGGCAGAGTCGGCTGTCAAGACCTCTCCTTTCTCAGTCAGTATGAGAACACTTAGATTTAGCATGACATCTTGTGTCTGCTGTAATTAGCTATGTCGGGGTATAGCAGCATCTTCGCTATAGAGTTACTGATGTAGCATGTACTCTCTTCAGGAGAAGACCACTTAACTTTCCTAGATTATCAGGATGACCACTAAGCAATCCTGGTTTAATTTTATCAGGAAGTCCACTAAGCAACCTTATGTATTTGGGGAGTCCACTGAGCACCCTTATTTAGTTTGGGAGTCCACTGAGCACCCTATATTATTATCACATATTCAAAAATATGTGTTCTGAGTAAAACCTGTTTCACCATTCAGCAAATACTGACACTGAATGGATCTATGGTCTGGGCAACTACATGATAATATTTGTCTTGCTTAATTAAGTGCATTATGGTATCTTTTAACATCAATCAAGTTACAAGAAAGATTTATATCAAATGCTACAAAGAAAAGTATAATTGCATTTATCAGATACTTTCATATTCACTGAAACACATAGAACACTTAGAATCTCAATATCTTGTCATCATAATACTTGGGTATTCAATCCTTAATTTATCACTGAGTACTATCACCACTTAGCAGATGATCATTACCTCTAGGTCATTAGACCTGGGTTTTTATTCACATAGTCCACATAGTTCATTGAATCTGTATCATATAACAACATAGCTCTTACTTAGCCATACTTATTGCCTTAAGATACTTGCATGGTTATTATATCATGTTATCAACAATTTCAAACATATGTCGTAACCATGAAATGCTAAAGAACACATCCTCCCTTATGAATTAGGGTTATAATCAACCAATTAGGGTTTTAAGATTTCATTAGCAAAGATTATGCCTTAACTCATACTCCACTCATCTCAGGAGTATTATCGAAGGTTAATCATATAATTATCTTTTAATTCTTAGTTTCTCTCTCATCCCTACTAGGATGTAGATTACTTAATTCATCTCTTTAAGGTCTACTAGCTTATTACTGTCAAATTGAATTAAACTCATTATGACTCAATATTGCATTAATCATACACATCACTTAGGCAAGCTTTAATAAATAAGAGCATGTCTACCATATCCGGTAACATAATTGATAATACTATTCTATTATGCTTGGAAATGCATATATCATTTAACAAGTATCAATTTTAATCATGTGGTGAAACCACACCCTCGTGTTGGGTTTAGGGCATATCCCTTAACATCATATCGTGTAGTCATGTTAAGTTAGGTATCAATTTAACTTTTCATATCTTAAGTCAACCTCATATCATGTATGGGTTAGACCATTTTTATCATATCGGGTATAGGAGTGTATTGGGTCCTCATATTGTGTACTAAAGTACACCATATCGGGCATGTCATATGGCTTTACCATATCTCATACAAAACAATATTATATTGGTTCTTCACCTCAGTTGGTCATATCAAATTTTAATTTAAACTTCCATATTTGTCTTCCATCATATTAGTTTTCCTCTTGGATTTCCATATCAGATTTCATCTTGGATTTACCCTATCGTGCTTCCATATTGGATTTACCATATGTTGGATACCATATGGTGAACTCATGTTGGGTATCATATCGGTTTATCTTTAGGTATCATATCAGGTTACACCTTTGAACATCATATCACTTTATATGTATTGGACACCATATCGATTTACCTCTCTTAGCAAACCTCCTTTTTGTCCTTAAGCATTTCAATGGTTCTATTCATTCTTTTATAGTTACACGACAGGCTAAATACTTAGTTACTTATCAACTCATCTCAACATAGTAAGATGTATCGTGTTAACATATTAGATATCCATATCCGCATCTAGGGTTTACTCATATCATGCAAAGGTGTTGCTTTACCCTTGTATTATATACAAGGTGATAGATAGGAATCTTCCATATTGTTCATAGAATCCATTTTACAAAGTATGACCTACCTTCATATCAGTTAGACCCCCATATCGAATTCCATATCGGTTTTCAAAGTCTTCAACCCATATCGGGTTTCAAGAGTCTTCAACCCATATCGGGTTGTTCAATGATGATGTCATCATCATCAACCTCAAGATCATTATCTAACTATTAAAAACCATGGATAACAATCCTAATTACTTGTTGGAACTCATTATTATATCAATAACTCAAAGGAAATCTGAATTTTGACAATAATCAACAAGTTGAACAATATTGAAGAAAAGATAATAATATTGAAGGGTTCAAGTTATATAACCCACCTCTCAAGTAGCTTCCAAGCTTCAAGCTTCAACTCCACACGTTGTAAGGTTGAAGATAAGCCTTCTCCAAGCTCCAAGACTTGAGCTCCAAGCTCTTGCACAATATCTCCAATCCAAATGGATGATATCACCTCACTTGGTTGCTAAGACCTACTTGGGTCGATATCCCTTATCCTTGGCCGATATCAAGCTTCACCACTCAACTCTCTTCACTATGGAAGACATAAGAGAGTATTGCACAATACAAGAGGGAAGGGTACTTAACAAGATTTGAAAATCTTACTAACACATGAAGGTCGAGGTATTTATACTAGAGGTTTATAGAAAAGAGTGTCATAGGTGTCATTAGCTTAAGTTACTTTATGCCACCTAGTCATGCAAAGTTGAAACATACTCTTTCATGCATGTCATTATTATCTTTGACATGCAAAAATAGAATTCCAAGGATAATATAGAAGATAAGGGCCGGCTCTTGGGTTATCTTCTAGGGAAAGTCTTCTTCCACTTACTATATTATAATATTCAACTCCATCTTTTCCGAGACAAGTTGCAAATCGGTTCTTTATTTCTTCTTTAAAGTTCCTTGCCCATCATGGACCAAACTAAGACTCAAAAAAATGATAGGAGACTCTCCTTATGGCTCTAAGTCTGATAGGGACTTCTACTCTAAGTCCTTAACTCAATATGGCTCATGTGCATAACTTTCAACTTATATATATTTTCTTGGTCTCTTCATTATAAAGAGTGCTAACACTTTAAGATGGTTCAAACATATTATCTCATTCTTTCTCTCTCTTCTAGATAATACTAGGTAAAATTAAAAACAATCTAGAGGTGGTAATTTCACATTAACCCTACATTTTGTATAAAATGCAATTTGTACCATAATTGATGTACCAAGCACTTAGCATTATTTACACAAATTCTCACTTAGAACTTAGGCTTTGCACAAGCCACCACTTAGCATCATATTATCTTTCATGACATTAAAAACACTTAGAATACATTCAACATGTGACATTTGCAATATAACCCTCCTTCTTGGGTGAATTGCACTTTTCACTTAGATTATCATATAATGCACACATAGTTTGTATATAAGCTCAGATTTGAAAATAAACTTCACAAAGGGACTTAATTACTTTCCAAAAGATAAGAACAAGTTTGTAAGAAACTTACTTAAGAAAAACATCTAGGGTTAGGCCATAACCCAGGTCAAGGGTGTTACAATCACATTTACCATTTTCACATTATGTAAAAGATCTTTACTATTCACACAAACTTTATTAGACAGGGATCATCCCTCTTGTTCTCTTTCTCTTATCATGATGATTATACTTTTTACTTCCTCATACACATAGATTGATCTGAGATCATCCCAGATTCCATTTTATTGCACTTAGGTTGTGATAAAAATATACATGCCATATTTCTAATTTCGTTATGCTCACTAGATTGTCTCAAAATGACTACTTGATCAGAGTAATCAGAAAGATAACAATCTAAGAGTTCCATACTTACCTTATCTTCAATAGTTGAATACCTGGCCAGGGTATACAAGTACTGAGATTAGGTAGTATGCATTTTGTTTACTATCATATTCCTTACTTTTCATATCATCAATAACATAGGACTTAGCATTCCTGGATTTTCTCCAGGCATCACTTCCATACCTCATCCTCTTTCACACAGATAAGAGCAATTATAAAGCATTTAAAAGAGTACTGAACAGAATATAAATTCTAGTCCTCATCATTTCTTCCCTATGTTCCCATAGGGCAATCAATAGGGAAGTCAATAACATCAATCCTTCTTATAATTATTAGATAACATCAAGAGAAGGCATATCAAAATGAAAAAAAGCTCTATCTGAATGTTACCCCTCACGATCATCTATCGCTTTAGGTTGACTTAACACATAGAGTCTAGTTGTTTCATGTTGTTGCTTTTGACTTTTTACTCTATTGGGCTGTAACTTTCGTAAGCCCTGCCGAGTCTACCTCAGTTGTTGGGTCATTTCCTCCCTTCTTTTTGAACAAGAGGGTTTAGTATTGTAACGCTTGTCTCACAAAAACAAGATTAACTAATGCAGAAGCGTTCATCAAGCACCGAATTAGCGAAAATCACTAAAAATTAAAACTTTTTGCAAAGAGATTCGCACATTGGAAATCTTTTTCTTCAAAAGCCAAAGTATAACATTTACATTCTTGTTCAGAGGTACATGTTCTATATCATCTCCTTCAGAGAATTACAAGCATTAATTGTCCTGCTAAGCAAAATATAGGCAGTATAAAATCTTGAGGCATTGAGCCAAAATATCGAAAGTACTAACTACAACTCCGAGGACCTGAGAGTACATAGATGACACATAGGACTCTATATACAACTACACATGACATGTCAGCCAATGTCTCCACTTGAGACCTCACTGTTATCCCTGTTGCTGCTGTTGTCCTTCACCTACTGAAGGATTCCTGTCTCCTCGTCCGCATCCACCTAAAAATATGGTTCCCACGGGGGTGAGACAATTATAAAAATTGCCCCAGCGAGAGATATAACTCTCCACCAGTAACATTATTATTGCAACTTAAGAAGATAAATATGAACATATGAATCATATTTATTTGACAGTAGATAATTTAATGTCTAACAGATTAGAACATTATTTTATATCAGAAGCATTGCAGTTATAACTTGATAGAATCAACATGTCACTTATCCTTTAATGAATATGAAGAACATGTATAACATCTAATCAAACTATAGAATCATTACCACTGCATTAACTCTCTTCAGGCTTAGATCATATATCTAAAGCCTGGCATTATCATTGTGGAGTCATGGCCCGTAGCCATACTCTTTTCATAAAGTGGTCGGATCTTAATCCCTCAATTCACCACTGGGAATTTCTCATCTTTTCATAATTTCAATACCATATCCATGTGATTCTGGGTATTTAAACCCTTAGCTCATCACCTGAGCATTGTTACCACTTTCTCAGGTAACTAACACCTTTAGGTCATCTGACCAAGGTAAGTATGATACTTGCTACACAAGGATCCATCATGGCACTTGACGCCCATTAAATGTCTTGCCACCTCTCACCAGGCACAAGGTATATTATGGCACACAAGGCCCAATAAACAAATTCAAACTAATAACACATCATAGCTCATACCTGGCTATGCTCATCATTTCATGATACCTGCATGGTTTAGCACATATGATAGCAGTACATCAATTATCTATCAATCACCATGCAAAAAAATATATCATTAATTTAAGGGTATCACCCTTATTCCTTTACCAGGATTAGAATTTTCATCACACATCTCATGTATCATTCATCCAATTGTATTGGACTTATAACACAACAAGGTGTACCGGTATTTGGGGTGTTGGATATGATATCTATCATATCTTGATGTATCACTTCCCTCAACACCATCATCTTACTTAAGTTCATATACTTAGCTTGTATTAGGGTATTACCCATCCTAATACTTATGCACTATATCGTCACATTTATCATGTAAAGAAGTGAACAATAATCACTCACTTGGAGTATACAACCATTGCCAATATTAAGGATTCATCCTTAAGTTTGGAATTAACAAAAAGATCATGTCAGGTCCTTTTCAAAACAACTCTAAGTCAAGCATAGAGTACCACGGCCGTGTAACAAGAATGGCCATGCAAAGGGAAACCACCACGGCCGTGCTACCTTGCACGGTCGTGCAAAGTGAAGCTACCACGACCGTGCTACCTTGCACGGTCGTGCTGAGTAAAGTCGCCACGACCGTGCTGCCTTGCACGGTCGTGCTACAGAGGATCACCATATGAATCGTATTTATATATATGAATTCTATTCTGCGATCCTTTCAATTTGATTAGGTCACATCAACCCTTCAATCAAAAGCATACAACTATGATTAACATAGTGTATCAAGTTATTGACCCTATAAGCAATTAGGGATTCATCCCTTAATTGGCACTTAATCACTTAGGTACTATTAGGGTTTCAATAATATACCTCCTTGATTATCAATATTAATCATAATTGGATCAATAGAACATTCATCATCTTAATTCTCAAGATATTCATTCACATTGAACCTCCATTACATAAGGTATCCAATTGAAATAGGGTTTCCAATGTTGATTCCTTCAATCATTGAATTCATGGAACCAATCATCAACCAGACCTATACTCATACTTCAATTGAGTTTAATAGGTCAACCTTCAACTGATTTGACCCTCAATTGACCCTCAATTGATCATCAATTAGGGTTTGATTCAATTGAATTTGGGTTTGGAATCAATGATCCATCAACACTAATCAATGCAGGATTAGTTACTTTGAAACCATTGAACCATCATTCAAATTGAACATGACCTGACCCCAAACGGTCTTTAGGTCGTTTTTATGACCTCCAAACGGTCTTGAGACCGTTTTCCTATGTCCACATCATAGTCCAAGTCAACCAATTAAAGTTTGGATCATTGGATTGATCACCAAATCAGCATTGAATTGTATATCGACTTGGTACCTTTAGACCTTCAAACACCTAACCATACTCAACCCTAGACCTCCAAACGGTCTTGGGTGACCACCAAATGGTTTTGAAACCGTTTGGATGATCTCCAAATGGTCTTGAAACCGTTTGGCTCATCTAACCTTTGGATTCTAGTGAAATTCCATCAAGGTTTGGTCTTTTGAGTTGATCAACAAATCAGCACTTAATTGCAATATGATTTGGTAACTTTGGACCTTCAATTGTTCAACTATACTTAACCCCAGACCCCCAAAAGGTCTTGGGTGACCCCCAAACGGTTTTGAAACCGTTTGGGCCAATCAACCCAAAACATCATCTCAATCACTAGCAAAATCAGCACTTAGCCGACTAGGGTTCATGTCACATCTTTGGATCTTCAAACACATATCCATACTTGACCCTAGACCTGAAAACGGTATTGGGTGACCCCGAAACGGTTTTGAAACCGTTTGGGCGATCCCAAAACGGTTTTGAAACCGTTTGGGCTAATCAACCCAAAATCGCAAATTAACTCATTGAAATTTCAGCACTAATTTCAATTAGGGTTTGACTAATTGATTAGCCTTCAGCTCATGATTCCTTGGGAATTAACCCCTCAAATTTGGTGAGTCATTAACCAACATAATTAGGTACAGTAATCGCAAACGTTCAACCCTTGGTCAATGCACTCAAACGGTTTTGAAACCGTTTGCCCAAAAAGGTCAAGTTAATCAGGTTGCAAATCAGCACTTAATCCAATTAGGTTTACCTAATGGATTTGCATTCAACTCACGATTACGTTTGAGTTAATCCATCACATTTAGAGGGTTATCAACCAACATAATTATGAACAGGAATCCCAAACGGTCAACCCTTGTTCAACCCCACCAAACGGCTTTGAAACCGTTTGCCCAAAAAGGTCAAATTAATCAGGTTGAAAATCAGCACTTAATCCAATTAGGTTTACCTAATGTATTTGCCTTCAACTCACGATTCCTTTAGAGTTAATGCCTCAAATTTGGAAGGTTATCAAACAACATAATTATGAACAGTAATACCAAACTTTCAACCCTTTTTCAACCCCAACAAACGGTTTTGAAATCGTTTTCCCAAAAATGTCAAATTAATCAGGTTGAAAATCAGCACTTAATCCAATTAGGATTACCTAATGGATTAGGCTTCAACCTATGATTCCTTTGGATTTAACCCATAAAATTTGGTGATTCATTAACCAACATCATTAGGAACAGTAATCCCAAATGGTCAACCCTTGGTAAACTCCACCAAACGGTCTTGAAACCGTTTTCTCCCAAACGGTTTGCAAACTGTTTGATCACCAAACGGTTTGGCGAAACCGTTTGGTCCCAACTTCCAAACCGTTTGCCCAAATTATTTGGGGAGGTGTGTGCTTATGATGATGTCATCATCATCAACCTGCAACTCAAGAAATCTACTGTGATTTCCATGGAAATTGCATCATTAAACCAAACTTAATTTCGGAAATGTAGAAATGATCACCAATTGATAAGGAATTGATTGCAATAACAAAGTTAGGGTTTCAAGTTATAAAACCTGCCTCCAATTGAGATCCAAAGCTCCAAGATCACGCCATAAATTGTAGATGAAGCTCTTGCAACTCCCCTTAGGCTCGTCCTTAATCTTTTGGATGAAAAAGTTGGCTAGGGTTGAAGAGGAGATCGAAATAAGAAGAAATCAATGATTTATTTTTTATTTCCACCATGGAATCAAGGAGAACGAAAGTCAAGAGCTTACCAAAAGGTTGGGGGTCGTCCTCCTTCTCCTCCCTAGCTCCTTGGTCGGTTTTTCAAGCAAGGGGAAGAAAGAAATCCGAAAAAGCCTTTGTTTTGGCTTAGAAATGGCACTTTTATAAGAAATTTGATGAGAGATAAAATACATTATTAAAATGCATTTAATCACAAAAATAGTACCACCTCCTCCTACTTGGTTTGCTTGCATGAAAAGGCAACTCAAAGCCACCGAACTCCCTTCCATTATCCATGGATTAAGGGAAAAGAAAATAAGCACCTTAATCCATTATAATACTAATATATCTTTTTGAGTGGGAATTCTTTAACTTATAATAAGGTGAGTGGAATTTCTTGGCAAAAGAACATCCATACTTATTCAGAATCAACCAATAACATTTTGGTTGAAGGCCCTTTAATTAATACATTCATTTTTTTGCCCTAAATTAAATTAGGGTTTCACTTAAGATTAAATCTTGATTATTTTAATGTCAAGATTCTCTCTCCTCCAACTTAATTCAAATGAGATGCCCTTATCATTTTCTTTGCTCTACATTATGCCAAGAAACATTAGGGACCATTTTGAAGTGGTAAATTGCATATTGAACCCTAGGTTTTGGGTAAATTGCACATTACTCCAAAACTAGGTTTTAATGCACAAACATTGCTTTATCATCTCTTTCTTGGTATTCAGGCTATCACAAGCCATACCTCTGCATCATCTTCACTCTCATGATGCTTAGACACATGAGGAACATATTGTAATTTATAATTTGCAATTTAACCCCTCAACTTGGGCAATTTGCACTTTAGTCCAAAATAAGCAAACATTGCTTCAACATTGTTCAAACATGACCAAAATTGAAACATAAGTTTCTCATGGGCCCTAATTACTTTTCCCAAGATAAGATTAAGCATCTACTCAACCTTATTAGACAAAACATCTAGGGTTAACACATAACCCAGGTCAGGGATGTTACAAATTATAAACCCCTAACAAGGATTTCGTCCCCGAAATCCCAGAAAAAGGAGGGACAGATTTATTCAGTTATCATTCCCTCAAGTCTCCACAAAATATCTTAGTATCATGGAGATATCATGGATTTTGTAATCCACACAAGGTTCCTTTCATTAATTCCTCTTTATCACTGTTTATGTTTATGCAAAGCATAAACCCCGAACATATGATGTCCATTTCATTGAAAGGAAGAAGCATAAAAGAACATACTTCAATAATCACTCAAGAATACTTATCAAAAGGAAAAAATATATATATCTAACAGAGATAATTCACTTAGAAAACTCTATGTAATTGGGAATGTTCACATAGTTCTTCCTATTAGTTAGGGATGTCACATAGCTTTTCCCTTTTTGTTTAGGGTTGGAATTGCACACAACATCTTCCTTTATTGGAATTGCACACAACATCTTCCTTTATTGGAATTACACACAACATCTTCCTTTATTGGAATTGCACAAAGTATCTTCCTTTATTGGAATTGCACAAAGCATCTTCCTTTATTGAAATTGCACATAGCATCTTCCTTTATTGGAATTGCACACAACATCTTCCTTTATTGGAATTGCACACAACATCTTCCTTTATTGGAATTGCACAAAGCATCTTCCTTTATTGGAATTGCACAAAGCATCTTCCTTTATTGATTCCATATTCATGATTTCATGATACTCATTAGATTGTCTCAGAATGACTACTTGATCAGAGCAATCAAAAAGACAACAATATAAGAGTTTCCATACCCACTTTATCATCAATAGTTGTATACCTGGCCAGGGTATATAATTATTGAGATTAAGTGATATGCACTTTGTATGTTATCATATTCCTTCTTTTCATATTATCACAAGCATAAAGCTTAACATCCCTGGATTTCATCCAGGCATTTCTTCTGTACCCCATATTTTCTTATAGAGGTAAGAACAACATAAAACATTTGTAATGTTTTACCATGCAAAACATAAATCCTCATAGGACTAATCAAGGAAAGTTCAATCAATTCCTTTCTCAGTTAATCCATGAATTCATAAGATGTCATATTTGAATGACTTTATCTTGTCTAACATGTCATAATTCATGGATTATTCACTGCTTCAGGCTAACTTTGCCTCAAAGGTTGATTCAACAGGCTAAGGTCGAGCACAGACTCAATTTAAGTCCAGAAATTCATCATTTCCTTTTGCTTCAACCTGCAGATGCTGATTATAAATCCTGCTGATATCTAAAACATCATCATTGGGGCTGATAATCTAGGTTACACTGTCAAAGCTTGATCCACTATATACATTACTGTTGCCCTAAATGCTTCAACAGTAACACTTAAATAAGGGTTTTCTTATCATAGATGGATCAGCTAGGGGATTCTCAGGCAATTCTCTCTCTCTTGCCTGTTCCCATGCACCTCTTCTTGGTGCAACATTGCTGCCCTAAGAAACAACCTCCTCATGTGACCTTGTCATCTTTAAGTTCTTCTTATCTCTCATGAGCAGAAGACACTATCAGATACACTAGATGACACCAGAGCAGACTCTACTACTTTAGTCCTATGTCTCTGTAGACTCAGCGAACCTAGAGCTCTGATACCACTAAATTGTAACGTCTGTCTCACAAAAACAAGATTAACTAATGCGGAAGCGTTCATCAAGCAGCGAATTAGCAAAATCACTAAAAATTAAAATTTTTTGCAAAGAGATTCACACATTGGAAATCTTTTTCTTCAAAAGCCAAAGTATAACATTTACATTCTTGTTCAGAGGTACATGTTCTGTATCATCTCCTTCAGAGAATTACAAGCATTAACTGTCCTGCTAAGCAAAATACAGGCAGTATAAAATCTCGAGGCATTGATCCAAAATCTCGAAAGCACTAACTAAAAAACTCCGAGGAACTGAGAGTACAGAGATGACACATAGGACTCTATATACAACTATACATGACATGTCAGCCAATGTCTCCACCTGAAACCTCACTGTTATCCCTGTTGCTGTTGTTGTCCTTCACCTACTGAAGGATTCCTGTCTCCTTGTCCGCGTCCACCTAAAAATGTGGTTCCCACGGGGGTGAGACAATTATAAAAATTGCCCCAGCGAGAGATATAACTCTCCACCAGTAACATTATTATTGCAACTTAAGAAGATAAATATGAACAGAGGAATCATATTTATTTGACATCAGATAATTTAATGTCTAACAGATTAGAACATTATTTTATATCAGAAGCATTGTAGTTATAACTTGATAGAATCAACATGTCACTTATCCTTTAATGAATATGAAGAACATGTATAACATCTAATCAAACTACAGAATCATTACCACTGCATTAACTCTCTTCAGGCTTAGATCATATATCTAAAGCCTGGCATTATCATTGTGGAGTCATGGCCCGTAGCCATACTCTTTTCATAAAGTGTTGGGATCTTAATCCCTCAATTCACCACGGGGAATTTCTCATATTTTCACAATTTCAATACCATAACCATGTGATTCTGGGTATTTAAACCCTTAGCTCATCACCTGAGCATTGTTACCACTTTCTTAGGTAACTAACACCTTTAGGTCATCTGACCAAGGTAAGTATGATACTTTCTACACAAGCATCCATCATGGCACTTGAGGCCCATTAACTCTCTTTCCACCTCTCACCAGGCACAAGGTATATTATGGCACACAAGGCCCAATAAACAAATTCAAACTAATAACACATCATAGCTCATACCTGGCTATGCTCATCATTTCATGATACCTACATGGTTTAGCACATATGATAGCAGTACATCAATTATCTATCAATCACCATGCAAAACAAATATATCATTAATTCAAGGGTATCACCCTTATTCCTTTACTAGGATTAGAATTTTCATCACACATCTCATGTATCATTCATCCAATTATATTGGACTTATAACACAACAAGGTGTACCAATATTTGGGGTGATGGATATGATATCTATCATATCTTGATGTATCACTTCCCTCAACACCCTCATCTTACTTAAGTTCATATACTTAGCTTGTATTAGGGTATTACCCATCCTAATACTTATGCACTAGATCATCACATTTATCATGTAAAGAAGTGAACAATAATCACTCACTTGGAGTATACAACCATTGCCAATATTAAGGATTCATCCTTAAGTTAGGAATTAACAAAAAGACCATGTCAGGTCCTTTTCAAAACAACTCTAAGTCAATCATAGAGTACCACGGCCGTGTAACCAAGAACTTCCATGCAAAGGGAAACCACCACGACCGTGCTACCTTGCACGGTCATGCAAAGTGAAGCTACCACGGCCGTGCTACCTTGCACGGTCGTGCTGAGTAAAGTCGCCACGGCCGTGCTGCCTTGCACGGTCGTGCTACAGAGGATCACCATATGAATCATATTTATATATATGAATTCTATTCTTTGATCCTTTCAATTTGATTTGTTCACATCAACCCTTCAATCAAAAGCATACAACTATGATTAACATAGTGTATCAAGTTATTGACCCTATAAGCAATTAGGGATTCATCCCTTAATTGGAACTTAATCACTTAGGTACTATTAGGGTTTCAATCATTGTACCTCCTTGATTATCATTATTAATCATCATTGGATCAATATAACATTCATCATCTTAATTCTCAAGAGATTCATTCACATTGAACCTCCATTACATAAGGTATCCAATTGAAATAGAGTTTCCAATGTTGATTCCTTCAATCATTGAATTCATGGAACCAATCATCAATCAGACCTATACTCATACTTCAATTGAGTTTAATAGGTCAACCTTCAACTTATTTGACCCTCAATTGACCCTCAATTGATCATCAATTAGGGTTTGATTCATTTGAATTTGGGTTTGGAATCAATGATCCATCAACACTAATCAATGCAGGATTAGTTACTTTGAAACCATTGAACCATCATTCAAATTGAACATGAACTGACCCCAAACGGTCTTGAGGTCGTTTGGATGACCTCCAAACGGTCTTGAGACCGTTTGACCATGTCCACATCATAGTCCAAGTCAACCAATTCAAGTTTGGATAATTGGATTGATCACCAAATCAGCATTGAATTGTATATCAACTTGGTACCTTTAGACCTTCAAACACCTAACCATACTCAACCCTAGACCTCCAAACGGTCTTGGGTGATCACCAAACAGTTTTGAAACCGTTTGGATGATCTCCAAACGTTCTTGAAACCGTTTGGCTCATCCAACCTTTGGATTCTAGTGAAATTCCATCAAGGTTTGGTCTATTGAGTTGATCAACAAATCAACACTTAATTGCAATATGATTTGGTAACTTTGGACCTTCAATTGATCAACTATACTTAACCCCAGACCTCCAAACGGTCTTGGGTGACCCCCAAACGGTTTTTAAACCGTTTGGGTGATCCCCAAACGGTTTTGAAACCGTTTGGGCCAATCAACCCAAAACATCATCTCAATCACTAGCAAAATCAGCACTTAGCCGACTAGGGTTCATGCCACATCTTTGGATCTCCAAACACATATCCATACTTGACCCTAGACCTCCAAACGGTCTTGGGTGACCCCCAAACGGTTTTGAAACCGTTTGGGTGATCCCCAAACGGTTTTGAAACCGTTTGGGCTAATCAACCCAAAATCTCAAATTAACTTATTGAACTTTCAGCACTAATTTCAATTAGGGTTTGCCTAATTGATTAGCTTTCAACTCATGATTCCTTGGTAATTAACCCCTAAAATTTGTTGAGTCATTAACCAACATAATTAGGAACAGTAATATCAAACGTTCAACCCTTGGTCAACGCACTAAAACGGTTTTGAAACCGTTTTCCCAAAAAGGTCAAGTTAATCAGGTTGAAAATCAGCACTTAATCCAATTAGATTTACCTAATTGATTTGCATTCAACTAACTATTCCTTTGGAGTTAATCCCTCAAGGTTGGAGGGTTATCAACCACAATAATTATGCACAGGAATCCCAAACGGTAAACCCTTGGTCAACCCCACAAAACGGTTTTGAAACCGTTTTCCCAAAAAGGTCAAATTAATCAGGTTGAAAATCAGCACTTAATCCAATTAGGTTTACCTAATTGATTTGCCTTCAACTCACGATTCCTTTGGAGTTAATGCCTAAAATTTGTAGGGTTATCAACCAACATAATTATGAACAGGAATCACAAACGGTCAACCCTTGGTAAACTTCAAAAAACGGTTTTGAAACCGTTTTCCCAAAAAGGTCAAATTAATCAGGTTGAAAATCAGCACTTAATCCAATTAGGATTACCTAATTGATTAGGCTTCAACCTATGATTCCTTTGGAGTTCACCCATAAAATTTGGTGATTCATTAACCAACATCATTAGGAACAGTAATACCAAACGGTAAACCCTTGTTCAACTCCACCAAACGGTCTTGAAACCGTTTGCTCCCGAACGGTTTGCAAACCGTTTCATCACCAAACGGTTTGGTGAAACCGTTTGGTTCCAACTTCCAAACCGTTTGCCCAAAATATTTGGGGAGGTGTGTGCTTATGATGATGCCATCATCATCAACCTGCAACTCACGAAATCCACTGTGATTTCCATGGAAATTGCATCATTAAACCAAACTTACTTTCGGAAATGTAGAAATGATCACCAATTGATAAGGAATTGATTGCAATAACAAAGTTAGGGTTTCAAGTTATAAAACCCACCTCCAATTGAGCTCCAAAGCTCCAATCTCACGCCATCAATGGTGGATGAAGCTATTGCAACTCCCCTTAGGCTCTTCCTTAAGCTTTTGGATGAAAAAGTTGGCTAGGGTTGAAGAGGAGATCGAAATAAGAAGAAATCAATGATTTATTTTCGATTTCCACCATGGAATCAAGGAGAACGAAAGTCAAGAGCTTACCAACAGGTTGGGGGTCGTCCTCCTGCTCCTACCTATCTCCTTGGTCGGTTTTGCAAGCAAGGGGAAGAAAGAAATCCGAAAAAGCCTTTGTTTTGGCTTAGAAAGGGCACTTTTATAAGAAAATTGATGAGAGAGAAAATACCTTATTAAAATGCATTTAATCCCAAAAACAGTACCACCTCTTCCTCCTTGGTTTTCTTGCATGCAAAGGCAACTCAAAGCCACCGAACTCCCTTCCATTATCCATGGATTAAGGGAAAAGAAAATAAGCACCTTAATCCATTATAATACTAATAAATCTTTCTGAGTGGGAATTCTTTAACTTATAATAAGGTGAGTGGAATTTCACCTCCTTCAGATATTTTTCGTTCCTTATCTTGGCAAAAGAACGTCCATCCTTATTCAAAATCAACCAAAAACATTTTGGTTGAAGGCCCTTTAATTAATACATTCATTTTTTTGCCCTAAATTAAATTAGGGTTTCACTTAAGATTAAATCTTGATTATTTTAATATCAAGATTCTCTCTCCTCCAACTTAATTCAAATGAGATGCCCTTCTCATTTTATTTACTCTACATGATGCCAAGAAACATTAGGGACCATTTTGAATTGGTAAATTGCATATTGAACCCTAGGTTTTGGGTAAATTGCACATTACTCCAAAACTAGGTTTTAATGCACAAACATTGCTTTATCAGCTCTTTCTTGGTATTCAGGCTATCACAAGCCATACCTCTGCATCATCTTCACTCTCATGATGCTTAGACACATGAGGAACATATTGTCATTTATAATTTGCAATTTAACCCCTCAACTTGGGTAATTTGCACTTTAGTCCAAAATAAGCAAACATTGCTTCAACATTGTTCAAACATGACCAAAATTGAAACATAAGTTTCTCATGGGCCCTAATTACTTTTCCCAAAATAAGATTAAGCATCTACTCAACCTTATTAGACAAAACATCTAGGGTTAACACATAACCCAGGTCAGGGATGTTACAAATTATAAACCCCTAACAAGGATTTTGTCCCCGAAATCCCAGAAAAAGGAGGGACAGATTTATTCAGTTATTATTCCCTCAAGTCTCCACATAATATCTTAGTGTCATGGAGATATCATGGATTTTGTAATCCACACAAGGTTCCTTTCATTAATTCCTCTTTATCACTATTTATGTTTATGCAAAGCATAAGCCCCCAACATATGATGTCCATGGCATTGAAAGGAAGAAGCATAAAAGAACATACTTCAATAACCACTCAAGAATACTTATCAAAAGGAAAAAAATATATATCTAACAGAGATAATTCACTTATCAAACTCTATGTAATTGGGAATGTTCACATAGTTCTTCCTATTAGTTAGGGATGTCACATAGCTTTTCCCTTTTTATTTAGGGTTGGAATTGCACACATCATCTTCCTTTATTAGAATTGCACACAACATCTTCCTTTATTGGAATTGCACACAACATCTTCCTTTATTGGAATTGCACAAAGCATCTTCCTTTATTGGAATTGCACAAAGCATCTTCCTTTATTGGAATTGCATATAGCATCTTCCTTTATTGGAATTGCACACAACATCTTCCTTTATTGGAATTTCACACAACATCTTCCTTTATTGGAATTGCACAAAGCATCTTCCTTTATTGGAATTGCACACAACACCTTCCTTTATTGGAATTGCACAAAGAATCTTCCTTTATTGATTCCATATTCATGATTTCATGATACTCATTAGATTGTCTCATAATGACTACTTGATCAGAGCAATCAAAAAGACAACAATCTAAGAGTTTCCATACCCACTTTATCATCAATAGTTGTATACCTGGCCAGGGTATATAATTACTGAGATTAAGTGGTATGCACTTTGTATGTTATCATATTCCTTCTTTTCATATTATCACAAGCATAAAGCTTAACATCCCTGGATTTCATCCAGGGATTTCTTCTGTACCCCATCTTTTCTTATAGAGGTAAGAACAACATAAAACATTTGTAATGTTTTACCATGCAAAACATAAATCCTCATAGGACTAATCAAGGAAAGTTCAATCAATTCCTTTCTCAGTTAATCCAGGAATTCATAAGATGTCATATTTGAATGACTTTATCTTGTCTAACCTGTCATAATTCATGGATTATTCACTGCCTCAGGCTAACTCTACCTCAAAGGTTGATTCAACAGGCTAAGGTCGAGCACAGACTCAATTTAAGTCCAGAAATTCATCATTTCCTTTTGCTTCAACCTGCAGATGCTGATTATAAATCTTGTTGATATCTAAAACATCATCATTGGGGCTGGTAATCTAGGTTACACTGTCAAAGCTTGATCCACTATATACATTACTGTTGCCCTAAATGCTTCAACAGTAACACTTAAATAAGGGTTTTCTTATCATAGATGGATCAACTAGGGGATTCTCAGGCAATTGTCTCTCTCTTGCCTGTTCCCATGCACCTCTTCTTGGTGCAACATTGCTGCCCTCAGCAACAACCTCCTCATGTGACCCAGTCATCTTTAAGTTCTTCTTCTCTCTCATGAGCAGAAGACACTATCAGATACACTGGATGACACCAGAACAAACTCTACTACTTTAGTCCTATGTCTATGTAGACTCAGCGAACCTAGAGCTCTGATACCACTAAATTGTAACGTCTGTCTCACGAAAACAAGATTAAATAATGCGGAAGCGTTCATCAAGCAGCGAATTAGCGAAAATCACTAAAAATTAAAACTTTTTGCAAAGAGATTCACACATTGGAAATCTTTTTCTTCAAAAGCCAAAGTATAACGTTTACATTCTTATTCAGAGGTACATGTTCTGTATCATCTCCTTCAGAGAATTACAAGCATTAACTGTCCTGCTAAGAAAAATATAGGCAGTATAAAATCTCGAGGCATTGAGCCAAAATCTCAAAAGCACTAACTACAACTCCGAGGACCTGAGAGTACAGAGATGACACATAGGACTCTATATACAACTATACATGACATGTCAGCCAATGTCTCCACCTGAGACCTCACTGTTATCCCTGCTGCTGCTGTTGTCCTTCATCTACTGAAGGATTCCAGTCTCCTCATCCGCGTCCACCTAAAAATGTGGTTCCCACGGGGGTGAGACAATTATAAAAATTGCCCCAGCGAGAGATATAACTCTTCGCTAGTAACATTATTATTGCAAATTAAGAAGATAAATATGAACAGAGGAATCATATTTATTTGACAGTAGATAATTTAATGTCTAATAGATTAGAACATTATTTTATATCAGAAGCATTGCAGTTATAACTTGATAGAATCAACATGTCACTTATCCTTTAATGAATATGAAGAACATGTATAACATCTAAACAAACTATAGAATCATTACCACTGCATTAACTCTCTTCAAGCTTAGATCATATATCTAAAGCCTGGCATTATCATTGTGGAGTCATGGCCCGTAGCCATACTCTTTTCATAAAGTGTTGGGATCTTAATCCCTCAATTCACCACTGGGAATTTCTCATCTTTTCACAATTTCAATACCATAACCATGTGATTCTGGGTATTTAAACCCTTAGCTCATCACCTGAGCATTGTTACCACTTTCTCAGGTAACTAACACCTTTAGGTCATCTGACCAAGGTAAGTATGATACTTGCTACACAAGCATCCATCATGGCACTTGAGGCCCATTAACTCTCTTGCCACCTCTCCCCAGGCACAAGGTATATTATGGCACACAAGGCCCAATAAAAAAATTCAAACTAATAACACATCATAGCTTATACCTGGCTATGCTAATCATTTCATGATACCTGCATGGTTTAGCACATATGATAGCAGTACATCAATTATCTATCAATCACCATGCAAAACAAATATATCATTAATTCAAGGGTATCACCCTTATTCCTTTACCAGGATTAGAATTTTCATCACACATCTCATGTATCATTCATCCAATTATATTGGACTTATAACACAACAAGGTGTACCGGTATTTAGGGTGTTGGATATGATATCTATCATATCTTGATGTATCACTTCCCTCAACACCCTCATCTTACTTAAGTTCATATACTTAGCTTGTATTAGGGTATTACCCATCCTAATACTTATGCACTAGATCATCACATTTATCATGTAAAGAAGTGAACAATAATCACTCACTTGGAGTATACAACCATTGCCAATATTAAGGATTCATCCTTAAGTTAGGAATTAACAAAAAGACCATGTCAGGTCCTTTTCAAAACAACTCTAAGTCAAGCATAGAGTACCACGGCCGTGTAACCAAGAACGTCCATGCAAAGGTAAGCTACCACGACCGTGCTACCTTACATGGTCGTGCAAAGAGAAGCTACCACGGCCGTGCTACCTTGCACGGTCGTGCTGAGTAAAGTCGCCACGACCGTGCTGCCTTGCACGGTCGTGCTACAGAGGATCACCATATGAATCATATTTATATATATGAATTCTATTCTTTGATCCTTTCAATTTGATTAGGTCACATCAACCCTTCAATCAAAAGGATACAACTATGATTAACATAGTGTGTCAAGTTATTGACCCTATAAGCAATTAGGGATTCATCCCTTAATTGGCACTTAATCACTTTGGTACTATTAGGGTTTCAATCATTGTACCTCCTTGATTATCATTATTAATCATCATTGGATCAATAGAACATTCATCATCTTAATTCTCAAGAGATTCATTCACATTGAACCTCCATTACATAAGGTATCCAATTGAAATAGGGTTTCCAATGTTGATTCCTTCAATCATTGAATTCATGGAACCAATCATCAATCAGACCTATACTCATACTTCAATTGAGTTTAATAGGTCAACCTTCAACTGATTTGACCCTCAATTGACCCTCAATTGATCATCAATTAGGGTTTGATTCAATTTAATTTGGGTTTCGAATCAATGATCCATCAACACTTATCAATGCAGGATTAGTTACTTTGAAACCATTGAACCATCATTCAAATTGAACATGACCTGACCCCAAATGGTCTTGAGGTCGTTTGGATGAACTCCAAATGGTCTTGAGACCGTTTTCCCATGTCCACATCATAGTCCAAGTCAACCAATTCAAGTTTGGATCATTGGATTGATCACCAAATCAGCATTGAATTGTATATCAACCTGGTACCTTTAGACCTTCAAACACCTAACCATACTCAACCCTAGACCTCCAAACGGTCTTGGGTGATCACCAAACGGTTTTGAAACCGTTTGGATGATCTCCAAACGTTCTTGAAACCGTTTGGCTCATTCAACCTTTGGATTCTAGTGAAATTCCATCAAGGTTTGGTCTATTGAGTTGATCAACAAATCAACACTTAATTGCAATATGATTTGGTAACTTTAGACCTTCAATTGATCAACTATACTTAACCCCAGACCTCCAAACGGTCTTGGATGACCCCCAAAAGGTTTTGAAACCGTTTGTGTGATCCTCAAACGGTTTTGAAACCATTTGGGCCAATCAACCCAAAACATCATCTCAATCACTAGCAAAATCAGCACTTAGCCGACTAGGGTTCATGCCACATCTTTGGATCTCCAAACACATATCCATACTTGACCCTAGACCTCCAAAGGTCTTGGGTGACCCCCAAACGGTTTTGAAACCGTTTGGGTGATCCAAAAACGGTTTTGAAACCGTTTGGGCAAATCAACCCAAAATCTCAAATTAACTCATTGAAATTTCAGCACTAATTTCAATTAGGGTTTGCCTAATTGATTAGCCTTCAACTCATGATTCCTTGGGAATTAACCCCTAAATTTTGGTAAGTCATTAACCAACATAATTAGGAACAGTAATCTGAAACGTTCAACCCTTGGTCAACGCACTCAAACGGTTTTGAAACCGTTTGCCCAAAAATGTCAAGTTAATCAGGTTGAAAATCAGCACTTAATCCAATTAGGTTTACCTAATTGATTTGCCTTCAACTCACGATTCATTTGGAGTTAATCCCTAAAATTTGGATGGTTATCAACCAACATAATTATGAACAGTAATACGAAACGGTCAAACCCTTGGGCAACCCCACAAAACGGTTTTGAAACCGTT
The DNA here is from genome assembly GCA_963693085.1 of Alisma plantago-aquatica. Lineage (NCBI taxonomy): Eukaryota > Viridiplantae > Streptophyta > Magnoliopsida > Alismatales > Alismataceae > Alisma > Alisma plantago-aquatica. Next base: position 1,438,228,567 of record OY856409.1, read on the forward strand.
TTCCCAAAAAGGTCAAATTAATCAGGTTGAAAATCAGCACTTAATCCAATTAGGTTTACCTAATTGATTTGCCTTCAACTCACGATTCCTTTGGAGTTAATGCCTCAACTTTGGATGATTATCAACCATCATAAGTATGAACAGGAATCCCAAACGGTCAACCCTTGTTCAACCAAACCAAACGGTTTTGAAACCATTTTCCCAAAAAGGTAAAATTAATCAGGTTGAAAATCAGCACTTAATCCTATTAGGATTACCTAATTGATTAGGCTTCAACCTATGATTCCTTTGGATTTAACCCATCAAAGTTGGTGAGTCATTAACCAACATCATTAGAAACAGTAATCCCAAACGGTCAACCCTTTTCAACTCCACAAAACGGTCTTGAAATCATTTTCTCCCAAACGGTTTGCAAACCGTTTGATCACCAAACGGTTTGGTGAAACCGTTTGGTCCCAACTTCCAAACCGTTTGCCCAAAATATTTGGGGAGGTGTGTGCTTATTATGATGTCATAATCATCAACCTGCAACTCACGAAATCTACTGTGATTTCCATGGAAATTGCATCATTAAACCAAACTTAATTTCGGAAATGTAGAAATGATCACCAATGGATAAGGAATTGATTGCAATAACAAAGTTAGGGTTTCAAGTTATAAAACCCACCTCCAATTGAGCTCCAAAGCTCCAAGCTCATGCCATAAATGGTGGATGAAGCTCTTGCAACTCCCCTTAGGCTCGTCCTTAAGCTTTTGGATGAAAAAGTTGGCTAGGGTTGAAGAGGAGATCGAAATAAGAAGAAATCAATGATTTGTTTTCGATTTCCACCATGGAATCAAGGAGAACGAAAGTCAAGAGCTTAACAACAGGTTGGGGGTCGTCCTTCTGCTCATCCCTATCTCCTTGGTCGGTTTTTCAAGCAAGGGGAAGAAAGAAATCCGAAAAAGCCTTTGTTTTTGCTTAGAAAGGGCACTTTTATAAGAAAATTGATGAGAGAGAAAATACCTTATTAAAATGCATTTAATCCCAAAAACAGTACCACCTCTTCCTCCTTGGTTTGCTTGAATGCAAAGGCAACTGAAAGCCACCGAACTCCCTTCCATTATCCATGGATTAAGGGAAAAGAAAATAAGCACCTTAATCCATTATAATACTAATATATCTTTCTGAGTGGGAATTCTTTAACTTATAATAAGGTGAGTGGAATTTCACCTCCTTCAGATATTTTTCGTTCCTTATCTTGGCAAAAGAACATACATCCTTATTCAAAATCAACCAATAACATTTTGGTTGAAGGCCCTTTAATTAATACATTCATTTTTTTGCCCTAAATTAAATTAGGGTTTCACTTAAGATTAAATCTTGATTATTTTAATATCAAGATTCTCTCTCCTCCAACTTAATTCAAATGAGATGCCCTTCTCATTTTATTTTCTCTAAATGATGCCAAGAAACATTAGGGACCATTTTGAAGTGGTAAATTTCATATTGAACCCTAGGTTTTGGGTAAATTGCACATTACTCCAAAACTAGGTTTTAATGCACAAACATTGCTTTATCAGCTCTTTCTTGGTATTCAGGCTATCACAAGCCATACCTCTGCATCATCTTCACTCTCATGATTCTTAGACACATGAGGAACATATTGTCATTTATAATTTGCAATTTAACCCCTCAACTTGGGTAATTTGCACTTTAGTCCAAAATAAGCAAACATTGCTTCAACATTGTTCAAATAGGACCAAAATTGAAACATAAGTTTCTCATGGGCTCTAATTACTTTTCCCAAGATGAGATTAAGCATCTACTCAACCTTATTAGACAAAACATCTAGGGTTAACACATAACCCATGTCAGGGATGTGACAAGTATGCTCAACATGTCTATATCTATAACATGTCTTGTCCTAATATCGTGGTCTTATCAGTCTTGTTACCGATGTAGAAGCTAAGTCAGAAGTTCTTACAGGTGGAAGGTTAGGACCTTTGCCTTTACTTAGCGACCACAGCCCTGGTACACTAGGCATTTATTGCACTGGTGGCACCAAAAACTTTGACATTTTAAAACAACTAAGAAAATGTCTCTAGAATCATAGAGACCTTACCTTAATTCTTAGCTTATTGCCCCTTCTTAGGCATTTCCATCACAGATGTACTATCTGTTTATACTTATGGGGGAGTCTACTTTCTTGCCATATGTCAATCCTTCACACATTTTCCACTATTCCAACATGAATATATCATTCAGGAACCCTTTCAAAACCCAAAGTTTCTATATTGAGGATTGGTAACCTCGGTTATAATGCTAGAATCTAGTCTACTATATGCATCACCGTTGTCCTAACTTGCCCAACAAGAGCATAAAAAGCAGGAGTCTCTATCCTGATTGGGTCAAGATGGGAATTCTCAGGCACTCATTCTTCGCTTGCCTAATCCCATGCACCCCCTCCCGGTGCAGCAACATTTCTCTTAGCAACGTGTTCCTCATATTCTCCAATCATTTTTAAACTTCACCCTTTCTTCTGCATAAGCAGAAGTCATTATAGTATATACTAGAGGACACTAGAACAGACTCAACACCTTAGTCCTATGTCTCTGTAGACTTAGTGAACCTTAAGCTCTGATACCAAACTTGTAACAACCGTCACCAAACCGACAGTCAAATCATTACTAATTATGCAGAATAAACATAAACAACGGATTAAAAAAAATCACTAAAATTTAAAACCATTTTTTCAAGGAGATCCTCTCCCAGGAACTCTTACTGAAAGATCCAAAACTTATATATATCATGATTCACATTGTGCAAACATTGTTTCTTCTCATCTCGAGGATGACATATAACAGTTTCTCAATCAACACATATACTGAAGCAACATAAAACCTCGAGGCATACAAACCAAAATTCTCAGATCGTTCATAAAACCATTACGAACTGACTCCAAGGACCTGAGAATATAGAGACGACACATAGGACTTCTATCTACAAAGCATGATAGATAGTACACTCAACCTGAGCTGTTATTGCTGCCCCAACTGATGTTTCTCTTCTGTAGAAAGGTCTCCACCGCCTCGTGCACGTCTACCTAAAAAATTGTGGATCCCACGGGGTGAGACATTTTTCCCAACAAGAGATATAACTCTCCGTCGACCATATTATTATTACAGATAAACCTTATAAAACTATGCAGGGGCTCTTTTATATTAACAGGCAGGATTAATCATTGTATGAACAAAACAAAGTAATCTCTTTACTTAAGGAAAATGATGCATATACCCATGGTAGAGTAATAAAACATCTATCTACTTTACAAGGAATGTAAAGAAACATAAATAACATCTATCAACTAAGATGTATAACTAAATTGCTCATCTGTTACGACCCCGCCTCCCGGTAACCCCCAATTAAGGAAGACCAAGAAGTCAGAGCCGCTTTCCTAAAATAGGTCCAGTGGTTTTGCAAATAATCAACAATAATTAATAAATTCTACAAAAACTAAACTTTAAAATGGAATATTTTTTTTTCTTTTCTCATACCTTGCAAAATATAGGAGTGAGGGACTATACCCCATATAACATCTATTTATCTGAAATCCTCCAATCTTTATTAAGCTTTATTCCATCATTGTCACTTTAAAGGAATATCCATTTTCTTGATAAACCTAAAACGCCGACAAACAAAATGACAGTCAGTATAACAAACTATATTGGTATGTGGGGGAACCATTAATCGAGCATTTAACTGTAACGACATATTGTAAGAAATTATGATTTAATAAAACAAACTTTATGCTTTAAACATGACAACTCAATCCTCACATACCCTAGCCTCTGTGATGTCCCTGCAGTGGACATGGATACTACCTCTCATATGGTAGATCTCAACTAACCCCCATGATCCTACCTCACAGGTAGATCAATACCTAGGGTTGTGGAGTCGCATGGCCCTACCCAAAGGTAGTCCAATCCCTGACTCATGATAACCTGATGGCCCTACCTTGCGGGTAGCCATGTACTAGGTCATCCAATAACCTGATGATCCTACCTCACGGGTAGACCATGTACTAGGTCATTCTTTTCATCATCAACAAAGCTACAGAGGAGGACCAGGATCTGAGCTAGTCATGCACGTATAATTATGGTGATAGTCATAGTCACTTTATAGTTGCATGAAATAAAAGTCAATCAAGAAATTATTTCCAAGCAACCGTTAAAACCTCAAGAATTGCCGGGAAACTAAAGCGATTTAATCATAAGCGTAACCACATACCTATTTTGGAGATCTCAAAGAAGCAATATATCCAATTCCAACAAGATGTCCAATCAAGCAAGCTAATCAATCAATCAAGCAAACATTAATCCTGAAAACATGTATAACACCTAGTTATTACCATGTCATCCAAACAACTCTTTATGACCTGGGACACCTTTCTAAGGTTTCTAAGTCTCATTAGTATTCTTTAGGGTTTCTTAGATTAATTTCTCAAACTTTATCCTTTTTAGGTCAACAAACCCTAAAACAACTTTTCCACTCATAAAAAACCTAATTACTCAAATTATCCACATTAAGGATCTTTCTTATTTAAATTAACTTTAGAACATCATATCTCTATTTTATTCATGAATTTGCACAATTAAAATCATTAAAAGGCATCATCACCTAAATTAGGGTTTCTAAGCCCATTAATGCATATTCATGTACATTGAACCATAAATTAAGCCAATTATGCATAAATATCATCTTTTTAGATCTAATTCTTCCTTTTAATAACAACATGTTAATATTTTCTCAAAACATTCAAAAGAATATCATTAGATCCAACTATCATCAAATCTAAGGGTTTTTCATTAATTAAACCATTAAAGATGATATCTTTATACACTTTTAAAATTGCAAGCGTATTTAGGACTCAGTTATATTTTTATTGCACTCCTTGCATTTTTCTGATTAAGTTTCATATATAGCATTATTTCATCCGAGTATCATATTACTTTCTATCAATTTTGTAATTAAATTGACGTAGGGCCAATAGCAGCGTGACACAACATCGATTTTAATTTCTTTTCTTACATTTCTTTTCCTCAGTTGTGGATATAAACTTGGGTTTGTTTAATCAGGAGCCCAGACCTAAACTCCCGCTTGCCCCCTTCATCCTCCCAATCGCGCAAACTCTGCTTTCACAGAGAAAACAGAGCCTCGCCGCTCTGGTGGGGCTTCTTCCTGATCCCGGCCGGCTGAGCACCCCTGCTCGACTCTGACCTGATCTCCGGACGTAGCTCCCTCCACTTCCTCACGAGGAGCTGACAAACTCCTAGGCCATAGGAATCAGGGAGATCCACTTCATTGGTTCCATGGCACTAAACGGAAAAGATGAGAGAGGGAAGATTGAAGCTCGGATGCAAAGGAACTAGGGGATTCACCTATTGCGTCTCCCTCTACTCGACCTTCGTTCTTTCCTCCCAAAGGCCAGGGTAGACACCCATATATATATACAAGGATACATGTCAGTAGATTCACCGTGAATCTCCTCCCAACTGGAGTTTAGGGAAAGTCCCTTAAACTTTACCAAATCGGGACATCCAGAGATTGATAGATCCGATTCATTCTCCCAAAATCAATGGGAAAGGAAGCATCGAAAAAGAACGAGAGGTGAGTGAGAACGAGGCCAAGAAAGGTTCCAGTTACTATAGATTCGTTTCCTTATGCAACTGAAGGAAGGCGATGACCGTGCGCCACTGGATCTCAGATCCAACGGTCGACGTCGCACGCGCCTAGATAAAAATGAAATTCTAATTCAATTAAAATTGTGACATTCAATGTATTCCTTTCCACTTTAGGAAATCTTCCAAAAATCATATCTCTTAAACCATGTATCCAATTGATCCCAAATTTTAAGGGAAAGTCCATAATGACTTGATCCACGAGTGTACCAAATTTGGGACTCAAACTCGCAAGTATGAAGGATTTTTTTCTTAAGAAAGTTATCCATTAATAAGGCATATTTTATGCATATTTTCTCTCTCCTCTTCTTTTATATCATTTTTTTGGACTCCTTTTACCATTATAAACCATGTGGACTCGAAATATCATCTTTGATGATTCCATTATCCATATTTCCACATATTTCTTATATTTTCATCGTTATCTCAAATTTGCTTCTTAATAAGGCATTATTTGATTTCTTCTTTTCCTTTTAATCATATTAACATATTATGATCCACAAAATCACATGCACAAAGAAAATATTGCAAAGGGAATCCATTCAATACATATAATTCATACAATTCCCATAATCATACATTTATTGGGAAAATTGTATTTCCAACCATATGAACCCAAAAATTGGGGTTGTAACAACATCATACAATGTTTTCTATATTCGATCCTTAAGCAAATATACTACATAGCTGATCATATTTTACAATCACACTTATGCCCTGAGGAGATGAAGTATACCCCTTTCATGCTCCAACCGACCACAAACTTCTCACAAGTCAGTACCATACAAGGTCATTGGAAGAGCCAGCTACCAAGACCTCACCTGTCTCGATTAGTACGAGACCACTGGTAGTGACATCTCATGTCAATCTAAAAACAGAGTGTGCCAGGGTACAAGGCATCTTCGCTCAGAGCTACAGCGTCAGCATGCACTCTCTTAGGGGAACATCTACTAACAACTGTCCCCAGTTATGAAATTACTGAGTCATGGCACACATCCATACTCTGAGCCACGAGCCAGTTCACCGTGCTCAACTGAGTCTAAGACCGTAGTCACACTCGAGCCAGGATATGACATATAATAAAATACCCATTTATTTTGAGTTCGTAAGGGGATCGGCTCACACATGGCCGTCAATACTTACGCCCCCATATATTAAAAAATATGCACTCTGGGTTATGCCGTGGGAAACCCATTTCACCATTCAGCAAATCATGATGTTGATGGATCTATGGTCAGGGCAACGTTTTATGGTTTATAATGATATATTAAGTGCATTACAGTATTCTTTTAGCATCAAACAAGTTATAAGCATCAATCATAGACAAATGCTATGTTGTAATAAATCTATTGAGTACTTTTCAAATCTTTAGAACACATTTAGATGCATAACACTTGGGATTTCAGTCCCTTATCACATTACTCGGGAATTCGCATCCCTTCACATCATCATCATCATTATTACTGGCTCTAGGTATTCAAACCCTTAGATTACCACATAGCATTGTTACCTCTGTAACAGGTAACTATTACCTCTAGGTCCTCAGACCAAGGTATTCATCATACTTGTTGCACAAGTATTTCACATGGCTCAAAAAGCCCATTTAAACATCTTGTCACCTCTCACTAGGAAATAATTATTCACATGGCTCACAAAGCCCATTTAAACATCTTGTCACCTCTCACTAGGCAACAATTATTCACATGGCTCACAAGGCCCATTTAAACATCTTGTCACCTCTCACTAGGCAACAATTATTCACATGGCTCACAAGGCCCATTAAACATCTTGTCACCTCTCACTAGGCAACAATTATATTTTAGGTCATCATACCACATAAGCATTATACTTGTTATACAAGTATTTAACATGTTTCACAAGGCTTATTCAATAAGATAAATACAACCTTCCCATTATTAGGGTTAGGGTTTCCCTTTATAGACAAATAGGGTTTCAAGTTCATATTATCAATCCAAACCCTAATTCATTGCTCCATGTACGCATCTAGGAGCATACATTGATATCATAAATATTCAATCATACTTATTTATTCTCATCATTTATCATTAAATGATTATTAACACAAAGTATGAGTTTCTCTCTCATCCTCACTAGGATGTTGATTACATCATACTTAATAACTTGGCTTAACCCTTTCTCAAGGTATATTAGCCTACAATTATAAAGGTTCATTAAACTCATTACATCTTATTGTAACAATTGACATGACACACTTCATGTGTTACTCATCCAAAAATATCAAGGTATATCAACCTTGAGGTGATGGATGTGATATTTATCATGCCTTGGTGTATCACTTCCCTCATCACTTTTAACTTTCTTAAGTTCATCAACTTATCTTGTATTAGGGTATTTCCCATCCTAATACTTTACACACTAACTCATCACATTTATCCTCTATTTGAATTATCCAACTATCATCAAGTGATATGGACTCACCTCAAGTTAAGGCATTGTTGATAAAAGGTTGACCATTATCAACCACTTTAAGTGTTTCACCTATCAAATTATTAACCACACCCTTACTTGGTGTTACACTCATCACTCCTAAGAGTGTTTTACCCTCACCTTTACAAGGTGTATCAGGTTGAATCATGTATGTCAAGTTGAACGCATGTATTGGGTTAGGTGTATATTGGGCTAGACATCATCATATCCCTCATACCCTTACCCATCAAGGTATCAACCTTACCAATAATATGGTGTATCACCTTCACCATACATGAGTGTAACGTCCTCACCTCTCTTGAAGATATTGGCCACACCATACTTTAGTGTATTGTCCATCACATGTTCTAGGGTATTAGCCACCTTAACACTTTTGTCATCTAGTGTATTGGGTTACCCACCATATTGTTTTAGAGATGTGTGCTCAACACCATATCATCCAAGAGGTGTATGCTTAACCAAATATCGGTTTAGAGGTGTATGCTTGCTACCCATATCTCTTTAGAGGTGTATGTGTGCTTATCATATTGGGAAAGAGGTGTATGCTTGCTTACCATATCACTTTCGAGGTGTATGTGTGCTTACCATATCACTTTATAGGTGTATGCTTGCTTATCGTATCACTTTAGAGGTGTATGTGTGCTTACCATATCACTTTATAGGTGTATGTGTGCTTTACACCATATCAGGAAAAGAGGTGTGTGTTTGCTTCACACCATATCAGGCAAAGAGGTGTGTGTGTGCTTCACACCATATCGGGAAAAGAGGTGTATGTGTGCTTACCATATCACTTTAGAGGTGTATGTGTGCTTACCATATCACTTTAGAGGTGTATGTGTGCTTACCATATCACTTTAGAGGTGTGTGTGCGCTTCACACCATATCGGGAAAAGAGGTGTATGCTTGACCTCATATCGTGCAAAAGGTGTATACTACATCACCATATCATCCACGAAAGTATAAACTCATATCCATATCATTTTAGTGGTGTAGGTGCATCACCATACTGGGTTAGAGGTGCTTTCTTATGTGCTTGAACCCGATATCACTTTATAAGGTGATATCATCATCTTCAAGCTCTAGACCTTCATTCTACTTGTTCTAGTACAAGGACAACAATTCTAAGAAACTACTAGAACTCATAGATATATATATCAAGTATTCAAGAAAATTTCGCAATTGAAAGTAGATCATCAATATAGCAAGAAAGATGGTGAATAATAACATGTTTGGGTTCAAGTTATATAACCCACCTCAAGAACAACTTCAAATCTCCAAGCTCCAAAGCTTCACGTTCCTAAGGCTGAAGATGACTTATCAAAAGTGCAAGGCTTGTTCACAACTCCTTCATATACAAGGAATCACCATAGTTAAGAACTTGGTGAAGAAGAAAAGAAAGGAAGATCATAACTGTAATGACCATGCCTCCCAGTAACCCCCAATTAAGGGAGACCAAGAGGTCAGAGCCGTTATCCCAACTTCCGGATCAAAGGTTCGACAAATAATCAATAAAATTTATCAAATTCTACCAGACTATACTGAAAAGTTGTATAAAAAAACTTTGCATACATTTTTCAAAAAAAACTTGGATATCTACTTCCATCCACATCTGGAGTCTATTCTAACTAATCCTCCTTTGTACTTTAATTCTTATTTAATTCCACATATGCCTCTTTACTGTTTGTCCTTTTCACTTGTACCTAAAGTTTCGACAAACAAAATGTCGGTCAGCATATATGAATATGCTGGTATGTGGGGGAAACAATAATCGAGCAGTTAACTGTAACAACATATTACAGTCAATTATGATTTAACAAACAACTTTATGTTTTCAGCATAACTGCTCAATCCATACATACCCTAGCCTCTGTGATGTCCCTGCAGTGGACTTGGATGCTACCTTCCTCATGGTAGATCCCCATTAAACCCCTCATGATCCTACCTAATAGGTGAATCAATTTCCAGGGTTGAGTCACATGGCAATACCCGTAGGTAGCCCACTCCTTAACTCATGGTGCGCTAAAGAGTTGCATGGCACTACACGTAGGTAGCCCAATCCCTAACTATTGATAACCTAGACCTTGCTCTAGGTTACCCTTTTTAGCACTTGCAAAGCCACAGAGGAGGACCAGGATATGAGCCAGTCATGTATCTATATTTATAGTGTTAATCATAGTCACTTTATAATTGCATGAAATAAAAGTCATCCAAGCAATTATTTTCAAGCAGCCGATAAAACATCCGGAAATCGCCGTGAAACTAAAGCGATTAACCATAAGCATAACCACATACCTGTGATTGCAGGTTTTGAGACAGAATCAATTAAGTAGAGAAAACCCAACCAAGCAAGCAAGTATGCACAGAAATCCTAAAATAAACATACAAATTTCCTTTTATCAAGATTTATCCAAACTCATCCTATTTCTTAGGATTTCTATTCCAATTTTTAGGGTTTCCTTTGCAATTAGGGTTTTGCTTCCACTCTTATCATCATAAACCCTAATTCAACAAAACTACATAAAAACCTTAAATTTCTCATCTTATCACTCCTAACAGGCTTAGGATCATCATTTAGTAACATATTTTCATAATTCGAATTAAACATGGTTTTTCCTTTTTACCCTACATTGGTCAACTTTTCATGTGAAACAGATTGAAACTCAACTTTAATATTCAATAGGTTAATACTTCTCAAATTAACCTATTAATCCTCAAAGATTCATCATTTATACTCAATTGGGGTTTCTTAGGTTTCTTATTCACAAAACCCTAATCATATCAATTATCTTCATTAAGGATTCTTTAATCCAAACTACGTTCACGAATCATTATATTACAGTTGTATACTTGCAATTTTGGATTATGACTACTAAAACTCATATTTTCCCAAATTAGAGTTTGTAGTCCATGTACATGATCATAAAAACCCTAAAACCAACATACTAATCATCCTTTTATGATTTTACCCCTTTCTTTTACTCTTAACATGTTAAAATTGATCAAAAACATATAAAAGATTCATGATGATTGTTTTTATATCGTTCTAGGGTTTTTTTTCTGTCAATTAATGCACTAAAAGATGTAAAACCCTATACTTTTTAATATCATCTACAATTTGGCTCTAATAGCATTTTTATCATGTTCTACGCATTTTTCTAATCAAAAAGCACTACTTGCAATTTTTGGCCAAAGATTTTTAACGATTTAATCAAGATTCCATCATTTTCTGAAATATCAGGCAGAAAGGCAACTCACTTTTTGCTTTTTGGAAAAACGTCGTCCGACGGATCTCTGGTCATTCTTGACCGGGCTAGATCTGATGCCCCCACCTTGCGCGCGCCCACTCACCATTATCCAGCACGCAAAGCGCCCAGGGCCGTTGGATCTATCACGCGTCTACAATGGATTACCATCAGAGGGCTACTGTTGCTTCCCTCCTTCTTCCCCAGTAGCTTGACCTGCGGCAGTGTCGTAGCCTGGAGCTCACCGGAGCAGACTCGATCCATGGGTCCAGGGAACTAGAGGGCAGGACGAGTGGCCGTTTGGTTTCGTGAGGGCCTCCCGAAGTCGAGGGTGGCCATATATATAGGCATGGGTAGCTAGAGTTGGCTCCCAACCTCACCGTCGAACCCTTGCCCGAAGAGATTTGGGCGTTTTCTAGAATCAGCATGAAACTTACCAAAACTTAGGTCGGTTTTGTGTGGAAACTTCTCCCAAATCCAAACGAGTAATTTCCTCATATGCACATGCATCAGATCATCAGAAAATCGTATTGAAAAAGTCACCATCTGACAGCATGTTTCCCAGTTTGGCTAGAACTGGACGATACATAGCTATCATTAGATCAAGATCCAATGATCCATGTCATTCGCCTATAAACCATATATTGTGACATTTAATATATTTCCTTTACCCTTTCTACTTTAGGAGATTTTGTAAAAATCATAACTCCCAGACCGATTATCCAATTAATACCAAATTTTAAGGGAAAGTCTATGAAGACTTATCTACTTGTGTTCCAAGTTTGGAGCCAAAATACAAAAGGAATAACTCCTTTTCTTCATTTGCAAGTCAATGACTTATAAGGCATTTATTTATGCCTTAAACTTATATTTTCTCTCTCCTAATCTTTTATTTTCTTTTTTCTTATTCGTTTTATCATTAGAAACCATGTAGACACGAAATCTTATCCAAGATGAATTCATTATCCATATTTCCACATTTTTCTTATAATATTATCATTATCTCACATATCTTCTAAATAAAGTAATATTTAATTAATCCTTTCTCTTTCTTATTGCATTATCTTTGCAAGTTGGACTCCTTGGAACCCAAGGAACCCAAAAAGCATGAAATCCCCTTTGAGGAATATTCCTTTGCCTTCTAGAGGTTTCTATGTATTTCTCATAAGTATATTTCTTAATATCCTTTATCTTTTATCTTTTTCCATTATTTGGACTTTTCCTCTTTTCTTCTCTTTTATATCCATTATTGGATTGATATAATTAATAGGAACCACGAAATTCCATCATAAGGGAGATTTGCAAAGAGACCCATTCCTTCAAGCAAAGCATCCTACCTTTTCAATTAAGTCCATATTCATAAAATCATTACATTTCAATTATGAAAACATATGCAAAATTGGGGTTGTAACATCCTTCCCCTCTTATAAGAATTTTTTCCTCAAAATTTCATCAAGCAAACAAACAATTCAAGATAAGATTTTTCCATGTCCATCATTGGCCCCTATGTGGCTTTACCTTATCCATGGTGCTTCCAAAGAACCTTTACCATTACATATTCCTTTCTCTGAGTTCCTTCACCTTGGCATCTATAAACCTCACAGGTGACTCAGGTCATTTCAGCCTCCCTTGGGGCTCACTAGGTTCATTGCTCAACACATGGCCCGGTTACCTCACATCATGCTCTAAATTGGACACATGGAAAGCATCACACATCGCATTATCCTAAGGGGTAAGGGCAAACTCAACCTTTTCCACCAAACCATCTAAAAAAGAACCCATGCATCAGGGACTCAGCTCTCTTAGCTATAACTTAGAGGGGTAGGATTTTCATGTCACATACTCTCCCACAGTGAACTACATGTCAGTCTGCTTTGCATCAGCTCACGACTCACGTCTCCCCTAGACTCTCTTTTAGCAATTGCTCGATCAAAGTGACTTCATCTGCACACATTGTGGTCCTTTCTTGACCTTTGTGAGGTCCCTTCACCAACATCATCTTAATGAAGTGGCGACCGACACAACCTCTCTTGTAGAGCTTCTTTACATCCCGACACTGGCTATGGTGGTGATCATCACATCTTACAGAGAACAAGATATGTCTCCATGTATCACCCTGAACGAGCACACCTGCTCTCATCAGACCCTCTAGTCTGTATTATACTAACCATTAGTTAGGGGTGATAAACTGTACTAGCATCGAGTTCTTCATGTATCTACTTCCACCTTATAGAAGTGAACCTTTAGGTTATACTCAAGAACTTTTGAACTTGCATCATGTGTAGTTGATCCATCTTTCTTGAAGTTCAACCCGATCTGTCGCTCGACAGTACTCTCTCTTCTTAGATCATGTCATCTAGGTAAGGCGATCTACCATAACCCATAGTGCACCTTGACCTTCCTTGGTCCATGGGAGACTTACCACAAAATCCATAGTGAATAACTCACATTCCCTCTCGGGGACTCTTTATCCTCTATATCAACTCATTGGGTTATGGGTGTTCATCTTCCACCTCCTGGCTTGCATGGCGACAAGCCACATGCATCTTTGTACACTTTTCATCTTAGGCATCAAAGTACTTCTACCACTTACTACCTTAGTAGTACCATGGTGTATGGTGAATATTAAAATCATGATCTCCTGTATGTCATGATTCCTCAAGATTAAATCCTCAGAAACCCTAAACCACTCTAGTCGGGGTTTCATCAGCTTCTTTTCCAGAGAAGTGCATATGAGGTTCTACAATCATTCTTTCATTGCATCAAGGCCTAGGATGGCTAACCAAACAACTACTAACTTATTCAAGAGATCTTGTTACATCTGAGTGTTAGCCAAACACATCTCCTTTTTCAAACTTAGGGTTATGCCAACAACTTCTTTTAGCCTCTAGCTAAACTAGGGAGCTGCATCTCAACCACTTCACATCCTTATGTGTAAGGAAATGTTGGAGACATACACCTCCATCTATATCACTTATCATCTCATTTAGGTTTATCTTGAACAAGAAAACTTAGAGCTCATCTTCTTGGTTATTAAACTCAACCTTGTATGACTCACAAATTCCACATAGCTCATGATAAAAACATCCTCACAAGATGACCACCTTAGTTCGCTTGATGTTTGTAAACCATCCACATATCATTCACTCCACAAGGGTATGTTATCATCTCTTTCCTCATACCTCATAGCAACATTCCAACTCATTTCATCTTTATCCTTGGTGTATGGCATGTGTACTGTCCTATCTCTCGCTCCCATAACAAGAGAAAATAAGCATTTGGCTGCAGTCCAAATACATAGTTCTTCCTGTTCCAAGAGTAGAGATGGTACATCCCACCTTGCCAATTGTAACACCCCTCCCTAGGGTTTCATATGTAACCAGCGGAAGCACAGCCTAATCCCCAATATTATCCATAATGTGGGGTACTTGGCATATCGGGGAGGGAGTGCCACATACATGATCTCATAACAAGAAATAAATAACACTTGGCATTCATAGAAACATAGATTCATACACAAGTTCTTCTTGGAAAGATAACTACGTCATGATACTAAAGCTATGCTAACATAAACTGGATAACATATAAATGATAGGATCTCCATAGATGGACGTCCCACCAGGCAACAACTCCTTAGGTCTTGGATGCTTGGAATCTTCTCAAGAGGTATCCTTTCCTTTAGCTCCAACTTCTGCGTACATCTCGTCCCCAGCCATGCAAAGGAAAAACAAACATGATAAGTAAGCGGCATTGGCATGCTATAAAGCATAAAAATAACATATAAAAGTGACTTGACATAAACATGAACATGCATTAACATCAATAATTTCTTGGCATCTTTTACATGAAGAAATTGACTAGAAGTATATGCTCCTCTCTTAATGCCCCATAAGGAGCCCATAATGCTCGGAAAGCCCATAATTGCTCGGAAAGCCCATAATGCTCGGAAAGCCCATAATGCTCGGAAAGCCCATAACAAGGTGCATATAAATCTAACTCAATTTCTATTAACCATGATCTTTCTTACACTTAATTATCTTCTAAATGACTTAGACTTGATCTTAATGGGATTTCTCCCTCTTAAACATAGTTGGGATTTCTCCCCATGAAACATAATGGGATTTCTCCCTCTTAAGCATGGATGGGAATCCCTTCCCTCTTAATCTTGGATTCATGTATTTTAATCATAAATCATAATATTAATGTGATTTCTACTCTTAGACTTAGATTATAACAATCAACATCCAATAATCATATACATTGAGGAAAAACATGACATTTATCATGACTTGAGTATAAAGAGCATAAACATATCATAATCATTCAATAAATCAAGTATCATCTATGCCAAAGGCATGGCCCGCTTACCTTGAGCTAAAACACCTAAGTCAAACCTGGTTTGACTGATTGGATTCTCTTAATCACCTGAAATTAACATAATTATCATTTATCATATATCATTAAACCCTAATTTTCTCATATAAATATTGAGATGTTAAAACAGCAAAATCAGTTGATAAAAACCACAAAATCGGATTCCTCATTAAAAATCCTTTCCAAAACATATTTTTTGTAATTTTCTGATAAACAGGCGGTTTACTATGAATTTTTGAAGAATCAACCAATAGGAAATCCAAGAAAAAGCTACGTAGATAAAATACACCCAAACTAGTGGTCCGTCTTCTGAGTTGGTACAATCGAGTTTGGCCAACTCAGCAGCGAGACTTGCCTCAAAAGTCAAAGGAAAAAGGGCGTGAGATTCCTTATCTACCCTTGCAGTTTAAAGCATCGGTAAAAACAAAACGCGGGGCTCAGGGGTCATTGGACACCCTGGTTTCTTCCCCTGTGAGCCATGTCGCAGACCAAGGTCGAGCGTCTACCTGGAGCTCCATGACCTTCACCGCAAAGGAGACCTACGGTCCCTTGAAGATCGGCTAGTGGTCCCTTGCCTTCGCGGTTTCCTGGCAAGCTCAAAGAACTCAAGGAGACACTCCCAGAGGTGCTGGAGCACCAAGACAAGGCTATGGCGATGGCTGGCTACTGCAAGGGGAGATATGCTGCTGAGGCTAGATGATGAAGGAAGGAAGGAAGGGCGAGGAAAGTTCCTTGTGGTCATTCAAAGTCAAAAAAGCAAGCCTAGAGAGTCGAGAATATCCGTGGCCATGAGGCTCGTCGGAGCCGCAGTAAAACAGGGAGAAAAAGAACTCAACTCAAAATCTACCAAATTCGCTGAGAACCCATCGAGTAAGGCTCGCAAAACCAACATATGGGTGAGACAATGTCAAAGCACATGGTTTTGCAGGCGGAAGACCACTGATGCACCGCGGCATTCGGCGCCGGCAAGGTCCGATGGCGGCCCTATAGGACCCATCGATCAGGGGGTTCTCGCGGCAAACTGAAAAAGCCAAAACGTAGCTTAGGTGCCGAGGATGCATACGACGCTCACGATCGAGCCGAGGTGGATCGAGGAGGCTGGATGAAGCTAAGGTCGCCGGAGAAGACAACACGAGTAGGTCGGCGAGAGTCAGAGCTTCAGAGATGAAATTAAAGGTGGGGGAGGTCTGTGCAGGGCCCGGTGGTTCTCTTGAGATCCTGAGATGAGGAGTAGAGGGAGTAGGTAGGCGGCTGCTAACTACGGCGGAGAGGAGCCCGCAAGCCCTAAATGGGAATTTCGCCTACGAGGGGATTTAATAGATGAGTCATAACTCATTTGAAATGCCAGAGAGGGGTGAAGACGAGGGAGAAAGAATCAGATGGAAAGGTGGAGTAATGAGGGAGCGAGGTGGCGAGGGAAATAAACATAGGAGAGTAACTCCCATCAGCAGAACCGTCGGGAGGAAGGAGACGGTCTAAGAATCATCATATTGCGGATCCCTTAGATCCTGACCGTTGGATGGTGCGAGAAAAAGGAAAACAGACGAAACACCTGTGTGACAGAGTAAATACGTGAACTATAAAGAAATAATGGGGGAATCGAGTATATTGAATTGAATAAGCAATATAAAACGTATAATTAATATTTGGAGGGCCATTTGAAGTCCAAATGAGTTCAAATTTTGACCATAGGTAGTTTTGAAGGTCTAGAACATTCTCATTCAATTAGATTTACTGCTTGTACACGTTTTAGGTCTAGAATAGCAAAGACCAATATGTGCATTTAAATGAATATAAATAGTGCATATAAGTCATTAATTTCTCAAATAAGGATTGCAAAACATAAAAACGTGCCCTAAATATTATTTATTTTAATTAACAAAATGGAGGCCATTAAATAAGAAATTAAACATGTAAATCACTAATTATCACGTGAGAGAGAAAATTTGTCATAAAAGCATTTATCCTTATTTTTCTTAAACAAAAGGGCATGGATATAAATATATGAAAACATTTTCTTTAAATAGAACAAGGTTAAGATAGCAATTGGACATAATAAATTAATTTTGTAAAACTAACATGGGAAAATTACATTTAAGTCCTCAACAATTATCTAATTTAGAAAAAGAGCATGCAAGGAATAAAATAGTTTGAAAATTTGCATAATAAGAGTGGGATGTTACAATTCTACCCACGTTAAATAAATTTTGTCCCCGAAATTTCCTAGAGTTTCTACCCACCTTAAGGGTTTTACAAAAACCTGCAAATTTTCCATACAAATTTTATTATAAACGAAGCATGCATAAACAAAGTATCATGATTCAACATAAATTACCTAACTACCCTTACTAAGTCTCATACTTACTCCTTATCATTACACCTAACTCATTATACTTAGGGAATCTATCTCTTACTTACCATGACTACATCTTCATAGTTGTCTAACCTTAGGTCATGTATCCTTCATCTCTTTATATGTGGTGATCAAGCACATATTTAGAAATGTTAGATCTTTTCATGTTACATCTCACCAACTTATTTGTACATGTGTCCCATACCACACACACAATTAAGAAAGTAAGACACATGAAAAGTCACATTAAATGACATTTTCCTCAAAACTCAATTGGGTGGCCCTTACCATTGAGACAAGGAGAAACATGTCATCATCTAGGGTTTGGTTTCAACTACATGAGCATACTAACATGTACTTCTGTAATGCGGTGAGGGCTCTAATCATCTTTAGGGTTCTCTAGACATACTAGAATACATAATCATGTTCTCTACTTCTATTGCTTCATCTAGGGTGACTTGTATGAATCCTTATTGTTGCCTTAGTGGCCATCTATTCCTTACTCTGATACCATTAATGTAACACCCCTCCCTAGGGTTTCATACGTAACCAGCGGAAGCACAGCCTAATCCCCAACATTATCCATAATGTGGGGTACTTGGCATATCGGGGAGGGAGTGCCACATACATGATCTCATATCAAGAAATAAATAACTCTTGGCATTCATAGAAACATAGATTCATACACAAGTTCTTCTTGGAAAGATAACTACATCATGATACTAAAGCTATGCTAACATAAACTGGATAACATATAAATGATAGGATCTCCATAGATGGACGTCCCACCAGGAAACAACTCCTTAGGTCTTGGATGCTTGGAATCTTCTCAAGAGGTATCCTTTCCTTTAGCTCCAACTTCTGCGGACATCTCGTCCCCAGCCATGCAAATGAAAAACAAACATGATAAGTAAGCGGCATTGGCATGCTATAAAGCATAAAAATAACATATAAAAGTGACTTGACATAAACATGAACATGCATTAACATCAATAATTTCTTGGCATCTTTTACATGAAGAAATTGACTAGAAGTATATGCTCCTCTCTTAATGCCCCATAAGGAGCCCATAATGCTCGGAAAGCCCATAATTGCTCGGAAAGCCCATAATGCTCGGAAAGCCCATAATGCTCGGAAAGCCCATAACAAGGTGCATATAAATCTAACTCAATTTCTATTAACCATGATCTTTCTTACACTTAATTATCTTCTAAATGACTTAGGCTTGATCTTAATGGGATTTCTCCCTCTTAAACATAGTTGGGATTTCTCCCCATGAAACATAATGGGATTTCTCCCTCTTAAGCATGGATGGGAATCCCTTCCCTCTTAATCTTGGTTTCATGTATCTTAATCATAAATCATAATCTTAATGTGATTTCTACTCTTAGACTTAGATTATAACAATCAACATCCAATAATCATATACATTGAGGAAAAACATGACATTTATCATGACTTAAGTATAAAGAGCATAAACATATCATAATCATTCAATAAATCAAGTATCATCTATGCCAAAGGCATGGCCCGCTTACCTTGAGTTAAAACACCTAAGTCAAACCTAGTTTGACTGATTGGATTCTCTTAATCACCTGAAATTAACATAATTATCATTTATCATATATCATTAAACCATAATTTGCTCATATAAATATTGAGATGTTAAAACAGCAAAATAAGTCGATAAAAACCACAAAATCAGATTCCTCATTGAAAATCCTTTCCAAAACATATTTTTTTGTAATTTTCTGATAAACAGGCGATTTACTATGAATTTTTGAAGAGTCAACCAATAGGAAATCCAAGAAAAAGCTACGTAGATAAAACACACCCAAACCAGTGGGTCGGCTTCTGAGTTGGTCCAATCGAGTTTGGCCAACTCAGCAGCGAGACTTTCCTCAGAAGTCAAAGGAAAAAGGGTGTGAGATTCCTTATCTACCCTTGCAGTTTAAAGCATCGGTAAAAACAAAACGCCGGGCTCAGGGGTCATTGGACACCCTGGTTTCTTCCCCTGCGAGCCATGTCACAGACCAAGGTCGAGCGCCTACTTGGAGCTCCATGACCTTCACCGCAAAGGAGACCTACGGTCCCTTGAAGATCGGCTAGTGGTCCCTTGCCTTCGCAGTTTCCTGGCAAGCTCAAAGAACTCAAGGAGACACTCCCAGAGGTGCTGGAGCACCAAGACAAGGCTATGGTGATGGCTGGCTACTGCAAGGGGAGATATGCTGCTGAGGCTAGATGATGAGGGAAGTAAGGAAGGGCGAGGAAAGTTCCTTGTGGTCATTCAAAGTCAACAAAGCAAGCCTAGAGAGCCGAGAATATTCATGGCCATGAGGCTCGTCGGAGCCGCAGTAAAACAGGGAGAAAAAGAACTCAACTCAAAATCTACCAAATTCGTTGAGAACCCATCAAGTAAGGATCGCAAAACCAACATAAGGGCGAGACAACGTCAAAGCACATGGTTTCACAGGCGGAAGACCACCGATGCACCGCGGCAGTCGGTGCTAGCAAGGTCCGATGGCGGCCCTATAGGACCCATCGATCAGGGGGTTCTCGTGGCAAACTGAAAAAGCCAAAACGTAGCTTAGGTGCCGAGGATGCTTACGACGCTCACGATCGAGCCGAGGTGGATCGAGGAGGCTGGATGAAGCTAAGGTCGCCGGAGAAGACAACACGAGTAGGTCGGCGAGAGTCGGAGCTTCAGAGATGAAATTAAAGGTGGGGGAGGTCTGTGCAGGGCCCGGTGGTGCTCTTGAGATCCTGAGATGAGGAGTAGAGGGAGTAGGTAGGCGGCTGCTAACTACGGCGGAGAGGAGCCCGCATGCCCTAAATGGGCGTTTCGCCTACGAGGGGAGTTAATAGATGAGTCATAGCTCATTTGAAACACCAGAGAGGGGCGAAGACGAGGGAGAAAGAATCAGAGGGAAAGGTGGAGTAATGAGGGAGTGAGGTGGCAAGGGAAATAAACATAGGAGAGTAACTCCCATCATTAGAACCGTCAGGAGGAAGGAGACGGTCTAAGAATCGTCAGATTGCGGATCCCTTAGATCCTGACCGTTGGATGGCGTGAGAAAAAGGAAAACAGATGAAACACCTACGTGACAGAGTAAATACGTGAACTATAAAGAAATAAAGGGGGAATCGAGTATATTGAATTGAATAAGCAATATAAAACGTATAATTAATATTTGGAGGGCCATTTGAAGTCCAAATGAGTTCAAATTTTGACCATAGGTAGTTTTGAAGGTCTAGAACATTCTCATTCAATTAGATTTACTGCTTGTACACGTTTTAGGTCTAGAATAGCAAAGACCATTATGTGCATTTAAATGAATATAAATAGTGCATATAAGTCATTAATTTCTCAAATAAGGATTGCAAAACATAAAAACGTGCCCTAAATATTATTTATTTTAATTAACAAAATGGAGGCCATTAAATAAGAAATTAAACATGTAAATCACTAATTATCATGTGAGAGAGAAAAATTGTCATAAAAGCATTTATCCTTATTTTTATTAAACAAAAGGGCATGGATATATATATATATATATATATATATATGAAAACATTTTCTTTAAATAGAACAAGGTTAAGATAGCAATTGGACATAATAAAATAATTTTGTAAAACTAACATGGGAAAATTACATTTAAGTCCTCCACAATTATCTAATTTAGAAAAAGAGCATGCAAGGAATAAAATAGTTTGAAAATTTGCATAATAAGAGTGGGATGTTACACCAATACACCTTCAAACTAAGTTGAAATGTGCAACTTATGTCTCTACATCACCATCATCTCAATATCAAAATTACTTTCATGTAGAACTAGTCTCGAACCTACTTGGGTCCACACACATTCCTTGGTCATCTCCTCTAGGTCTATAGGGTGCCGACACTTTTGGGGTCATCCCTCTTCCCTTATGCATCCAGAGAGTGCCCTACTCATCTGCCTGTTGGGTCCCATGAGTTCATGAAGATGATCAATCTCCTAACCCATGGCCCTCAGACAATGATAGTTGTTACCTCCCGACCCTATGGTCATGTGCAACTAGGGAATTAGGCAATTCCTACTTCCATCAGTCTTATCCCTACCTGACCCTAGGAAATACTTAGGATTCTATTATAGTACATGTCCAACTTAGAACCTTACCCAAGCCTTCAACATCTCTCTCTGCAATCATGGGCTATCTTTCATCCTTTCATAGGGGTCATGGTGACCTACCTACCTTGGTCAGGCCCCATCCATGGTAACACATCCACATGCACTTAGAGATGGCTATCTATGGGTCTACAGGTTCATTCTCATACTATGTACTTTTCACTTAGCTTCTCAAGATCCTATGAGACCTCTTTACCCTACAAAAGGGTCCCTCTCCCAGGATAGGAGGAAACTACATCTTGATCACGAAGGTCACAAACGTCCTTATGTTTAGGGTTTACATCCACATGAGCATGCTTAACCCTAGCAAGCTACTAAGGCAATAGAAGACCACCTACTAAACCATGCTAGGTCATACTTGTTCTCATTCCTCAACATTGGATCGAAATCATGCCTTCCCATGTCATCAACTTAGTTGTGAGGGGTTCAACAAACATGTCTTAAACTTGAGGGGTTTCCCCTTTCCTCTAAACATGAGGAGTACCATGCTCGAATCTATAGAAACTCAAATCTCATCATGAGCATCGGGTACACCACTTCCCCTCTTAGGCCTAGGAACCCTAGGTTCACTTTTCTGATGACCAACTGCCTGCTCAACTTTTTTTCTAACCACGAGCCAAGCATGTACAGGGTATGACATGCACTTTCATTCTACTTGTACAACACTTCAGAGTGGAGTCCTCCTCAAGGACAACCAACATGGTATAAGGCCTCACAACCTGTTACTAAACCTCTTCATGGTCTAAGGAACTCTTCTTCTTAACCCAGAAGGTAAACACCCATACCATAGTCTCATAGGTACACGTAGCCTCATCCTCCCTCTAGGGTTTGGTTCCCCTAAAGGTAACCATGATATCCTCAGCCCCCAGGGATGGAGCATGAGGCAACCACTATCATCCACTTAGGTCACATCATCCTCAACTCCCCACTATTCCTCATATCTCAGAGTCTAGGCTTCCAACCTTCTTGCATGGGTCCTGCTCTCTCTCTCTCTCTCCAGAGCTAACCCTGCATACAACCTTACTACTCGAGGCCCTCTCTCCATGAAGGTGGTTCAAGATTACAAGCATACCCCTACCTGGTGAAGCCTATGTTCAAGCTTATGTTTGCTCAAGGTTATCCCTAGCCTTTTATGCTTATCTCATCAGCTTTCCAACATACTCCCTTGGTCAGGGTTTTAGTCTACTGTCAGCACGATTGACATACTATGGGTGCCTACTATGCCATGCTCATATAAGCTCATTGGGCTTCCATAGGTTCTTCTCTAACCTCATCAAATAAGGAGCTATCATTCACTCTAACATGCACGACCCTTCCCAGGGTTGGGTCGCCAAAGGTACTAGGTCATCCAACCTCTCATGACTCATATGGCATCGAAAGGCATGTCCATCCAAACACCCGGTTTACCTTGACATCTAACTCATCATGTCATCTCTCTCTCTCTAACCACCACTTAGGGTTAGGGTTAGCATCATCCTCATAGAATGTGCCAGGTCTCTACTTATAATGGAGGTCTCTACCTCCAAGACTAACTCTCTCCTCCTGACAAGAAGGTCTAGCCTCAGGTCTCTCCTGAGGGCATGACAACTTATGTCATACGACCCAAGCATGTATCTATTCTTTAGTTTACGCTTAATCTATTAAGCTTATGTCCATGACATCTTATTTACATGCTTTTTATTAATTAGGTGGAGGATTCCTTAAACCTTATCAACCTTACCCATACCTTAAGAGGGTGAGGAAAAGAGAGAAAGCCCTAATCCTTAAGGTCCTTAACAACATTTGAGTTGAGAAGGGATGAACAAGATGAGAGAGTTATAAAGGTATCTTATTTCGAGTCAGATCCTAAAACATCGACCAGGCAGTCACACTAATCTGGGAGTCCTCGTATTCCGACTAGAGGTGCAGATGAAAATCTTGCCAGCCCCTAGACATGATCCTTTTCTAGACACCTCTGTCTTTCGGAAAATCCTCTAGTAACTCCCTTGGGTTCTACGAAGTTTGTAAAATTTAATAATTATTAAATATTAAATGAGGAACCTATGCTTTGATACCAAATGTAACGGCCCCGCCTCCCAGTAACCCCCAATTAAGGGAGACCAAGAGGTCAGAGCCATTATCCCAACTTTCGGATCAAAGGTTCGACAAATAATCAATAATAATTATCAAATTCTACCAGACTATACTGAAAATATGTATAAAAAAGCTTTGCATACTTTTTTCAAAAAACTGGGATATCTACTTCTATCCACATCTGGAGTCTATTCTAACTAATCATCCTTTGTACTTTAATTCTTATTTAATTCCACATATGCCTCTTTACTGTTTGTCCTTTTCACCTGTACCTAAAGCGCCGACAAACAAAACATCGGTCAGCATATATGAATATGCTGGTATGTGGGGGAAACAATAATTGTGTAGTTAACTGTAACAAGATATTGTAGTCAATTATGATTTAACAAACAACTTTACGTGTTCAGCATAACTGCTCAATCCATACATACCCTAGCCTCTGCGCTGTCCCTGTAGTGGACTTGGATGCTACCTTCTTCATGGTAGATCCCCATTAAACCCCTCATGATCCTACCTAATAGGTGAATCAATTTCTAGGGTTGAGTCACATGGCACTACCCGTAGGTAGCCCACTCCTTAACTCATGGTGCGCTAAAGAGTTGCATGACACTACACGTAGGTAACCCAATCCCTAACTCTAGATAACCTAGACCTTGCTTTAGGTTACCCTTTTTAGCACTTGGAAAGCCACAGAGGAGGACCAGGATCTGAGCCAGTCATGTATGTATATTTATAGTGATAATCATAGTCACTTTATAGTTGCATGAAATAAAATTCATACAAGTAGTTATTTTCAAGCAACCGATAAAACATCCAGAAATCACCGTGAAACTAAAGCGATTAACCATAAGCATAACCACATACTTGTGATTGCAGGTTTTGAGACAGAATCAATTAAGTAGAGAAAACCCAACCAAGGAAGCAAGTATGCACAGAAATCCTAAAATAAACATACAAATTTCCTTTTATCAAGATTTATCCAAACTCATCCTATTTCTTAGGATTTCTATTCCAATTTTTAGGGTTTCCTTTGCAATTAGGGTTTTGCTTCCACTCTTATCATCATAAACCCTAATTCAACAAAGCTACATAAAAACCTTAAATTTCTCATCTTATCACTCCTAACAGGCTTAGGATCATCATTTAGTAACATATTTTCATAATTCGAATTAAAATTGGTTTTTCTCCTTTTTACCCTACATTAGACAACTTTTCATGTGAAACAGATTGAAACTCAACTTAAATATTCAATAGGTTAATACTTCTCAAATTAACCTATTAATCCTCAAAGATTCATCCTTTATACTCAATTGGGGTTTCTTAGGTTTCTTATTCACAAAACCCTAATCATATCAATTATCTTCATTAAGGATTCTTTAATCCAAACTACGTTCACGAATCATTATATTACAGTTGTATACTTGCAATTTCGGATTATTACTACTAAAACTCATATTTTCCCAAATAAGGGTTTGTAGTCAATGTACATGATCATAAAAACCCTAAAACCAACATACTAATCATCCTTTTATGATTTTACCCCTTTCTTTTACTCTTAACAGGTTAAAATTGATCAAAAACATATAAAAGATTCATCATGATTGTTTTTATATTGTTCTAGGGTTTTTTTTCTGTCAATTAATGCACTAAAATATGTAAAACCCTATAATTTTTTAATATCATCTAAAATTTGGCTCTAATAGAATTTTATCATGTTCTACGCATTTTTCTCATCAAAAAGCAGTACTTACTTGCAATTTTTGGACAAAGGAATGATTTTTAACGAATTAATCAAGATTCCATCATTTTCTGAAATATCAGGCCGAAAGGCAACTCACTTTTTGCTTTTTGGAAAAACGTCGGCCGACAGATCTCTGGTTGTCCCTGACCAGGCTAGATCTGACGCCCCCACCTTGCGCGTGCCCACTCACCATTATCCAGCACGTGAAGCGCCCAGGGCCGTTGGATCTATCGCGTGTCTACAATAGATTTCCATCAGAAGGCTACTGCTACTTCCCTCCTTCTTCCCCAGTAGCTCGATCTACGTCGATGACGTAGCCTGGAGCTCACCGGAGCAGACTCGATCCATGGGTCCAGGACACTAGAGGGTAGGACGAGTGGCCGTTTGGTTTCGTGAGGGCCTCCCGAAGTCGAGGGTGGCCATATATATAGGCATGGGTAGCTAGGGTTGGTTCCCAGCCTCGCTGTCGAACCCTTGCCCGAAGAGATTTGGGTGTTTTCTAGAATCAGCATGAAACGTACCAAAACTTAGGTCGGTTTTGTGCGGAAACTTCTCCCAAATCCAAACGAGTAATTTCCTCAGATGCACATGCATCAGATCATCAGAAAATCAGATTGAAAAAGTCACCATCCGGCAGCATGTTTCCCAGTTCGGCTAGAACTGGACGATACACAGCTATCGTTGGATCAAGATCCAATGGTCCGTGTCACTCACCTATAAACCATATATTGTGACATTTAATATATTTCCTTTACGCTTTCCACTTTAGGAGATTTTGTAAAAATCATAACTCCCAGACCGATTATCCAATTAATACCAAATTTTTAAGGGAAAGTCTATGAAGACTTAATCTACTTGTGTTCCAAGTTTGGAGCCAAAATACAAAAGTAATAACTCCTTTTCTTCATTTGCAAGTCAATGACTAATAAGGCATTTCTTTATGCCTTGAACTATACTTTCTCTCTCCTAATCTTTTATTTTCTTTTCTTTTGATTCCTTTTATCATTAGAAACCATGTAGACACAAAATCTTATCCAAGATGGATTCATTATCCATATTTCCACATTTTTCTTGTAATATTATCGTTATCTCACATATCTTCTAAATAAAGTAATATTTAATTAATCCTTTCTCTTTCTTGTTGCATTATCTTTGCAAGTTGGACTCCTTGGAACCCTAGGAACCAAAAATGCATGAAATCCCTTTGAGGAATATTCCTTTGCCTTTTATAGGTTTCTATGTATTTCTCATAAGTATATTTCTTAATATCCTTTATCTTTTATCTTTTTCCATTATTTGGACTTTTCTTCTTTTCTTCTCTTTTATATCCATTATTGGATTAATATAATTAATAGGAACCACGAAATTCCATCATAAGGGATATTTGCAAAGAGACCCATTCCTTGAATCAAAGAATCCTACCTTTTCAATTAAGTCCATATTCATAAAATCATTACATTTCAATTATGAAAACATATGCAAAATTGGGGTTGTAACAATAACCCTAGATCCATGCTCCAATCCAAGGTTGAAGATGATCATGGCCTTACCTTAGGGTAAATATTTGATCTCGTTCTTTCTCCTTAACACCTTGCACGATACCTCACTACTCATGCACGATATGCCCTCACTTTTGGCAGATATCCCTTTCACTTGTGGCCAATATCACTTCACTTGGCCGATATCAACTTGTTATGGCCGATATCAACATGTTATGGCCGATACCACTTTCTATGACCGATACCCAAGGCCCTATGCAAGATACCACTTCACTTATGCACGATACCAAGACTCTATGCATGATATCTAAGAGAAAGGAGGTGGTAGGATTTGAAAATTTTCACTAAGGGGTGAAAGGAAGGGTATATATACTTGAGGTTCATGGGAGAGAGTGTAAGAGGTGTCATCACCTTACTACTAGTAGGTGCCACATGGCCATGCATGGATTGAAACATGTACTTGCATGCATTCCATATTTATCTTTCCATGCAAAATAAAAACTTGAGGATAATGCAAGGGATAAGGGTCGGCCCCCTTTGGTTATCTTCTAGGACAAGCCACTTCCACTCACATTATTATATTCACAATTCAATGCAACCTTTCCCAAGGAAAGTTGCAAGCCGATGTCCATTGCTTTATTGAGGTTCTTAGCTCGTTTTTGCAAAGGCAAAGAGTTAAAAACATGATATTGGGGTCTCCTCTTTGGCTCCTTGGTCGATAGGGACTCCCATTTAACATTACAACCCGATACACTTAATACAAGCTCAAATTAGGGTTTTCATTCAACACCTTTCTTGGTCTTTTCATCACCAAGAATACTATCACTCATAAATGATTCAAACATGGTGTCTCATTATTTATATCTCCTCTAAATGATACATAGAGGAATTAGGGACACTCTATAGGTGGTAATTTGCATATCAACTCTACGTTTTGGGTAAATTATAATTTGTACCAAAATTGGTGCACAAGGCACTTGCATCATTCAAACAAGTTCAAACTTGGAATTTAGGCTTTCCACAAGCCACAACTTAGCATCATTCTCTTTCTTATGATGCTAAAACACTTAAGGCACGTTCAACATGTGACATATTGCAATATAACCCCTCATCTTGGGTAAATTGCACTTTGGTCCAAAACAAAGGAACATTGCTCAAACAACATTCAATCAGGACCAAACTTGGAACATAAGTGTGTCACATAGTAACAAAACACCTTAGAGGATTATATTAAAGTTCTAAGCAACTTACTTAGCAAAAAAAAAAAGGGTTACCTCATAACCCAGGTCAGGGTCATTACATGTTCATTATGTATCCTATTTGCAAACATATTGGTTTTAATGTGACAATTAATGCACAACATGACATCGACATGAATTCTTGATCCAATCGAATTGATCACCCAACCATTTGATTCACAACCTAAACCGGTTGTTTCACATCTTTTAACCAGGCAGTTCAAGTTATAGTTAGGCCAATGTTGTTCAAATTGACCTGACACTAGAATCGATTGGTTCAACACTTGAACCAATCAGTTCACAATCCATACAATCAAATTGTAGCCTTTATTGTTTAAATTTAATACTTTAGTAATCAAGTTAAATCATATTCATGAATAAAATCCTATTCCAGGTGCATCTTATGCGTGTGTCCCTATAGGTCCCAATTTACGTTTGCAGTGGATATCCATAACCAATTTATGACACCACAAGCAATGAGTGGTAGAAGTTGTAGATCACCCCTATGTTGGTATGAAACTGGTGAGAATCAACTTTTAGGTCATGATCTTGTGCAGCAAACCACTGAGAAGATTAAAGTAATACAACAGCAGATAAAGACTGCACAGGATAGGCAGAAATCTTATGCTGATAAATGACGTAGACCTCTAGAATTCCAGGTTGGAGACAAAGTGTACCTCAAAGTCTCACCTTGGAAGGGAGTTCTGAAATTTGGAAGGAAAGGGAAGTTAGCTCCTAGATTTATGGGGCCTTATCCAATCATTGAACGGATTGGGAAGGTAGCCTATAAGCTAGAATTACCAACAGAGTTATAGAAGTTACACCCTGTGTTCAACATTTCCATGCTTAGGAAATGTCACCCTGATACAGAATCAGTTCTGCAGCCTATGGAAGTAGAATTGAATGATGATGTATCTTATGAGGAAGGACATGTGTCAATCCTTGATAAAAGAATTAAAAAGCTGAAAAAGAAAGACATAAGTCTTGTAAAAGTCCTCTAGAATCACCGTGGTGTTGAAGAAGCCACATGGGAACTAGAGGAAGAGATGAAGAGGAAATATCCTGCTCTTTTCTCTTAATATGTTTTGTTGATTTCGGGGACAAAATCCTTGTAAGGGGTGGATAATTTGTAACATCCCTGACCTGGGATATGAACTAACCCTAGGTGTTTTACTTAAAAAGGTAATTAGATACTTGTGATTATCTTGTGTAATGTAATTAAAGCTTCTGAGGAACATATATTTCCATTTCTGTCCTTTTTTGAACAATGCTCTAATGTTGTTTTGTTAAAATATGGACTTATGTGCAAATTACCCAATTAGAGGGGTTAACTTGCAAATTTCCCATGATAAGATGTTCCTAGGATGATGAGACATCATAAGAATGAATATGATGTAGTGATATGGATTCTCCAAGCTTGAGCACCAAGATATAGCTTGTAGAGCAATCCTTGTGCTTTAAACCCTAGTTTTGGTGTAAAGTGCAATTTACCCAAAACATAGGGTGCAACATGTAAAATACACCCTTTAGAGTATCTTTCATGACTCTTGACATCAATTAGAGAAAATAAAATGAGGAGGGCGCCTCATTTGAGTAATCCTATAAGAAGGATAACCTTTATAATTAAATAATCAAGATGTATGCAAAATGACCCTTTTAAGTGTGCAACTTAGTAAAGTGTTTGGTTCCTTTTTCTTTAACCTTGGTTGAGAGAGGAGTTGCATGTGATGAGAAGGGAGGAACGTGACAAAGAAATGGAGAGGGGCGTGGAGGATATAGATGTAAAATAGAAGAAGTAATTATCATTGCCTTGAAATATACCAAAAGTATATAAGTACATCTCTTTTACAAGCAAAGGATCGATTACCTTCACTTCCTCTTCTTATCTTTTTGCTTTGTCTGACTAAGAGGGAGCTCAGGAGCAGAGGAGAACGGCCAAGCTGAATTGGGTAAGTTTTTATCACTATCTAGCTCAGATTCATGGAGGAAATCTTGCTACAAGGTTGGTTTGATAGTCTTTCTTACATAGTTCTTCTTTCTAGCCTTCTTCTCCATCCAAATCTTGAAGAAAGGACCTTGGGCGACCTTTGGAGCTTCATCCACCATTAAAGGCATGGAGCTTGGAGCTCTAGATCAGATCTTAAGGCGGGTTTTATAACTCTAATCCTTTAACTTTGTTAAGTGCATCTTCTTCTCTTGGAATCATTGCTTGTTCTTCTTCTTTACATACTTCTAAGTGTTCTTGCAAACAAATCCGTGAAGAACAGCCCCTGTTCTTGAGGTAGAAGATGATTTCATTATTTCCAAAGTTATCCACAATTCTACTTTAGCAAACGGTCTCCCACCTCTTTCCCAAACGGTTTGCAAAACCATTTGGAGCAAACGGTTTCAAAACCATTTGAAGACAATCGGTTTCAATCAAGAACGTTTGAGAGTAAATAGTCCAAGACCATTTGGACGCGTTGACCAAGCGTTGACCATTTGTAGGACTGTTGAAAATAAAGTGGACTAATTATCTACCAAAAATCACCAAGTAATTCCAAGGAAATCACCAATTGAAGGCACTTTAATCCTCTAAACCCTAATCGGGTTAATTGTTGATTTCAATAAGTTAATCATGTTGAAGTTTGGGTTGAGTGGCCCAAACGGTTTCAAAACCATTTGGGGACCACCCAAACGGTCTCAAGACCGTTTGGTGATCACCCAAGACCGTTTGGAGGTCTAGTGTTAAGTGGGGTTGACCAATTGAGGGTCCAATGATAACAAGTTGTTAAACAATTAAGTGTTGATTTGGTGACAAAACCTAGGGTTCAACTCTGGAGAGAATGACTTGGTTTTTGTTAAAATAATAGGCAAACGGTCTTAAGACCATTTGTAGAATGTCAAAATGATCCCAAGACCATTTGGGGGTCACCCAAGACCGTTTGAAGGTCTAGGGTTGACCATGGTTAAGTGGTTGAAGATTGAAAGGCAACAAGTTGATATATAATCGATTAGTGACCTAATGATCAAATCAATAAATCAAACCTCAATAGGTTGAGCTATATTTTGATGTTGACTTGAGAAAATGGTCAAAAGACCATTTGGAGGTCATCCAAACAATCCCAAGACCGTTTGGGGTCAGGTCATGACCAAATTGAATAATGATTTAATGGTTCAACATCAATTAGACCCATGTTGATACATGTTGAAGGATGATCGATTCTAAACCCTAATTTAATTGACCCAAGCCCTAATTGATGATCAATTGAGGGTCAATTGAGTGTCAAATTAGTTGAGGGTTGACCTAATTGACTCAATTGATGATTGGATAATAAGTCCATGATTGATTGAGGGGTTCAACATTGAAATCCCTAACTCAATTGGAAAGGTTGAAACAATTTTTGGTCCATGCGGTTTTGAGAGTGTTTGGACCAAACGGTCTCAAGACCGTTTGGGACCAAACGATTCCAAACCGTTTGTTGCCCATGCAGTTTCAAGTTGATTTTGTTCAAACGGTTTCAAAGTCAAAGTTGGACAAACGGTCTTCATGACCAAACAATCTTCACCTCACCTTGGGCAAACGGTTTTGAGGGTGTACTTGGCCAAACGGTTTCAAAAGCCAACAAATGGTCAACACCACCAAACGGTTTCAAAACTGTTTGGGGGTTGAAAGTGTAAAACCGTTTGAGGTTTAAAAAAGTTAAGAATGTTTGATGCCTTAGTGGCCAAGATGGTTTAATAGTTGATTAGCCTAAACCCTAAAGATACCTAAAGTCATTAAGGGGTTAAGTAATTAATGGACTAATGCATGATATGGTCAATGAAGAAGATTACAAAAGTACCCTTAGTGGATTAGTGTTGTTAGTACCCCTTGATCAAGCAAACCCTAATGACCATAATGGTGATGACATGATTTGTGTTATCAAAGTTGATTTGACCTAACCTAATCATGAGAGATGTAAACATCATCTAATAGTAAGAGGAGAGAGAAGACTCCTAATATGAATGAGAATCAAGTAAAATACCTCCAATATGTATAAATACCCACAATTAGGGTATGATCCTTCATAGTGAGATCATGGAAACCCTAATTATGGTGATTAATGGATCTTAACCTAATTTGAAGCCACTAATAAAAGTAATCTTCATACATGATGATGGTATGACCTCAATTCACGATAATGTGAATAGTAAACCCTAATTCTAGGGTAATATCATGAAATGTGAATAGTAAACCCTAATCTAGGGTGATGTGATGAAATGAACAGTAAACCTTATTTCTGGGTTATGCTTTTAAGCATGAAACTTCATGATTGAAGTATGAAGTAAGGAATTACTATTCCTAATAAAGATATAGGGATTGAATAACCCCAATTAAAATGATTAGGGGAAAACCTAACCTCATTAAAGGCATAATGATACAAACCTTGAATTGAAAGATTATCTCTATTTTGTAATATGCTGATATAGAGATAAATTTCTTATCATCAAATATATTAATCATGCAGGTTTTTATACATAAGTGATCATAGCCAGGTAAGGGTTATGATGTCTTATTCATTAAAATCATGTTATAAGCTTTATGAATAATGATACACTATGTTGCCTGGTTAAGAGGTGACATATGAGATTGATGGGCTGTAAGAGCCATGAGCAATAGCTACATTGTAATAATCAAAGTCATGCTGTTAGATGACTTAAGATGATCTAAGGGTTTGAACACCCCTGTTTTTTAATCATAATAATGAGATGGTTAAGGAATGATATCCTAATGATAACTGATGTGATATGAACTTGATACATTTATTATTCTTCTTTTATAGTAGTTGTTTTAATGGATTATGTTTGAATACATGCCTGATGCTAAAAGAATGCTATAATATACTTAAATAATCAAGTATAATCATATCATGTAGAGCCCTGACCATAGATCCATCATTGTCAGAAGTTAAATGATGGTGAAACATGTTTTCCTAAGGGAACTCCTGGAGAGCATACTTTTGAGTATGTGGGGGTTATGGACGTGAATATCCTTACGTCCTAATGTAGGATTTGATGTGAGATGTACCTGTAATCTCCCAATCCTTCATTATATGTTTATGTTGGGATGATGTATCACTAAATCTCTCGATGATGTTGTTAATGCCGCATCGATGTGAGATAAACAACAAATCTGCTACGACCCCACCTCCTGATAACTCCCAATTAAGGGAGACCAAGAGGTCGAAGCCGCTCACATAATTTCCGGATCAAGGTTCAGCAATTAATTGATAACAATTAATATATTCTACTAAACTATATGGAAAAGCTGAAATAAATAAAATTTTTGCATACCTTTGAAAATTTTGGATATCTAACTTCTATCCATAACTAAGACTAACTAACTAATCCTCCTTGGTCTTTAATTCGTGTATTTCACAATATGACGAATTACTGTTTGTCCTTTTTGTTTTGTACCTAAAACACTGATAAACAAAACATTGGTCAACCGAAGCTGGTATGTGCGGGAAACAAATAATGTGCAACTATATTAACAATGTAAACAGTCAATTATTCATTTAACAACCAAATTTACGTGTTAAGCCATACTACTCAATCTGTACCTATCCCCTAACTCTGTGTTGTCCTTGCATGCTACCTCTCTTTAGGTAGTTCCTTACCCCCATGGTCCTACCTTACAGGTAGCCAATACATAGGGTATGGAGTCGCATGGCACTACTCAAGAAGTAGCCCAATATCTAACTCCAAGTGACTTGATGGACCTACCCCATTGGTAGCCATATACTAAGTCAACTAATGAATCACAGAAGGGACTGGGATCTGAGTTAGTAGGCACATAACTTAGGTGATAATCATATCCACATTATAGTTTGCATGAATTAAAATCATCCAACAATTAATTCATGTCATCGATGAAAACCTCGGTAAACCTCGGAAAACATAACATCGATATATTCATAAGCGTAACCACATACCTCTTATTGCAGTTTCAGATGCAGGATCAAATGTGAAGAGAGATAATATCCAAGAAATCAAACAATGTGCACGAAAAACTCTGAAATAAAAGTACAAGTTTACTTTTATTAATATTTAGCCAATCCCATTATGTCCCTTAGGGTTTCTATCCAATTTTAGGGTTTTCTTGAAAATTAGGGTTTTGCTTTCCTTCTTAGATATTGTGAACCCCAATTCATCAAATATACTTAAAACCTTTAAATTCTATCCTTTTAATATTCCTAACAGTTTTAGGATCATTATTTAGCAATTTATCTAAATAACAAGGTTTCCCTCTTCTTTTACCCTAAATTAGGGTTTTCATGTACATTATCTTTCATTCATAGACATAAACCCTAATTTAGCCATATTTGTATTCAAAATGTATGAAAACTTCATATTATTAATTAACATGTTTATAATCCTCAACTTAACCCATTAATTTACAAATGAACATCCTTTATATGTAATTAGGGTTTCCAATTAACTTAAAATGCATTTTACTAAAAAATTAAAGTACTTTTGCAAAACGAACGGGAATCAGGTTATACAACCATTTTTATCAGGTTCCTTGCATTTTTCTACCCAACTTTCATATATAAAGTTCTTTTATATGAGATTCCTAACTATTTCTATGATTTTAGCAAGGAAAAGCTGTTTTCTTGATTATTTGGCAGAGAGAGAGATTTACCGGATTTTTCTAGATTGTCGGATCGGTGTGCCTATGGACCGCCTTTGAATCTGGCGCTCTGCATCAAATGCCCCCACTAGCTAAGTGGCACACCCCGCTGCTCACCCTCAGTCGTTGGATCTCGATCAAACGCCCGGAGTCGCGAGCGTCTCCACTTAACCGGCCGCTTCTAACACCGTTAGATCCTCACCTGGATCACGATGCTCCCTGATCGAATGACATTTGCACATCATCTCCCTCCTTCTTATGATCTTTAGAATGCGGCAGTGCCGTGGTGGCAACCTCGCCTGAGCAAGGGCAATCGAGGAAAGGAGATGGCTCTGAGGTGTAATAGGTAGTCGTTCGTGAGCGTTAGGGTGTGAGGTATTGGAAGAGGGTCTTTATATAGGACTAGGGGAGGCTACTCTAGGGTTTCTAACCCTGCCTCCACCATATCTTCTAGCCCAATTGGGCATTTTGTGAATAGGCGATGAGAACCCAACAAAGTAGGGTCGAGAAGCTTCGCCTCTCACGCCCGGACTCAATGAAGAGGTTTCCAAAAGTGCGCAAGCACTAGATCGCGAGAAAAGCAATGGGGGAAATTCCCCTGGTCGTGCTATAGTCTGTGTCCCTCTGGGACTCTAGACGATGAGTCAGGTCAGTTGGATCAAGATCCAATGGCCCCTATTGTCCGCGTTCAACAAAAAAAGAAAGATTTCCCAAATTGCAAAGGAAAATCCCATTATAAGGATAATCTTGAAAAATCGATAACTCCCAATTCTTAACTCCATTTTTATTCAAAATTTGAGGGAAACTCTTTTATGTTTTTATCTCTCATCCTAAAAAATTTGAGATCATTATATCAATTAAACTATTCCTTTTCTTTGGTTGCAAGGAAACACCTTTTTATTCATAATTTCCACATATTCTTTATTTCCCTTGCTATTATTTAATTATCCTGAGTTCCTTGAACCCCAAGGATCCTTTATAACACAAAATCCTATTATGGGAAATTATCTTTTAGCCTTTTAATCATCCTTTAATCATTTTCATATATATTCCATTATCCCCTTGTATTCTTTTATTAAATGGAATTCATTTTTCATTTCTTTTTATTTTTCTTTCAAATGGGTTTAATGGCCAATAAGGCCCAACAAGAAAGCATGCACGGAATTCATTCAAATCAAACCATGAAATCAAAAATTGATCTTATCTAGTCATTTAAAAGAGATTTTCAAATCTCTTTACATGTTTTGGAGAATGAGGTTATAACATCCTCCCCTCCTTATAGGAATTTTGCCCTCAAAATTCGACAATCAAGAAAACAAATCAGGATATGCTTTTTCCATGTCCGTCTTCAGCTCCCATGTGGCCTCATCCTCTCCATGGTGCTTCCAAAGAACCTTTACCATCTCAATATTCTTATTTCTGAGCTCTTTTACCTTGGTATCTAGAATCCGCAAAGGCAACTCAGGATAAGAAAACTTTCCTTGAAGCTCAATAGGTTCAATGCTCAGCACATGGCTTGGATCTTGCACATAACGCTTCAGATTGGACACGTGAAACACATCATGCATCATACTGTATTGAGGAGGTAACACCAAACGATATGTGGCCTCACCAATCCGTTCTAACACTTCAAACGGACCCACGTATCGGGGGCTCAACTTTCCTCTATTTTTAGCTATAGCTCAGAGCGGTCAGATTTTCAAAAAAACATGTTCTCCCACAGCGAAATGCACATCAGTCTGCTTCGCATCAGCATACGACTTCTGTCGGTCATGGGCTCTCTTTAGCCTTTGCCTGATCAAAGCGACTTTATCAGCATACACTTGGAGTTCATCTGACCTCAATAAGGTCCTTTCACTAACATCATCCAAGTGAAGTGGTGACTGACACAGCCTCCCATATAGAGCTTCATATGGAGGCATCTAGATACTGGCTTGGTAACTATTGTTGTAGGCAAACTCAGCTAAAGGTAGGTACTGCTCCCATGATCCACCCCAATCGAGCACACAAGCTCGTAGCAGATCCTCTAAGGTCTGAATCGTCCTTTCTGACTGACCATCTGTCTAGGGGTGATAAGCGGTACTGAACTTCAACTACGTACCTAGTTCCTCTTGAACCTGCTTCCACAACTTGGAAGTAAACTTTGGGTCTCTATCAGAGATGATAGAACTGGGTACGCCATGCAAGCGCACTATCTCTTTGATATATAGCTCAGCTAAGTCTGGCACTTTGGCAGTGGTTTTCAGGGCAAGGAAGTGTGCTGACTTGGTAAGGCGATCTACCACAACCCATATCGCATCATGACCTCTCTTGGTTCGGGGTAGACCAACCACGAAATCCACATCTGCTCCCATTTCCACTCTGGAATCTCTATAGACTGTAAAAGTCCACCGAGTCGTTGGTGTTTTCAGCCTTCACCATTTGGCACGTAAGACAACTGGCTACATAAGCTGCAATCTCTCTCTTCATTCCTAGCCACCAGAAAAACCTCTGCATGTCCTTAAACATCTTAGTAGTTCCTGGGTGTATCGTGTACTTAGACCCATGAGCCTCTTGTAGGATACGTTCCTTCAATGGTGAATATTCAGGAACCCATATGTGATTCTCAAAACGTATTCCTCCATCTATTCCCAATGACAGATGGGTATGTGACTTCTGCATCAAGCCTTTCATCTTGTCGAGTCCTCCACTGGCTAACTGTGCTGTGACAATTTCACTCAATAGCTCAGAATGTATCTGGATATTGGCCAATCGAACTCGATCATCTAACGGTTGAGGTGACCATTCCACCAGATCTTCTAAGCTCTTCCACTGTCTGGACAACACAGCTGCACACCTCAGTTGTTTCTGACTCAAAGCATCGGCTACGACATTCGCCTTCCCTGGATGATAGGAAATGGTGAAGTCGTAATCCTTCATGTACTCCATCCATCGTCATTGTCATAGGTTCAAGTCTTTCTGCGTCAGAAGATACTTCAGGCTCTTATGGTCGGTGAAGATTTCAAAAGTGGCACCATACAAGTAATGCTGCCAAATCTTCAAGGCATGGAGATGATAGCAACTAACTCCAGGTCGTGGGTTGGGTAATTCACCTCGTTAGGCTTGAGCTGTTGGGAGGCATATGCAACCACATGTCGATTTTGTTCTAGCACACAGCCTAGTCCCATCTTGGACGCATCGGTGAAAATCATAAAACCCTCATTGCCTGATGGTAGAGTCAAAACTGGTGCAGTGGTCAACTTCTCTTTCAGCTCCTGGAAACGGGCCTCACAAACATCGGACCACACGAACTTCACATCCTTCCAAGTCAACATGGTAAGAGGCAAGGCGGTCTTTGAGAAATCTGCGATGAAGCGCCGATAATATCCTACTAACCCCAAGAAGCTTCGAATCTTAGAGGGGTTCTTCGGTGCTGGACAATCTCGAACCGCTGACACTTTAGCTGGATCTACGGTGATCGTTCCTCCTGAGATGATGTGTCCAAGGAACATGACTCGATCTATCCAAAACTCACATTTAGAGAACTTCCCATAGAACTTCTATTTTCTCAAGATATCAAGGACTTTTCTTAGGTGGTCTTGGTGCTGATCTACGTCATCTGAATAAACTAGTATGTCATCTATGAACACTATGCCAAATGAGTCAAGGAAGGGTTGAAACACATTGTTCATAAGGTTCATGAACACACTAGGTGCATTGGACAACCCAAAAGGCATAACTACGAACTCATAGTGGCCATACCGGGTTCTAAAAGCTGTTTTCGGGATGTCCTCACTCTTGACCCTCAACTGTGAAAACTACTAGAGGGGGGGTGAATAGAGTTTTATAGAGATTTTAACAATGATTTTAAATTTAAACAACCACAATGAAGATATTGGACAAGGAGACACAGGGTTTAGAGTGGTTCCAACTATAGCAAATACTATAGCCGTCAGTCCACTACCCGGTTGCTTACCCAACCGGGATTTGAAAAGAAATTTATTTTATTACCTCGCAAGGACTTTACATAAAATACAATTTCTTTTCCCAAACCCTTCAAGCAGCCTTCACCTAGAAGTAATCGCCCAACCTTGAAGCAGCCTTCCCTTGAAGTAGATGCACCAACTCCCGTTGCACCAGCCTTCTGAAGTAGCTTCCCTTGCGATAGCCTTCTTGAAGTAGCTTGAAGTCCCCTTCTCCACCTGAGAAGTCAATCCTCTCCAATCCGCAGCCTCCAACCCTAGGAGTAGCAAGGAGAGTACAAAGGATAAAAAGGAACAAGAAGGAAAATAGAAATTACAATACCGTTGTAAGCACAAGGCTTGATTTGCCTATATCAAGCGTATAGATCTCCTAACCAATGTGTATGACAATGTGATTGTAGTGGATAGGAGATACTAGCCTATAGGACACGAAATGGGAGCAATAGGAATGAATGGCAAGTGTAGGAATTGCTCTATTGCTCTAAAACAGATTGCAAGTGAGTATTCAAGCTCAAGTATAACACAAGTATAGCTTAGGTGTATTTTGGTGTCCTAAGGCATGTCCTATTTATAGGAGTGGCCTATGAATACTTAAGGACGTTCTAGACAACTTCTAGGGGCTTCTAAGTGCTTAACTAGCCGTTAGATATAAGTTAAGTGCATTAGTAACAGCTAGTTACTTTATTCTGCAGTTGCTGTCAGAGACCATCTCGGTCGACAAATGGTCGACCGAGACACCTACTCGGTCGAAGTTTTGTCGACCGACA
Organism: Alisma plantago-aquatica; assembly: GCA_963693085.1. NCBI lineage: Eukaryota > Viridiplantae > Streptophyta > Magnoliopsida > Alismatales > Alismataceae > Alisma > Alisma plantago-aquatica. Next base: position 1,438,268,827 of record OY856409.1, read on the forward strand.
GGCTCTCTGGATCAACGTTCATTTGCAACTGCCAACTACTTTGTCAGCTGTGTCTAACGACTACTTGGGTCATTCTCGGTCGAGGAGTTTGTCGACCGAGAGTGTCTCGGTCGAGGAGTGTGGTCGACCAAGATTGACTCTGTTTTCAATCTTTTAATTAACCACTAAGCATGTGTATGAGTGTACATATGTGATCCTATTTGAAGGGGATGACCTATCTAAGTGTGGTGATTAGCTAGGAAGATCCAACGCTTGATTTACATGCAATCTAAGTACTTGTACATTATATATTTGTACAAGTTTTTACAACAGTGATTACATTGCATGGAAATATAAATATGTAAGCTCTTTGGATTTTCCCTAGTTACTTTGTCATCCACCTTAATCCTGCACACTCAAGTAGCACGTTAGATCAACAAGAATGAAATGTTTGTCATCATCGAAACAAAGGGATTTATCATAATGTCCAATTTATCCAACAATCTCCCCCTTTTTGAAGATGACAAACATTTCCTAAAATATGAAATAAGAAAATATAAAGCATGTGAGTTTCATACCTGAAGATTACCTTTTGTAGCCATTCTTGTTTTACAAGTGAGTGCTGGACATCAAGATGAAACTCATTTATATTTATATTTTTGATTTTATATTCTTTCTCCCCCTTTGTCATTTCAAAAAGATATCCAGGTTTAAACATTTTATTTCTTCTCCCCCTTAATTTTTAAGCTCCCCCTTAAATAGATATCCTATTAGGAACATGGATTTATGTCTAATTTATCCACAATTTGTTTCTCAATCATTTGCAAAGGATGTTAAGCCTTGAAATGATATGAGATTCCCTTAAGCTTATGATGAATGTATATTTATTTCTCATCTATCAAGGGATGTTAAGTCCTAAATTAAATGAGAATCCTTTAATCTTAGAGTACATAAAAATGTCTCCAACCAAATGTAAGGGATGTTATGCCCTGATTTGTTCAGAGAGTTCCTTTAAGTACAAGATATATCATTTTTATGAAATTCATAGATTGCTTCATAATCAGGAGTAAAAATATTAAGGTCATAGCAATCTTCAAATGATGTTTACAATGTTTTTCTAAGCTTCTTAATCAATTAAACCAATTTGTTGTTATGAGCTCCCCCTTAATCTTACAATTTAAGCAGTTTGATGCTTCTAAGGTCACAAATAATTTTAAATTTTGATTTTGACCTTTATTAAAAGTATACTAAGATTAAGTGCAATAAAATGATGTCCAAATAAGCATTTTGTCAAAGCTTATTTTAGGTCGCCCTTGACTACGACCATAGCGCCCCTTGGCTAAATTTTGTTTTAACCAAGAGGCAAAAATTGCAGATTTCCAATTAAGCATTCATATCAATTTTGATGCATGTTTAAGTGATACTAAACATGAAAGCATAATGAATATTTCAAATCTTTTAAAAATATCAATTGAAAACACTGTTCTTTTTGCAAGCATTTCTAAGATATAAATCACCAATAAGTCCTTTTGCTTGCGTATGTAATGATAGAACAATTAAAAGCATGTAATGATAAAACAGAAATTTTCTTTAAACTAAGCATAATTTTGGTTTTTAACCAAATTAATTTCACATAATCTTTCAAGAATGATTTCCATAATTTATGCTTTATTTGTACAGTCATTAACCACAAATAGACAACAGTTTTGATCAATTTCAACAGAATTCAGCAATTTTATAGCATTCTGAAAAGCAGTGACATGCTCGGTCGACAGCTTCTCGACCGAGGTTCACTCGGTCGACAAATTCTCGACCGACCGAATTTCTGGAAAGTGTTCAGAATTCTATTTCAAGTACAATATAGACTGTATCTAATTCAATTATTTTGAAGATCAGTTTGAGATAAACATATGAATATCAAAGTAACATTTAGATTATATCTCAACTAATCATATTCAAATCTTTTAAGTTTTGATTAACCTTAATTGATATAAATTTGTTATCCCTATGTGTTAAGTTGAGATAGACATAAAGATATGCAAATTAAAGTCTTTGGTCATATCTCATCTTAGTCTAACCAATTCAATTTGGGGGTTTTGGAACCCATACTAACTCAACATTCTTTTTCTTGTATGGGCATGAAAAAGAGTAATGTCCAAGACGTGAGCAATAATGGCAACATATAGAATCAACCTCAAGTCTTTTTCTATGATTTTGTTCTAGGTTGTTCTTTGGTACAAATGTGGCTTGATGTGCTCGTGTCTTTCTCCAACTAGGTTGTTGATGAGTTTTCCCTTTGGGCTTATAACCTAGTCCTCTTCTCCCTATTTGATGATAGGAATTATCCAATATTCTATCAAGGATTCCATTGTTGCTTAACCTACTAACTTCTTGTTGCAACTTAACGATCTCATCCATTCTTTTCTTAATATCTAGTTTTGCTTGATCTAGATTAGATGATAAAGAATTCCTTTCTTTCACTATATTATCATAATCTAGATGTGTACACAAAACAGGTTGTTTTTAAAAATCATTTAACCTTGCAAGTAATTCAACCTTTTCTTGATATAGAAGATCATAATTTGATTCTAGAGTAAAAATCTTCACATCACTACTACTTAGAGATGATTTCAAAGTACGATTTTCAGAAACAATGCTATCTTTTTCAAAACCAAGAGTATTCAATTTAGCATATAAGTCTTCATTTTCGGATGTAAGAGTAAGAAGTCTAGCATTTAACTCATCGTTTGTTTTATTAGACTTCTTTAATTTCTTCTTGCACTCAATATACTTATTGTGTGTTTCTTCAAGACTAGAAATTAGCTCTTCTTTTGATAAATCAAGAAGGCTTACCTCTTCTTCTTCCTCCTCATTGGTTGTAGCAATGAAACAATTCTTATGGACCTCTTTCTTCTTTTCTTTCCATGGACAGCCGATTGTTGTATGGTTCGTTCCTAAACACCAATTGCAGCTTGTTGAAAGTTTGTCCAAGTTGCTCCTTTGTCTGCGGTCGTAGTCACCTCCACCCTTCATTCTTCAAGACCTGGTTAGGGTTCCTTGAAGCCTGCTCTGATACCAATTGAAAACTACTAGAGGGGGGGTGAATAGAGTTTTATAGAGATTTTAACAATGATTTTAAATTTAAACAACCACAATGAAGATATTGGACAAGGAGACACAGGGTTTAGAGTGGTTCCAACTATAGCAAATACTATAGCCGTCAGTCCACTACCCGGTTGCTTACCCAACCGGGATTTGAAAAGAAATTTATTTTATTACCTCGCAAGGACTTTACATAAAATACAATTTCTTTTCCCAAACCCTTCAAGCAGCCTTCACCTAGAAGTTATCGCCCAACCTTGAAGCAGCCTTCCCTTGAAGTAGATGCACCAACTCCCGTTGCACCAGCCTTCTGAAGTAGATTCCCATGCGATAGCCTTCTTGAAGTAGCTTGAAGTCCCCTTCTCCACCTGAGAAGTCAATCCTCTCCAATCCGCAGCCTCCAACCCTAGGAGTAGTAAGGAGAGTACAAAGGATAAAAAGGAACAAGAAGGAAAATAGAAATTACAATACCGTTGTAAGCACAAGGCTTGATTTGCCTATATCAAGCGTATAGATCTCCTAACCAATGTGTATGACAATGTGATTGTAGTGGATAGGAGATACTAGCCTATAGGACACGAAATGGGAGCAATAGGAATGAATGGAAAGTGTAGGAATTGCTCTATTGCTCTAAAACAGATTGCAAGTGAGTATTCAAGCTCAAGTATAGCACAAGTATAGCTTAGGTGTATTTTGGTGTCCTAAGGCATGTCCTATTTATAGGAGTGGCCTATGAATACTTAAGGACGTTCTAGACAACTTCTAGGGGCTTCTAAGTGCTTAACTAGCCGTTAGATATAAGTTAAGTGCATTAGTAACGGCTAGTTACTTTATTCTGCAGTTGCTGTCAGAGACCATCTCGGTCGACAAATGGTCGACCGAGACACCTACTCGGTCGAAGTTTTGTCGACCGACAGACTCTCTGGATCAACGTGCATTTGCAACTGCCAACTACTTTGTCAGCTGTGTCTAACGACTACTTGGGTCATTCTCGGTCGAGGAGTTTGTCGACCGAGAGTGTCTCGGTCGAGGAGTGTGGTCGACCGAGATTGACTCTGTTTTCAATCTTTTAATTAACCACTAAGCATGTGTATGAGTGTACATATGTGATCCTATTTGAAGGGGATGACCTATCTAAGTGTGGTGATTAGCTAGGAAGATCCAACGCTTGATTTACATGCAATCTAAGTACTTGTACATTATATATTTGTACAAGTTTTTACAACAGTGATTACATTGCATGGAAATATAAATATGTAAGCTCTTTGGATTTTCCCTAGTTACTTTGTCATCCACCTTAATCCTGCACACTCAAGTAGCACGTTAGATCAACAAGAATGAAATGTTTGTCATCATCGAAACAAAGGGATTTATCATAATGTCCAATTTATCCAACAATCTCCCCCTTTTTGAAGATGACAAACATTTCCTAAAATATGAAATAAGAAAATATAAAGCATGTGAGTTTCATACCTGAAGATTACCTTTTGTAGCCATTCTTGTTTTACAAGTGAGTGCTGGACATCAAGATGAAACTCATTTATATTTATATTTTTGATTTTATATTCTTTCTCCCCCTTTGTCATTTCAAAAAGATATCCAGGTTTAAACATTTTATTTCTTCTCCCCCTTAATTTTTAAGCTCCCCCTTAAATAGATATCCTATTAGGAACATGGATTTATGTCTAATTTATCCACAATTTGTTTCTCAATCATTTGCAAAGGATGTTAAGCCTTGAAATGATATGAGATTCCCTTAAGCTTATGATGAATGTATATTTATTTCTCATCTATCAAGGGATGTTAAGTCCTAAATTAAATGAGAATCCTTTAATCTTAGAGTACATAAAAATGTCTCCAACCAAATGTAAGGGATGTTATGCCCTGATTTGTTCAGAGAGTTCCTTTAAGTACAAGATATATCATTTTTATGATATTCATAGATTGCTTCATAATCAGGAGTAAAAATATTAAGGTCATAGCAATCTTCAAATGATGTTTACAATGTTTTTCTAAGCTTCTTAATCAATTAAACCAATTTTTTGTTATGAGCTCCCCCTTAATCTTACAATTTAAGCAGTTTGATGCTTCTAAGGTCACAAATAATTTTAAATTTTGATTTTGACCTTTATTAAAAGTATACTAAGATTAAGTGCAATAAAATGATGTCCAAATAAGCATTTTGTCAAAGCTTATTTTAGGTCGCCCTTGACTACGACCATAGCGCCCCTTGGCTAAATTTTGTTTTAACCAAGAGGCAAAAATTGCAGATTTCCAATTAAGCATTCATATCAATTTTGATGCATGTTTAAGTGATACTAAACATGAAAGCATAATGAATATTTCAAATCTTTTAAAAATATCAATTGAAAACACTGTTCTTTTTGCAAGCATTTCTAAGATATAAATCACCAATAAGTCCTTTTGCTTGCGTATGTAATGATAGAACAATTAAAAGCATGTAATGATAAAACAGAAATTTTCTTTAAACTAAGCATAATTTTGGTTTTTAACCAAATTAATTTCACATAATCTTTCAAGAATGATTTCCATAATTTATGCTTTATTTGTACAGTCATTAACCACAAATAGACAACAGTTTTGATCAATTTCAACAGAATTCAGCAATTTTATAGCATTCTGAAAAGCAGTGACATGCTCGGTCGACAGCTTCTCGACCGAGGTTCACTCGGTCGACAAATTCTCGACCGACCGAATTTCTGGAAAGTGTTCAGAATTCTATTTCAAGTACAATATAGACTGTATCTAATTCAATTATTTTGAAGATCAGTTTGAGATAAACATATGAATATCAAAGTAACATTTAGATTATATCTCAACTAATCATATTCAAATCTTTTAAGTTTTGATTAACCTTAATTGATATAAATTTGTTATCCCTATGTGTTAAGTTGAGATAGACATAAAGATATGCAAATTAAATTCTTTGGTCATATCTCAACTTAGTCTAACCAATTCAATTTGGGGGTTTTGGAAACCATACTAACTCAACATTCTTTTTCTTGTATGGGCATGAAAAAGAGTAATGTCCAAGACGTGAGCAATAATGGCAACATATAGAATCAACCTCAAGTCTTTTTCTATGATTTTGTTCTAGGTTGTTCTTTGGTACAAATGTGGCTTGATGTGCTCGTGTCTTTCTCCAACTAGGTTGTTGATGAGTTTTCCCTTTGGGCTTATAACCTAGTCCTCTTCTCCCTATTTGATGATAGGAATTATCCAATATTCTATCAAGGATTCCATTGTTGCTTAACCTACTAACTTCTTGTTGCAACTTAACGATCTCATCCATTCTTTTCTTAATATCTAGTTTTGCTTGATCTAGATTAGATGATAAAGAATTCCTTTCTTTCACTATATTATCATAATCTAGATGTGTACACAAAACAGGTTGTTTTTGAAAATCATTTAACCTTGCAAGTAATTCAACCTTTTCTTGATATAGAAGATCATAATTTGATTCTAGAGTAAAAATCTTCACATCACTACTACTTAGAGATGATTTCAAAGTACGATTTTCAGAAACAATGCTATCTTTTTCAAAACCAAGAGTATTCAATTTAGCGTATAAGTCTTCATTTTCGGATGTAAGAGTAAGAAGTCTAGCATTTAACTCATCGTTTGTTTTATTAGACTTCTTTAATTTCTTCTTGCACTCAATATACTTATTGTGTGTTTCTTCAAGACTAGAAATTAGCTCTTCTTTTGATAAATCAAGAAGGCTTACCTCTTCTTCTTCCTCCTCATTGGTTGTAGCAATGAAACAATTCTTATGGACCTCTTTCTTCTTTTCTTTCCATGGACAGCCGATTGTTGTATGGTTCGTTCCTAAACACCAATTGCAGCTTGTTAAAAGTTTGTCCAAGTTGCTCCTTTGTCTGCGGTCGTAGTCACCTCCACCCTTCATTCTTCAAGACCTGGTTAGGGTTCCTTGAAGCCTGCTCTGATACCAATTGAAAACTACTAGAGGGGGGGTGAATAGAGTTTTATAGAGATTTTAACAATGATTTTAAATTTAACCAACCACAATGAAGATATTGGACAAGGAGACACAGGGTTTAGAGTGGTTCCAACTATAGCAAATACTATAGCCGTCAGTCCACTACCCGGTTGCTTACCCAACCGGGATTTGAAAAGAAATTTATTTTATTACCTCGCAAGGACTTTACATAAAATACAATTTCTTTTCCCAAACCCTTCAAGCAGCCTTCACCTAGAAGTAATCGCCCAACCTTGAAGCAGCCTTCCCTTGAAGTAGATGCACCAACTCCCGTTGCACCAGCCTTCTGAAGTAGCTTCCCTTGCGATAGCCTTCTTGAAGTAGCTTGAAGTCCCCTTCTCCACCTGAGAAGTCAATCCTCTCCAATCCGCAGCCTCCAACCCTAGGAGTAGCAAGGAGAGTACAAAGGATAAAAAGGAACAAGAAGGAAAATAGAAATTACAATACCGTTGTAAGCACAAGGCTTGATTTGCCTATATCAAGCGTATAGATCTCCTAACCAATGTGTATGACAATGTGATTGTAGTGGATAGGAGATACTAGCCTATAGGACACGAAATGGGAGCAATAGGAATGAATGGCAAGTGTAGGAATTGCTCTATTGCTCTAAAACAGATTGCAAGTGAGTATTCAAGCTCAAGTATAGCACAAGTATAGCTTAGGTGTATTTTGGTGTCCTAAGGCATGTCCTATTTATAGGAGTGGCCTATGAATACTTAAGGACGTTCTAGACAACTTCTAGGGGCTTCTAAGTGCTTAACTAGCCGTTAGATATAAGTTAAGTGCATTAGTAACGGCTAGTTACTTTATTCTGCAGTTGCTGTCAGAGACCATCTCGGTCGACAAATGGTCGACCGAGACACCTACTCGGTCGAAGTTTTGTCGACCGACAGGCTCTCTGGATCAACGTTCATTTGCAACTGCCAACTACTTTGTCAGCTGTGTCTAACGACTACTTGGGTCATTCTCGGTCGAGGAGTTTGTCGACCGAGAGTGTCTCGGTCGAGGAGTGTGGTCGACCGAGATTGACTCTGTTTTCAATCTTTTAATTAACCACTAAGCATGTGTATGAGTGTACATATGTGATCCTATTTGAAGGGGATGACCTATCTAAGTGTGGTGATTAGCTAGGAAGATCCAACGCTTGATTTACATGCAATCTAAGTACTTGTACATTATATATTTGTACAAGTTTTTACAACAGTGATTACATTGCATGGAAATATAAATATGTAAGCTCTTTGGATTTTCCCTAGTTACTTTGTCATCCACCTTAATCCTGCACACTCAAGTAGCACGTTAGATCAACAAGAATGAAATGTTTGTCATCATCGAAACAAAGGGATTTATCATAATGTCCAATTTATCCAACAAACTGGTGGTAACCCGATCTCAAGTCGATCTTGGAAAAGACTCGAGCTGACTTCAACTGGTCAAACAAGTCATCTATCCGGGATAAAGGGTATTTGTTCTTAATGGTAGCATGGTTGATCATCTGATAGTCTATGCACATTCTGAGCGAACCATCCTTTTTCTTTACAAAAAGAACTGGCGCTCCCCATGGTGATGTGCTAGGGCGGATAAAACCCTTATCCAATAATTCCTGCAATTGTTTCTTTAGTTCCAACAATTCAGCAGGGACCATCCTATAGGGTGCTCGGGAAATAGGGTTTGTACCAGGGGCTAGCTCTGTGGAGAAATCTCTCTCTCTTTTGGGAGGAATTCTAGGTAGATCATCTGGGAAAACATATGCATAGCCCCTAACTACCTCTATTTCTTCTAAGGGTTGCACTTTGGGTTATGGATCGGTGACTACTGCTAGGAAAGCTTGACACCCTTTACTCATCATCTGTTCTACCTTCAAGGCTGACACATATAGGTTGGTGGTGGCATCCCTCCTACCCCTAATGATAAAAGATGGGTGACCTGGTCTCTTAATGATCACTTTCTTCTCCCTACAGTCAATGTTGACCCTATAGGTATAAATCCAATCCATGCCAATGATTACATCAAAATCATTCATGTCAAGAAGGATAAAATATGTAGGAAACTCATAATCTCGATATTTCACAGGTATCACTGGAGTTTTCAAAAGGGAAGTAAAGATCCGACCACTCGGGGTTGTAACATCTAAGACATATCCTAGATCCTTGATATCCAAACAAAGCATAGTTGTAAGATTTCTTGAAATGAAAGTATTAGTAGATCCAGAGTCAAACAAAGCTTTCACATTATGTCCCATAACTTCAAGCATGCCTACATTATTGTTCACCATGCATTAGACCATTACATGCTTAACTTTTAAAACAGAAAAGAAAACTCTAAGGGTTATTAGCCTCGATCAACCGATTGGCATTTTCTTGAGCTTCCTCATTATCAATGGCAAACACCCGAGCCTGTCTTCTCTCTCCAGTAGGTGGGGCTGCGGCTATAGGTGGAGCTACTACTGGTGGGGCTTCTACCTGTCCTGGTCCTCTTGGATTTGGCAGAGGGCAAACAGCTTGGAGGTGCCCTTCTTGGTGGCATCGATAGCATACCTTCTTCTTGTTGCGGCACTCACCGACATGCCACCTCCCGCAGGTGCGGCATCGAGGTCGGTTGTTTTCTTGACGGGGCTTCCCTTTTCCTCCATGTCTTCCTTTATCATGATGACATCATGGACCCTTCTTGTGGTTGTTTCTCGGGCCTTGGGCTCCTTCAGTGAAACCCAAATACCCCTTGGGTGGAACCTGGGCAGGCATCACGGTCCTCTCCATGTCTAAAGCAGTGTTGTATGCCTCGGCAAAGGTTTTGGGTTTACTTGACATCACATGGGGCTTGATGGCAGGGTGAAGACATTCCACGAAGTGGTCCACCCTCCTTTCTTCATCCATCATGTGTCCAAAATGTTCCAGGAGGCGGAACCTGCGACCAAAGTCCACAACTGAAGAGCTTCCTTGAGTCATGCTGGTGAACTCTCTCTCTTTCTCCTTCTTTGTTGAGATGGGGAGGAATCCGGCGGTGAAGATGGTCTTGAAGTATGTCCATGACATTGGTTCCTCACTTAGGTCTCTTCCTGTGATATGGGTCTCCCACCATATCTTGGCTGCACCTTCCAAAAGGTGTGTAGCAAACAAGACCTTCTTATTCGGTTGTACCTTGAGCATACGGAACCCATTCTCGACTGCAAGCAGTCAAGCTTCGGCCTTGTCGACCACTTCAAACTTGTCTTCTCCCCAGAACTTCTCGACATTTAGCTTGACGAAGTCCAGGATGGTGGCTCCCAGTCGAGGTCGAACAGGAAGTGGCTCACCATTCTCATTCCTTGTCATGTCCCTAAGAGCCAGTGCACGGATAGCCTCAGTTAGTTGCTTTTGTTGTTCCATCCAAACTGTATCTGTGGTGTGAATCACCATGGCTGGTTCTGGACCACCAGGCTGGTCCTCCTCCATTTGGGCTTCCTCTTCATACACATGGTGTTCTTCATATTCTGGCCTCTCTCCTTGTTCTAGGTTACTGTCGGGCATTGATTCAGGGTTGCGGGGCCTCATGCACAACTTCTTCAGGCCTCTTTCTCTTCTTAGAGGTCTTTCCACCATGATTCCGCTTCCTCTTCTCAGAAGACCCATTCTCTTTACGGGGTGGGCCACCTCCGCTGGTGGAGAACGGGATTGCCACAACCTTTGTACGAGCCATCTACATAAGCATAACAAACAGACTTTTAGTTTATCGTTAAACTAGTTATACTTATGTCAGTGATATCTCATTACGTATCTTTTATGAATTGGATGGAGGATTCCTTAATCCTTAACTTACTTGCCCATACCACATGAGGGTGAGGAAGAGACAGAAAACCCTAACTCTTAAAGTCCTTAAAAGAATTTGTGATGAGGAGGCATGAATAAGATGAGAAAGTCCTAAAGGTGTATTATTTCGATTCAAATCCTAGGACATCGGCCAGGCAGTCACACATTTCGGGAGTCCTCGTATTCCGACTAGAGGTCCGGAGGAAAATTTTGCCAGCCCCCAGAAGTGATCCTTTTCTAGACACCTCAGTCTTTCGGAAAATCCTCTAATAACTCCCTTGGGTTCTAAGAGTTGGTAAAATTTAATAATTATTAACAATTAAGTGAAGAACCTTGGCTCTGATACCAAATGTTACGACCCCACCTCCCGATAAACCCCAATTAAGGGAGACCAAGAGGTCGAAGCCGCTCACATAATTTCCGGATCAAGGTTCAGCAATTAATTGATAACAATTAATAAATTCTACTAAACTATATGGAAAAGCTGAAATAAATAAAAAATTTGCATACCTTTGAAAATTTTGGATATCAAACTTCTATCCATAAATAGGACTAACTAACTAATCCTCCTTGGTCTTTAATTCATGTATTTCACAATATGATGAATTACTATTTGTCCTTTTTGTTTTGTACCTAAAACGCCGACAAACAAAACATCGGTCAGCCGAAGCTGGTGTGTGGGGGAAACAAATAATGTGCAACTATATTAACAATGTAAACAGTCAATTATTCATTTAACAACCAAATTTATGTGTTAAGCCATACTACTCAATCCCTACCTATCCCCTAACTCTATGTTGTCCTTGCATGCTACCTCTCTTTAGGTAGTTCCTTACCCCCATGGTCCTACCTTACAGGTAGCCAATACATAGGGTATGGAGTCGCATGGCACTACTCAAGAAGTATCCCAATATCTAACTCCAAGTGACTTGATGGACCTACCCCATTGGTAGCCATATACTAAGTCAACTAATGAATCACAGAAGGGATCGGGATCTGAGTTAGTAGGCACATAACTTAGGTGATAATCATATCCACATTATAGTTTGCATGAATTAAAATCATCCAACAATTAATTCATGTCATCGATGAAAACCTCGGTAAACCTCGGAAAACATAACATCGATCTATTCATAAGCGTAACCACATACCTCTTATTGCAGTTTCAGATGCAGGATCAAATATGAAGAAAGATAATATCCAAGCAATCAAACAATGTGCACAGAAAACCCTGAAATAAAAGTACAAGTTTACTTTTATTAATATTTAGCCAATCCCATCATGTCCCATAGGGTTTCTATCCAATTTTAGGGTTTTCTTGAAAATTAGGGTTTTGCTTTCCTTCTTAGATATTGTGAACCCTAATTCATCAAATATACTTAAAACCTTTAAATTCGCTCCTTTTAATATTCCTAACAGTTTTAGGATCATTATTTAGCAATTTATCGAAATAACAAGGTTTCCCTCTTCTTTTACCCTAAATTAGGGTTTTCATGTACATTATCTTTCATTCATAGACATAAACCCTAATTTAGCCATATTTGTATTCAAAACGGATGAAAACTTCATATTATTAATTAACATATTTATAATCCTCAACTTAACCCATTAATTTACAAAGGAACATCCTTTATATGTAATTAGGGTTTCCAATTAACTTAAAATGCATTTTACTAGCAAATTAAAGTACTTTTGCAAAACGAACTGGAATCATGTTATACAACCATTTTTATCAGGTTCCTTGCATTTTTCTACCCAACTTTCATATATAAAGTTCTTTTATACGAGATTCCTAGCTATTTCTATGATTTTAGCAAGGAAAAGCTATTTTCTTGATTATTTGGCAGAGAGAGAGATTTACCAGATTTTTCTAGATCGTCAGATCGGTGTGCCTATGGACCGCCTTTGAATCTGGTGCTCTGCGTCAAATGCCCCCACTAGCTAAGTGGCGCACCCCACTACTCACCCTCAGTCGCTGGATCTCGATCAAATGCCCAGAGTCGTGAGCGTCTCCACTTAACCGGCCGCTTCTAACACCGTTAGATCCTCGTCTGGATCACGATGCTCCCTGATCGAACGACAGCTGCACGTCGTCTCCCTCCTTCTTATGATCTTTAGAACGCGGCGGCGCCGTGGCGGAAACCTCGCCTGAGCAAGGGCAATCGAGGAAAGGAGATGGCTCTGAGGTGTAATAGGTATCCGTTCGTGAGCGTTAGGGTGTGAGGTATTGGAAGAGGGTCTTTATATAGGACTAGGGGAGGCTACTCTAGGGTTTCTAACCCTTCCGCTGCCATAGCTTCTAGCCCAATTGGGCTTTTCATGAATAGGCAAAGAGAACCCAACAAAGTAGGGTCGAGAAGCTTCGCCTCTCACGCCCGGACTCAATGAAGAGGTTTCCAAAAGTGCACAAGCACTAGATCGCAAGAAAAGCGATGGGGGAAATTCCCCTGGTCATGCTACAGTCCGTGTCCCTCTGGGACTCTGGATGATGATTCGGGTCAGTTGGATCAAGATCCAACAGCCCCTATTGTCCGCGTTCAACAAAAAAAAGGAAAGATTTCCCAAATTGCAAAGGAAAATCCCATTATAAGGATAATCTTAAAAAATCGATAACTCCCAATTCTTAACTCTGTTTTTATTCAAATTTTGAGGGAAACTCTTTTATGTTTTTATCTCTCATCCTGCAAAGTTTGAGATCATTATATCAATTAAACCGTTCCTTTTCTTTGGTTGCAAGGAAACACCTTTTTATTCATAATTTCCACATATTCTTTATTTCCCTTGCTATTATTTAATTATCCTGAGTTCCTTGAACCCCAAGGATACTTTATAACACGAAATCCTATTATGGGAAATTATCTTTTAGCCTTTTAATCATCCTTTAATCATTTTCATATATATTCCATTATCCCCTTGTATTCTTTTATTAAATGGAATTCCTTTTTCATTTCTTTTTATTTTTCTTTCAAATGGGTTTAATGGCCAATAAGGCCCAACAAGAAAGCATGCACGAAATTCATTCAAATCAAACCATGAAATCAAACATTGATCTTATCTAGTCATTTAAAAGAGATTTTCAAATCTCTTTACATGTTTTGGAAAATGAGGTTATAACAAAATCCCTCGATGGCGAAGAGAGTACAGCATGCCACTGTGACTCTAATAGCGAAGTTGCCAGGATACCCTGGAAAGCTATTATAGCAGAGACACAAGATGTCCTGCATGTTGTTCCTCACATTGAATGAGGATGATGAGATCATAGGAATCTGGATCTTCTGATGACCTATGTATGGTACCGATTGCGATTTAGTAATGGTCAGTTGGAGTATGAGAGGTGTAACTCATCTCCTCAGGGCATAAATATGTTTGAAAACTTAATCAGCCATGTAGCATATTTGCTTAGGTTGAACTACGAGAAACAATGATTGATGTTACATTGTTTATAGTGCTCTAGTTAAATAACTAGTTACATGTTTTTCATATTTCTTATTGATATATGTCTTGTCATTCAATTAAGTTATAATTGAAATGATTGCTTAAGAGAAGGTTGCTTCACTTAGTTTATATTATGTTAAACCTACTATTGAATGCTTACAGTTTTACTGATTAATGTTATTCATGTATTGCAATAACAAAGCTTCTGGCGAAGAGTTATAACTCTTGCTGGGACAATTATTCAATTGTCTCACCCCCGTAGGATTAATTTTTAGGTAATCGCCGAAGAAGAGGAAGAAACCTTACAGTGGGTGAGCAACAGCAGCAGCAACAACACCCGGGATAACAGTGATCCTCAGGTGGAGACACTGTCTGTCGAGTCTTGTATATATAGAATTTCCTATGTATCGTCTCTGTACTCTCAGGTCCTAGGAGTCAGTAGATGTTTAAAGTAGATCTGAGATTTTTGGCTTAATGCCTCGAGTTTTTTTTTTTGTATCTTGCTTGAACAGTTAACAAGCAATTGATGTTTGTAACTCTCGAGATGTATTTACTACAGAGATGAAATGATGAATCAGTTGTGAATAACTCATCATGTTTCTTTATGAAAAAGTTTTTAAATTTTCAGTAAATTTCCGATGCTAGTTAATCGCTTCCGCAATAGTTTAAATTAGTTAATCTTGTGTTTTATAAGTTGGATCCCAAAATTTAGTGGTATCAGAGCTTTAGGTTCGCTAAGTCTATAGAGACATAGGACATAAGTAGTTGAGTCTGTTCTAGTGTCTTCCAGTATGTCTAATAGTGTCTTCTGCTCGTACAACATGAGAAGATAAGACTAGAGATGTCTGGATCACCCGAAGAACATGTTGTAGAGAGTAGTGTCCCTACACCTAGAAGAGATGCAAGAGACCAAGATAGAGAAGAACCTGTACCTGAACCACCCCAGTTCAATCCAACTGACATGGGGAACCCAGCCGTCCAGACCATGTTTGGGCAGTTTATGACTTCCATGACACACATAACTGATAGGATGGCTATACCTGCACCTAGGGCACCTACCCATTCTGAAGGACAAGGAATCGACAAGACGTTTGAATGACTTCGTCGAGTTGGAGCCATAGAGTATGTTGGAACAGCTGACCCAGCAGATGTTGACTTGTGGTTAACTGAACTAGAGAAGGCCTTTAGAATCCTAAACATCCCAGAGGCTGAGAAGGTTAGACATGCTGTGTATCTTCTCAAGGGGAGTCCTAGTCATTGGTGGACCATGGAAGAACAGAAGAGGCCTGGAGTGGAGGTTGCATGGGAAGCTTTTCGATGGGAATTTATCAACAGATATTTCCCTAAGACGTTTCTGGATGAGAAAATCTCTCAGTTTGAGAAGATAAGACAAGGTTTAATGAACATTAGCGAATATGAGGCTAAGTTCATGGAACTTTTGCGGTTCTATCCGCACATGGCGACTACAGATGAAGAAAGGATTAGGTGTTTTGAGAAAGGATTAAACGCTGAGTTGACTACTCCTGTATCTGCCCTAGAGAATAGAGAAAAGTTTGCTACCTTTGTAGAGTCTGTCATAAGGGTAGAAAGGTCTGTGGCAGAGAAGAGACAGACCCAGAACAAGAGGATGTATCCCTAGTTCCAAGGATCTTCATCTAAAGGTTTCAAGAAACCTAGGTTTTCTGCGCCTACACCACCACCTAGATTCAGTAACCATACACAATGGACACCAAATAGAGGTAGAGGACAAAGTTTACCACAGGGAAGAGCCCATAGCTCAGTATCTGAATTGGTTACAGGACCACCCAAACCACAACAACTGAATAGAAGTTGTTATATATATGGAAAGATGGGACATCTGATGATGGATTGCAGAGCCAGAGAAGTGAGTGTGACTCAACCTCAAAGGCAAAATCAGCAAGGTTCTCAAAGGAGACAGTTTCCAGGTAACGCTAGAGGACGTGGACAAGCGTCCCAAGCTAGATCATCGACACCAGGGAATCGAGCACCGAATCAACCACAAGCAACGGCAAGATTCTACGCGATAAATCCACCTGAGGCAGTGGTCAACCCTAGGGTTGTGGCAGGTCAGATGGAATTGTTATAGTCTGATATGTATGTATCTTGCATTGTATCTGTTTTAATTGATTCGGGTGCTACACAGTCCTTTATCACTCGAAGAGTGATTTTTTACTGCAATCTGACTACAAGTCATAGAGTAGATAGTTTGTTGTTAGAAACTCCATTCATGGGATCTGTTGTATTGCAGGAAGTATGTTCTCCCTGCATTCTCTTCTTTTCTGAACATCGCATTCAAGTGGATCTTATACCACTTGAGATGCATGGATTTGATATAATCCTTGGGATGGATACCTTAGAAAGGTATAAGGTTGTTTTGGATTGTGAATCCAAGCAAGCTGTGTTCGCTGATGATAGTGACACATGGATATTTCAAGGAGAGAGAAAGATTCTACCCACCTGTCTTGTGTCAGCTATGGTTGCTGAGAAGCTGATGAAGCAAGGATGTTATGCATTCTTAGCCCATGTGGTAGATACTACCATGGATATTCCTAACCCTGTCAAAGTTCCTGTAGTCAGGGAATTTGAAGATGTCTTTCCTGAAGAACTTCCAGGAATACCACCCCCTCGGGAGATTGATTTTGAGATCAATCTAATCCCAGACACGAAACCTATAGCACAAACACCGTATAGGATGGCGCCTGCTGAGATGGCAGAACTCAAGAAACAACTACAAGAGTTGCTTGAGAAGGGTTTCATCCGACCGAGTACTTCACCTTAGGGTGCTCCGGTCCTCTTTGTTAAAAAGAAAGATGGTTCAATGTGGTTGTGCATTGATTACAGAAAATTAAATAAAGTAACGATAAAGAATAAGTATCCTCTGCCGAGGATTGATGACCTCTTTGACCAGTTGTGTGGTGCAACCATCTTCTCAAAGATAGATTTGAGGTCAGGATACCATCAGCTGCGTATTAAGGATAGTGACATACCCAAATCTGACTTTAGAACAAGGTATGGTCACTATGAGTTCACGGTTATGTCGTTTGGACTAACTAATGCACCAGCTACATTTATGGAACTCATGAATAGAATCTTTCGACCTTTTCTCGATCAGTGCGTTGTTGTCTTTATAGATGACATCCTGATCTATAGTAGAGATGCTCAACATCACGAACATCATCTTCGTCAGGCTTTAACTCTGTTAAGAGAGCATAAGCTATATGCTAAATTTAGCAAGTGTGAGTTCTGGTTACCAGAAGTATCTTTCCTTGGACACGTAATATCTGCTTTAGGTATACGTGTTGACCCTAAAAAGGTAGAATCTATTCTACAATGGGAGCAGCCGAAGACACCGACAGAAATTCGAAGTTTCTTAGGGTTGGCAGGCTATTATCGGAGGTTCATTAAGAACTTCAGTTCTATAGCTTTACCTTTGACTAAGTTGACTAGGAAGGATGTCCTTTTTACCTGGAGTGATAAGTGTCAGCAATCGTTTCAGATGTTGAAGGAAACGTTGATAAGTGCACATGTGCTTGTGTTACCTGAGCAAGGGAAAGGATATATAGTCTTCTGTGATGCCTCCAAGAATGGACTAGGATGTGTGTTTATGCAGGATAAACAAGTGGTTTCTTTTGCTTCTCGACAGCTTAAGAAACACGAGGAGAATTATCCGACACATGACTTAGAGCTAGCTGATGTAGTCCATGCCTTGAAGATCTAGAGGCATTATCTTTATGGAGAGACGTTTCAGATTTTCACAGACCATAAGAACCTTAAGTATATCTTTTCTCAGCATGAGCTTAACATGAGGCAACGCCGATGGATGGAGTTAATCAAGGACTATGATTGTACAATTGATTACCATCCAGGAAAGGCCAATGTTGTAGCGGATGCTTTGAGTAGGAAATCAGCAACACCAGCCTTAGATAGAGCACAACTGAGCTCCTTAGTATGCTCTAGAAGGGATATGCTTATCTCCTTAAGGCAAAACAATGTACAGTTAAAGGTATCATTGTTAGCCGGGTTGTTAGCTGAGATGCATATAAAACCTACCCTGAGACAACAAATTAAGGAGGCACAACAAGATGATGCTGCAGTTCAACAGATTAAATCAGAGTATGGTAGTGAGAAATAAGATGGTTTCCATGACTCAGATGACTAAGTAGCCTATTATAATGGGAGGATGATAGTGCCTGATGTGGATAACTTAAGGAAGTTAGTCCTGGAAGAAGCTCATTCTTCAATGTATGCCATGCATCCAGGAAGCACTAAGATGTATCGTAATTTGAAAGATATGTATTGGTGGCCCGGGATGAAAAAGGGCGTTGCTGAGTTTGTTATGAGGTGTCCTGTGTGTCAGCAGGTTAAAGTTGAACACCAGAAACCTGCAGGAACAATGCAACCTTTACCCATACCATAATGGAAGTGGGATCATGTAACCATGGACTTTGTTGTTGGCCTACCTAGGACAAACAAAGGGCATGATTCCATTTGGGTAATAGTTGATAGGTTGACAAAGACAATGTATTTCTTACCTGTCAAAACAACCTATTTCGCTGAGAAACTAGAACAGTTGTATGTTGAAGAAATAGTACGACTGCACGGAGTTCCAGTCACCATAGTTTCAAACAGAGGTCCTCAGTTTACGAGTCATTTTTGGGAGCGACTAGATAAAGCCTTAGGCACTCAGTTAAGGTTTAGTACAACCTTTCATCCTCAGACTGATGGACAGATAGAAAGGACTATACAGACTTTAGAAGACTTGCTTAGAGCTTGTGTTCTTCAGTTTACAGGGAGTTGGGATCTACACCTAAGCTTAATAGAGTTTTCCTACAACAATAGCTATCAACATAGCATTGACATGGCACCTTATGAAGCTTTGTATGGTAGACGTTGTAGATCACCCCTATGTTGGTATGAAACTGGTGAGAATCAACTTTTAGGTCCTGATCTTGTGCAGCAAACCACTGAGAAGATTAAAGTAATACAACAGCAGATAAAGACTACATAGGATAGGCAGAAATCTTATGCTGATAAATGTCGTAGACCTCTAGAATTCCAGGTTGGAGACAGAGTGTACCTCAAAGTCTCACCTTGGAAGGGAGTTTTGAGATTTGGAAGGAAAGGGAAGTTAGCTCCTAGATTTATGGGGCCTTATCCAATCATTGAACGGATTGGGAAGGTAGCCTATAAGCTAGAATTACCAACAGAGTTACAGAAGTTACACCCTGTGTTCCACATTTCCACGCTTAGGAAATGTCACCCTGATACAGAATCAGTTCTGCAACCTATGGAAGTAGAATTGAATGATGATGTATCTTATGAGGAAGGACATGTGTCAATCCTTGATAAAAGAATTAAAAAGCTGAAAAAGAAAGACATAAGTCTTGTAAAAGTCCTCTAGAATCACTGTGGTATTGAAGAAGCCACATGGGAACTAGAGGAAGAGATGAAGAGGAAATATCCTGCTCTTTTCTCTTAATATGTTTTGTTGATTTCGGGGACAAAATCCTTGTAAGGGGTGGATAATTTGTAACATCCCTGACCTGGGTTATGAACTAACCCTAGGTGTTTTACTTAAAAATGTAATTAGATACTTGTGATTATCTTGTGTAATGTAATTAAAGCTTCTGAGGAACATATATTTCCATTTCTGTCCTTTTTTTAACAATGCTCTAATGTTGTTTTGTTAAAATATGGACTTATGTGCAAATTACCCAATTCGAGGGGTTAACTTGCAAATTTCCCATGATAAGATGTTCCTCTGATGATGAGACATCATAAGAATGAATATGATGTAGTGATATGGATTCTCCAAGCTTGAGCACCAAGATATAGCTTGTAGAGCAATCCTTGTGCTTTAAACCCTAGTTTTGGTGTAAAGTGCAATTTACCCAAAACATAGGGTGCAACGTGTAAAATACACCCTTTAGAGTATCTTTCATGACTCTTTACATCAATTAGAGCAAAGAAAATGAGGAGGGCGCCTCATTTGAGTAATCCTATAAGAAGGATAACCTTTATAATTAAATAATCAAGATGTATGCAAAATGACCCTTTTAAGTGTGCAACTTAGTAAAGTGTTTGGTTCCTTTTTCTTTAACCTTGGTTGAGAGAGGAGTTGCATGTGATGAGAAGGGAGGAACGTGACAAAGAAATGTAGAGGGGCGAGGAGGATATAGATGTAAAATAGAAGAAGTAATTATCATTGCCTTCAAATATACCAAAGTATATAAGTACATCTCTTTTACTAGCAAAGGATCAATTCCCTTCACTTCCTCTTCTTATCTTTTTGCTTTGGCCGACTAAGAGGGAGCTCAGGAGAAGAGGAGAATGGCCAAGCTGAATTGGGTAAGTTTTGATCACTATCTATGGGGGGACTCGATCGCCAAAATGGGATCAACAAATGCGGAAGCGAATTACTGAAAATCACTGGAAATTAAAACTTTTTAAGAAAAGATCTTTAAACCATAAAACTCCTTTATAAGAAACAAGATAAACAGTTTACATCATGTTTTAACATTACATCTCTCATAAATCACCTCTTGAGTGATTATATACATCTAGATACAAAATCTCGAGGCTTGAAGCCAAAATCTCAGACCTACTGACTCCTAGGACCTGAGAGTACAGAGACAACATAAGACATACTAACTATAGGGCTTGATTGTCAGTATCTCCACCTGAGATTCACTGCTACCCCTGGTGTTGCTGCTGCTGATACTTCTCACTCTCATATTGGTTTCTCCGTCCTCGACGTCCACCTAAAAAGTTGAAACCTACGGGAGTGAGACAATTTAAATAATTGTCCCAGCAAGAGTTATAACTCTCCACCAGAAGCTTTGTTATAGAAATTATGGAATGACATAAGCAAAAGAACTTAAATCATTCAACAGTAGTCTTAGGATTAAGTAAAGCATCTTCTACTTAAGCAATCACTTCTGTAAAGAATATAAAGAAACATGATTACTAGATACTTGAACAGACTATTAATGTAAACAATGTAACATCAATCATTGTTCCTCGTAGTTCAACCTAAGCAAATATACTACGCGGTTGATTATGTTTTACAAATATTATTATGCCCTGCGGAGATGAGGTATACCGCTCATACTCCAACCGATCACTACTAAGTTGCATCGGTATCATACATAGGTCATCAAAAGAGTCAGATTCTTATGACCTCATCTTCCTCAGTGAGTGTGAAGATCAACATGCATGACATCTCGTGTCTCTAC
Source organism: Alisma plantago-aquatica (assembly GCA_963693085.1). Taxonomy (NCBI): domain Eukaryota; kingdom Viridiplantae; phylum Streptophyta; class Magnoliopsida; order Alismatales; family Alismataceae; genus Alisma; species Alisma plantago-aquatica. The sequence continues at coordinate 1,438,290,405 of OY856409.1, forward strand.
TAAGATAGCTTACCAGGGTATTCTGGCACTTCTCTATTAGAGTCACAATGGCATTCTGTACTCTCTTCACCATCGAAAGATCTCTTGTTTATCTCTCATCGATGCGGTATTTAAAGATTCCCTCAGGAGATTTGTGGAACATCACCCCGGCATAAATATATAGTGAAGGGTTGATGGATTAAAGTACATCTTACATCAATTCCTACACTAGGACGTAAGGATATTCGCATCCATAATCCCCCACATACTCAAAAGTATGTGATCCAGGAGTTCCCTTAGGAAAAACCATTTTCACCATCATTTAGCTTCTGACAATGATGGATCTATGATCAGGTCTCTACATGATATGATTATACTTAATTATTTAGGTACATTTCAGCATTCTTTTAACATCAAGCATGTTTCCAAGCATTTAACTATTAAAACATTGTTATATAAGAAGAATACTAAATGTATCAAGTTTAACTCATATCAATTATCATATGGATATCAATTCTTAATCATCTCATTATAAGTCATTTAGTCAGCATGACTTTGATGTTACTCATGGCTCTTACATCCTATCATTCTCATATGATGCCACTTAAACTAGGCAATATAGTATGTCACTATTCATAAATCTAATAACATGCTTTCAATGAATATGATATCATAACCTTTACCTAGCTATGATTACCTCTAGCCACCTGCATGATTAGTATAATTGAGGATATGCATATATAACAATATCATCACAATACCAGAACTTTTCAATTTCTTTATAGGACACCACTGCCGTGTTTCCATGCACGGTCATGCAAGGGGAAGCTACCACGGTCGTGCTCCTTAGCACGGGCATGCTAAGATCAACATATCACCATTGATTTCTAAGGTTTGGATTTATTCACTTCAACATAGGGTTATTGAACCTCTTAGCTTACAAGGCATAAATATTCCTCAAGTTACAACTTATAATTAGGGTTTCATACTTAAAGGCATAACCTAGAATTACTCCATTCATCAAATCACCCTAAATTAGGGTTTACTATTCTCATTACTTGTTATTACCCTAGAATTAGGGTTTACTATTCACTTCATAGTGAATTGAGCCCATAGCATCATTATGTATGAAAATTATCATCATTGATGCCCTCAAATTAGTTTAAGATTCATTAAACATCATAATTAGGGTTTCCATGATCTCACCTTGATGGATCATACCCTAATTATGTACATCTTTACATATTGAAGGTATATTACTTGATTCTCATTCATATTAGGAGCCTTCTCTCTCCTCTCATCACTAGATGATGTTTACATCACTCTAGATTAAGATGAATCAAGTCATCTTTGATTAACATAAGTCAAGTCACCACCATTATGGTCATTAGGGTTTGCTTGATCAAGGGGTGTTTGTCTAATTGAACCCTTCATGAGTGCCTTGATAGTGTTCATTATTAATCATAATCATGGGTCAATCTACTAATTACTTAACCCCTTAATGTCTTTAGGTATCATTAGGGTTTGAGTTAATCAACCATTGAACCATCAAATCCTTCAAAGCATTAAGCAATCTTAACCCTAAAAGTCCCCAAACGGTTTCACACATCAACATCCAAACGGTTTTGAAACTGTTTGGAAGAGTTGACCGTTTGGTAATTTTGACCTTGAAGACCGCATGGACAAGACCACACTCAAGACCGTTTGCCCTTAAACAGTCTTGAAACCGTTTGATCATGTTGATCGTTTGGACATGGTTGACTTTGAAACCGTTTGAACAAACCGCATGAGCTTAAATGGTTTTGAAACCGTTTGGGCCCAAACACTCTTGAGATCGTTTGCCCCCAAACGGTCTTGAGACCGTTTGGTCCAAATGTCTCAAAACTGCATGGACCTAGAAAGTGCATCAACACTTGCAATCGATTAGGGTTTTCAATGTTGAACCCCTCAATTGGTCTCATACATGTTAACCACTTTATCAATTGAGCCAATTAGGTTAACCCTCTACTAAATTGATACTCAATTGACCCACAATTGGACACCAATTAGGGTTGGGATCAGTTGAATTAGGGTTTATAATCGATCAACCATCAACATCCATCAACATGATTCTAATTGAAGTTGAACCCATCAACTTTCACCCAATTGGGCCATGACTTGGCCCAAACGGTCTTGAGATCGTTTGGAAATCCTCCAAATGGTCTTGAGACCGTTTGCCCAAAGTCTAATAAAAATCTAAGTCAATTTGTTAAGGGTTGAACCCTAATTAAGTTACAAATCAGCACTTTTGATTATTTCAACAACCTAATATGATTGGACCTTCAATTGATCAAATTACCTTAACCCTAGACCTCCAAATGGTCTTGCGTGATCACCAAACAGTTTTGAGACCGTTTGGGTGATCCCCAAACGGTTTTGAAACCGTTTGGGCCACTCAACCCAAACTTCAACATGATTGGTCCTTGAAATCAGCAATTGAACCCGATTAGGGTTTAAGTGATTAAAGTGCCTTCAACTTGTACTTTATTTGCAATTAGATGATGATTCTTTGTAGATGATTAATTCATAATGTGTTCAGCAGACCTCTAAATGGTCAAAACATGGTCAAACCTCCCAAACGGTCTTGGAGACTATTTGATTCTAAACGGTCTTGCAAACCGCATGAATCCAAACGGTTTTGAAATCGTTTAGTTTCAAACGGTTTTGCAAACCGTTTAGACCAAAGGTGCAAGATCGTTTGGTAAAGTAAGATAAGTATTAACATTGTAATCAATTCCCATCATCTCCTATCTCAAGATTAAGGCCTGTTCTTCATGGTTTTGCTTGCAAGAATGCAAGGGAAGGTAGGGGAAAGAAGAACAAACTACTATTTGCAAGAAAGAAGATATGCATAACAAAGCATAAGGGTTTAGAGTTATAAAACCCACCTTAAGGTTGTCCCTAGAGCTCCAAGCTTCCAAGATTCCAAGATTTTAATGGCGTCTTGAGCTCCACAGGTTGACCAAGGTCGTTGCTCCAAGAATTGGTAGGAAAGGATGGCTAGAAAGAAGAACTAAGTAAGAAAGACCATAGAACCAACCTTGCAACATGACTTCCTCCATGAATCTGAGAAAGATGATGATCAAACCTTACCTAGAACTCTTTAGCCATTTTCCTCTGCTCTATATCTCTGCCTTAGTCGGTTTAATCAAGAAGATAAGAAGGGAAGTGAAGGAAACGGTTCCTTGGTTTGCAAAGAAGGGAGTATATGTACTTTGGACAAAACTTCATCATAAGGACAACTAGTTTCTTGATTTCTCATCTAGGTCCTTCTATCCTTTAGGCACGTCCCTTATCCTAATTTCTTAAACAAAACTCATCTTAAACCAAGAGCTAAAGGCAAAGAAGCTCAACTTATTACTATGGTGCACATATAAAAGGGTCTCTTTACTTACAACTTGATTATTTAATTACAAGGATTATCCTTTTTATTTGATTATTCAAATGAAGCACCATCTTCATTATTTTTACTCTAATTGATGCTAAGAGTCATAGAAGATATTCGATAACGTATATTTTACATGTTGCACCCCATGTTTTGGGTAAATTGCACTTTACACCAAAACTAGGGTTTTAAGCACAAGGATTGCTCCACAAGCTGCATCTCAGTGCCCAAGCTTGGAGAATCCATCATACTTCATCATATTCACTCTTATGATGTCTCAACACCAAAGGAACATCTTAACATGTGTAAATTGTAAGTTAACCCCTCTAATTGGGTAATTTGCACATAGGTCCCTGTATTACAAAACAATACTACAACATTGTTTTTAAAAAGGACAGAAATAGGAATATATGTTCCTCAGGAGCTTTAATTACATACCAAAAGATAATCACAAGCATCTAATCACATGTATTAAGCAAAACACCTAGGGTTAGTTCATAACCCAGGTCAGGGATGTTACAAATTATCCACCCCTTACAAGGATTTCGTCCCTGAAATCAACAAACATATAAACTAAACATATTAAGAGAAAAGAGTAGGGTATTTCCTTTTCATTTCTTCCTCTAGCTCCCATGTGTCTTCTTCAACACCACGGTGATTCCAGAGGACTTTCACAAGACTTATGTCTTTCTTTTTCAACTTTTTAATTCTTTTATCAAGGATTGATACTGGTCCTTCCTCATAAGATATATTATCATTCAATTCTACCTCCATAGGTTGTAGAACTGACTCAGTATCAGGGTGACATTTCCTCAACATAGAAATGTGAAACACAGGGTGTAACCTCTGTAACTCTGGTGGTAACTCTAGTCTATAGGCTACCTTTCCAACCCGTTCAATGATTGGATACGGCCCCATAAATCTAGGAGCTAACTTTCCTTTCCTTCCAAATCTTAGGACTCCCTTCCAGGGCGAGACCTTGAGGTACACTCTGTCTCCAACCTGGAATTCTAAGGGTCTACGACGTCTGTCAGCATAAGATTTATGTCTATCTTGTGTAGTCTTAATCTGTTGTTGTATCACTTTAATCTTCTCTGTGGTTTGCTGTACAAGATCAGGACCTAAAAGATGATGTTCACCAGTCTCATACCAACATAAGGGTGATCTACAACGTCTACCATACAAAGCTTCATAAGGTGCCATGTCAATGCTATGTTGATAGCTATTGTTGTAGGCAAACTCTATCAAGCTTAGGTGTAGGTCCCAACTCCCTGTAAACTGGAGAACACATGCTCTCAGCAAGTCCTCCAAGGTCTGTATAGTCCTTTCCGACTGTCCATCAGTCTGTGGATGAAAGGTCGTACTAAACCTTAACTGGGTGCCTAAAGCTTTGTGCAGTCGTTCCCAAAAATGACTCGTAAACTGGGGACCTCTGTCTGAAACTATAGTGACTGGAACTCCATGCAGTCGCACTATCTCTTCAACATACAACTGTGCTAACTTCTCAGCAGAATAGGTTGTTTTGACAGGCAAGAAATGAGCTCTCTTTGTCAACCTATCAACTATTACCCAAATGGAATCATGCCCTTTGTTTGTCCTAGGTAGGCCAACAACAAAATCCATGGTTACATGATCCCACTTCCATTATGGTATGGGTAAAGGTTGCATTGTTCCTGCAGGTTTCTGGTGTTCAGCTTTAACTTGCTGACACACAGGACACCTTAGAACAAACTCAGCAACGTCTTTCTTCATCCCAGGCCACCAGTACATATCTTTCAAGTTTCGATACATTTTGGTGCTTCCTGGATGCATGGCATACATCGAAGAATGAGCTTCTTCCAAGACTAACTTTCTCAAGTTATCCACATCAGGTACTATCATCCTCCCATGATAACAGGCTACTTGATCATCTGAGTCATGGAAACCATCTTGTTTCTCATTCCCATACTCCGATCTGATTTGTTGAACCACAACATCAACTTGCTGTGCCTCCTTGATCTGCTCTCTCAAGGTAGGTTTAATATGCATCTCAGCCAACAACCCGGCTAATAATGACACCTTCAACTGTACATTGTCTTGCCTTAAGGAGATAAGCATATCTCTCCTAGAGCATACTAAAGAGTTTAGTTGTGCTCTATCTACTACAGGTGTTGCTGATTTCCTACTCAATGCATCTGCAACCACATTGGCTTTTCCTGGATAGTAATCAATTGTACAATCGTAGTCTTTGATCAACTCCATCTAGCGACATTGCCTCATGTTAAGTTCGTGCTGAGAAAAGATGTATTTAAGGTTCTTATGATCAGTGAAAATCTGGAATGTCTCTCTGTAGAGATAATGTCTCCAGATTTTCAAGGCATGAACCACAGCAGCTAACTCCAGATCGTGTGTCGGATAATTCTCCTCGTGTTTCTTAAGCTGTCGGGAAGCAAAAGAAATCACTCTCTTATCTTGCATTAACACACAACTTAGTCCATTCTTGGAGGCATCACAGAAAACTATGTATCCTTTGCCTTGCTCAGGTAGCACCAGTACAGGTGCACTTGTCAACCTCTCCTTCAACAGCTGGAAAGATTGTTGACATTTATCACTCCAAGTAAAAGGAACATCCTTCCTGATCAACTTAGTCAAAGGTAGGGATATGGAACTGAAGTTCTTAATGAACCTTCGGTAATAGCCTGCCAAACCTAAGAAACTTCGAATCTATGTCGATGTCTTCGGTTGTTCCCATTGTAGAATAGATTCTACCTTTTTAGGGTCAACACGTATACCTAAAGCAGATATCACGTATCCAAGGAAAGATACTTCCGATAACCAGAAATCACACTTGCTAAACTTAGCATATAGCTTGTATTCTCTTAGTAAAGTTAGAGCCTGATGAAGATGATGTTCATGCTGTTGAGCATCTCTACTATAGATCAGAATGTCATCTATAAAGACAACAACACACTGATCGAGGAAAGGTCGGAAGATTCTATTCATGAGTTCCATAAATGCAGCTGGTGCATTAGTTAGTCCAAATGACATAACTGTGAACTCATGGTGACCATACCTTGTCCTAAAGGCAGACTTGGGTATGTCACTATCCTTAATACGAAGTTGATGATATCCTGACCTCAAATCTATTTTTGAGAAGACGGTTGCACCACGCAACTGGACAAAGAGATCATCAATCCTTGGCATAGGGTACTTATTCTTTATTGTTACTTTATTTAATTGTCTGTAATCAATGCACAACCGCATTGATCCATCTTTCTTTTTAATGAAAAGGACCGGAGAACCCCAGGGTGAAGTGCTCGGTCAAATGAAACCCTTCTCAAGCAACTCCTGCAGTTGTTTCTTGAGTTCTGCCATCTCAACAGGCGCCATCCTATACGGTGTCTGTGCTATAGGTTGGGTATCTGGGATCAAATTGATTTCAAAATCAATTTTCTGAGGCAGTGGCACACCTGGAAGTTCTTCAGGAAATACATCTTCAAATTCCCTGACTACAGGAACTTCAGCAGGGTTAGGACTCTCCATGGTAGTATCTACCACATGGGCCAAGAATGCATAACATCCTTGCCTCATCAGCTTCTCAGCAACCATAGCTGATACAAGACAGGTGGGTAGAATCTTTCTCTCTCCTTGAAAGATCCATGTGTCGCTATCGTCAGCAAACACAGCTTGCTTGGATTCACAATCCAAAACAACCCTATATTTTTCCAAGGTATCCATCCCAAGGATTATGTCAAATCCTTGCATCTCAAGTGGTATTAGATTTAATTGAATGCGATGATCAGAAAAGAAAAGGATGCAGGGAGAACATACTTCCTGCAACACAACAGACCCCATCAATGGAGTTTCTAACAACAAACTATCTGCTCTATGACTTATAGTCAAATTGCAGTTACGAATCACTCGAAGGGTGATAAAGGAGTGCGTAGCACCCGGATCAATCAAAACAAATACAACGCAGGATGTATACATATCAGAATATAACAATTCCATCTGACCTGCCACAACCCGAGGGTTGATCACTGCATCAGGTGGGTTCATTGCATAGAACCTTGTTGTTGCCTGAGGTTGATTCGGTGTTGACGATCCAGCTTGGGACGCTTGTCCACGTCCTCTAGCTCCTCCTAGAAATTGTCTCCTCTGTGATCCATGCTGACTCTACCTCTGTGGTTGTGTTACACTTGCTAGTCTAGCTCTACAATCTTTCATCAAATGCCCCATCTTCCCACATATGTAGCAACTTCTTTCCAGTTTTTGTGGTCTTGGTGGTCCTGTGACTGACATCGATGTTGAACTATGAGCTCCTCCTAGTGGTAGGCTTCATCCTCTACCCCTATTTGGCATCCATTGTGTCTGAGCACTAGGTCTAGGTGGTGGTGGTGTAGGCGCAGAAAACCTAGGTTTCTTGAAATATCTAGATGAAGATCCATGGAACTGAGGATACATCCTCTTATGAGTTTGCCTCTTCTCAGCTACGGACCTCTCTATCCTTCTGACAGATTCTACGAATGTAGCAAACCTTTTCCTATTCTCTAGGGCAGACACGGGAGTAGTCAACTCATCATTCAACCCTTTCTCGAAACGCCGAATCCTTTCTTCATTTGTGGCTGCCATGTGCGGACAGAATCACAACAACTCCATGAACTTAGCTTTGTATTCGCTAATGTTCATCAGACCTTGCCTTAACCTCTCGAACTGAGAGATTTTATCATCCAGGAATGTCTTTGGGAAATATTTGTTGATAAATTCCTGTCTAAAGTCTTCCCAGGCAACCTCCACACCAGGCCTCTTCTGCTCTTCCATGGTCCACCAATGACCAGCACTTCCCTTGAGAAGGTACACAGCATGTCTAACCTTCTCAGCTTCTGGGATGTTCAGGATTCTAAAGGCCTTCTCTAGTTCGGTTAACCACAGATCAGCATCTGCAGGATCAGCTATTCCAAAGTACTCGGTTGCTCCAACTCGGCGAAGTCGTTCAAACGTCTTGTTGATTCCTTGTCCTTCTGGTTGGGTAGGTGCCCTAGGTGCAGGCATAGGTATCCTATCTGTTATGTGTGTCATGGCAGTCATAAACTGCCCGAACATGGTCTGAACAGTTGGGTTCCCCATGTTAGCTGGGTTAAACTGAGGTGGATCCATAGGTGGCTCAGGTACAGGTTGCTCTATCTCTGGGTTTCTTGCAACATCTCGGGGTGCAGCAACACTACTTTCTACCACATACTCCTCATGTGGTCCAGACATCCTTACTTATCTTCTTCTCCTGAGGAGCAGAAGACACTATTAGATATATTGGAAGACACTAAGAATAGACTCGACATCCTAAGTCCTATGTCTCTGTAGACTCAGCGAACCTAGAGCTCTGATACCACTAAACTGTGGCAGCTCGATCGCCAAAACGGGATCAACAAATTCGGAAGCAAATTACTGAAAATCACTGGAAATTAAAACTTTTTAAGAAAAGATCTTTAAACCATAAAACTCCTTTATAAGAAACAAGATAAACAGTTTACATCATGTTTTAACATTACATCTCTCACAAATCACCTCTTGAGTGATTATATACATCTAGATACAAAATCTCGAGGCTTGAAACCAAAATCTCAGACCTACTGACTCCTAGGACCTGAGAGTACAGAGACGACATAAGACATACTAACTATAGGGCTTGACAGTCAGTATCTCCACCTGAGATTCACTACTGCCCCTGGTGTTGTTGCTGCTGATACTGCTCACTCTCAGATTGGTTTCTCTGTCCTCGACGTCCACCTAAAAAGTTGAAACCTACGGGAGTGAGACAATTTAAATAATTGTCCCAGCGAGAGTTATAACTCTCCTCTAGAAGCTTTGTTATAGCAATTATGGAATGACATAAGCAAAATAACTTAAATCATTCAACAACAGTCTTAGGATTAAGTAAAGCATCGTCTACTTAAGAAATCACTTCTGTAAAGAATATAAAGAAACATGTATACTAGATACTTGAACAGACTATTAATGTAAACAATGTAACATTAATCATTGTTCCTCGTAGTTCAACCTAAGAAAATATGCTACGCGGTTGATTATGTTTTACAAACATTATTATGCCCTGTGGAGATGAGGTATACCGCTCATACTCCAACCAATCACTACTAAGTTGCATCGGTATCATACATAGGTCATCAAAAGAGCCGGATTCTTATGACCTCATCTTCCTCAGTCAGTGTGAGGATCAACATGCAGGACATCTCGTGTCTCTGCTAAGAAAGCTTACCAGGGTATTCTGGCACTTTGCTATTAGAGTCACAGTGGCATTATGTACTCTCTTCGCCATCGAAAGATCTCTTATTTATCTCTCATTGATGCGGTATTTAAAGATTCCCTTGGGAGATTTGTGGAACATCACCCCGGCATAAATATATAGTGAAGGGTTGATGGATTAAAGTACATCTTACATCAATTCCTACACTAGGACGTAAGGATATTCACGTCCATAATCCCCCACATACTCAAAATGTGTGATCCAAGAGTTCCCTTAGGAAAAACATGTTTCACCATCATTTAGCTTCTGACAATGATGGATCTATGATCAGGGCTCTACATGATATGATTATACTTGATTATTTAGGTACATTTCAGCATTCTTTTAACATCAAGCATGTTTCCAAGCATTTAACTATTAAAACATTGTTATATAAGAAGAATACTAAATGTATCAAGTTTAACTCATATCAATTATCATATGGATATCAATTCTTAATCATCTCATTATAAGTCATTTAGTCAGCATGACTTTGATGTTACTCATGGCTCTTACAGCCTATCATTCTCATATGATGCCACTTAAACTAGGCAATATAGTATGTCACTGTTCATATAGCTAATAACATGCTTTCAATGAATATGATATCATAACCTTTACCTGGCTATGATTACCTCTAGCCACCTGCATGATTAGTATAATTGGGGATATGCATATATAAAAATATCATCACAATACCAAAACTTTTCAATTTCTTTATAGGACACCACGGTCATGTTTCCTTGCACGGTCGTGTAAGGGGAAGCTACCACGGCCGTGCTCCTTAGCACGGGCGTGCTAAGATCAACATATCACCATAGATTTCTAAGGTTTGGATTTATTCACTTCAACATAGGGTTATTGAACCTCTTAGCTTACAAGGCATAAAGATTCCTCATGTTACAACTTATAATTAGGGTTTCATACTTAAAGGCATAACCTAGAATTACTCCATTCATCAAATCACCCTAAATTAGGGTTTACTATTCTCATTACCTGTTATTACCCTAGAATTAGGGTTTACTATTCACTTCATAGTGAATTGAGCCCATAGCATCATTATGTATGAAAATTATCATCATTGATGCCCTCAAATTAGTTTAAGATTCATTAAACATCATAATTAGGGTTTCCATGATCTCACCTTGATGGATCATACCCTAATTATGTACATCCTTACATATTGAAGGTATATTACTTGATTCTCATTCATATTAGGAGCCTTCTCTCTCCTCTCATCACTAGATGATGTTTACATCACTCTAGATTAAGATGAATCAAGTCATATTTGATTAACATAAGTCAAGTCACCACCATAATGGTCATTAGGGTTTGCTTGATCAAGGGGTGTTTGTCTAATTGAAGCCTTCATGAGTGCCTTGATAGTGTTCATTATTAATCATAATCATGGGTCAATCTACTAATTACTTAACCCCTTAATGTCTTTAGGTATCATTAGGGTTTGAGTTAATCAACCATTGAACCATCAAAGCCTTCAAAGCATTAAGCAATCTTAACCCTAAAAGTCCCCAAACGGTTTCACACTTCAACATCCAAACGGTTTTGAAACCGTTTGTAAGAGTTGACTGTTTGGTAACTTTGACCTTCAAGACCGCATGGACAAGATCACACTCAAGACCATTTGCCCTTAAACGGTCTTAAAACTGTTTGATCATGTTGACCGTTTGGACATGGTTGACTTTGAAACTATTTGAACAAACCGCATGACCAAACCGCATGAGCTTAAACGGTTTTGAAACCGTTTGGTCGAAATGTCTCAAAACCGCATGGACCTAGAAAGTGCATCAACTCTTGCAATCGATTAGGGTTTTCAATGTTGAACCCCTCAATTGGTCTCATACATGTTAACCAGTTTATCAATTGAGCCAATTAGGTTAACCCTCTACTAAATTGATACTCAATTGACCCACAATTGGACACCAATTAGGGTTGGGATCAGTTGAATTAGGCTTTATAATCGATCAACCATCAACATCCATCAACATGATTCTAATTGAAGTTGAACCCATCAACTTTCACCCAATTGGGCCATGACTTGGCTCAAACGGTCTTGAGATCATTTGGACATCCTCCAAACAGTCTTGAGACCGTTTTCCCAAAGTCTCATAAAAAACTAAGTCAATTGGTTAAGGGTTGGACCCTAATTAAGTTACAAATCAGCACTTTTGATTATTTCAACAACCTAATATGATTGGACCTTCAATTGATCAAATTACCTTAACCCTAGACCTACAAATGGTCTTGCGTGATCACCAAACAGTTTTGAGACCGTTTGGGTGATCCCCAAATGGTTTTGAAACCGTTTGGGCCACTCAACCCAAACTTCAACATGATTGGTCCTTGAAATCAGCAATTGAACCCGATTAGGGTTTAAGTGATTAAAGTGCCTTCAACTTGTGATTTATTTGCAATTGGGTGATGATTCTTTGTATATGATTAATTCATAATGTGTTTAGCAGACCTCTAAATGGTCAATGCATGGTCAAACCTCCCAAATGGTCTTGGAGACTGTTTGATTCTAAATGGTCTTGCAAACTGCATGAATCCAAACGGTTTTGAAACCGTTTAGTTTCAAACGGTTTTGCAAACCGTTTAGACCAAAGGTGCAAGATCATTTGGTAAAGTAAGATAAGGATTAACATTGGAATTAACGCCCATTATCTCCTACCTCAAGATTAAGGCTTGTTCTTCACGGTTTTGCTTGCAAGAATGCAAGGGAAGGTAGGGGAAAGAAGAACAAACTACTATTTGCAAGAAAGAAGATATGCATAACAAAGCATAAGGGTTTAGAGTTATAGAACACGCCTTAAGGTCATCCCTAGAGATCCAAGCTTCCAAGCTTTTAATGGTGTCTTGAGCTCCACAGGTTGACCAAGGTCGTTTCTCCAAGAATTGGTAGGAAAGGATGGCTAGAAAGAAGAACTAAGTAAGAAAGACCATAGAACCAACCTTGCAACATGACTTCCTCCATGAATCTGAGAAAGATGATGATCAAACCTTACCTAGAACTCTTTATCCATTCTCCTCTGCTCCAGAGCTCTTCCTTAGTCGGTTTAAGCAAGAAGATAAGAAGGGAAGTGAAGGAAACGGTTCCTTGGTTTGCAAAGAAGGGAGTATATGTACTTTGGACAAAACTTCATCATAAGGACAACTAGTTTCTTGATTTCTCATCTAGGTCCTTCTATCCTTTAGGCACGTCCCTTCTCCTCATTTCTTAAACAAAACTCATCTTAAACCAAGAGCTAAAGGCAAAGAAGATCAACTTATTACTAGGGTGCACATATAAAAGGGTCTCTTTACTTACAACTTGATTATTTAATTACAAGGATTATCCTTTTTATTTGATTATTCAAATGAAGCGCCCTCTTCATTATTTTTACTCTAATTGATGCCAAGAGTCATAAAAGATATTATATAAGGTATATTTTACATGTTGCACCTGAAAACCTCTAGAGGGGGGGTGAATAGAGTTTTATAGAGATTTTAAAGTAATTTAAACTCAAACAACCAAACTAAAGATTAAGAAGAGGAACACAGGTGTTTAGAGTGGTTCCACCTTAGCAAATACTAAGGAGTCAGTCCACTACCCGGTTGCTTACCCAACCGGGATTTTGAAAGTACTAAATTTTATTACCTCTCAAGGATGTTACATAAAATTTACAATACTTTCTAAACACCCTTTGGACAGCCTTCACTTTGAAGTAGTCTTGCCAACCTCGAAGCAGCCTTCCTTGAAGTAACTTCAAGCTCCCCCTTGAAGTAGCCTTCCTCCTGAAGTAGCTTCCTGTCAAGACAGCCTTCTGAAGTAGTCCAAAGTCTTCCTCTTCACCACGAAGAGCTTCACCCTCTCCAATCCGCAGCCTCCTACCTGGAGTAGCAAGGAGAGTACAAGTAATACAAGGAACAAGAAAGGAGTAAAAGAAAATACAACTTATCCTTGTAGCTCAAGGCTTGATTTCCCTAGATCAAGCGTTTGGATTTTCCTAGCCAATATGATGTACTTGTGATTGCTAGGGTTAGGAAAATCTAGCCTATAGGACGAGCTTGATCTAAGGAGAAAATGGCCAATTGATCACAAAGCTCAGTTCACACAGATTGCACAAGAGGGCTCAAGTATTTTCTCAAGTATAGCAAGTGTAAGAAGTAATTCTAGTGTCCTATGGCTTGTCCTATTTATAGGAATGGCCTAAGTATGCTTAAGGACATTCTAGACAACTTCTAGGGGGTTCCTAGTGCTTAACTAGCCGTTAGGAATAAGTTAGGTGCATTAGCAACGGCTAATTGCTTTTACTCTGCAGATTCTGTCAGAGATCGTCTCGGTCGAAGAACGGTCGACCGAGACACCCACTCGGTCGAAGTGTCGTCGACCGACAGGCTCTCTGAATGCAACGTCTATTTCCAACTGCCAACTAACTTGTCAGTTTAGTCTAACGGCTAATTGCAGAGATCGTCTCGGTCGAGTGAAGGTCGACCGAGACACCTCTCGGTCGAGGACTTGTCGACCGACAGGCTTCTCTTTTCTCAAGTTATATGCAGATATGTCTAACGGCTACTTGGATCTTTCTCGGTCGAGAATATGGTCGACCGAAGGTGTCTCGGTCGAGGAGTTGGTCGACCGAGAGAGATCCTGTTTTAAGGTTTCAAGTTAGGCACTAGTTATACATATGTGTGCATAGGTGGTCCTATTGAATGGATGACTAAGGTGTTTAGCTAGGGAAAATCCAATGCTTGATTTACATGCGATTCTAAGTACTTGTACATTATAATTCTGTACAAGTTTTTACAATGATTACATTTGCATGAAAATATAAATACTTCATGTTGGATTTCCCTTATAGTTGTGTCATCCTGCACACTCAAGTAGCTCGTTAGATAAATAAGAATGAAATGTTTGTCATAATCAAAACAAAGGGATTTTATAGATGTCCATTTAGCCAACAATCTCCCCCTTTTTGAAGATGACAAACATTTCCAAAATATGAATAAAGGAAATATAAAACATATAAATGCCATACCTTTAGATTGCCGTTTGGAACTTTTCCTCTTATTTATAAAATGTGTGCTTAGTATCCCCAATGAATTATGGAACATGAAATCCAGTTCATTTGGGAATATAGCAACTTTCAATGTAAAGCCAAGAGTATATTTATGAAACTCATTGATTGAGTTTGTCATAAGTATTAAGTTATAGTTTTATATATCTCTCCCCCTTTGTCATCTCAAAAAGATAACTGTTTTATTAAAAACTCCCCCTTAATTAGATATCCCATCAAAAATGAACGAAAAAGATGTCCATTGAATAGCAAAAATGTAAAGCAATGAGGTTTCTAGCCAAGAGGCAACAATTTGCAAATTACCAATTGAAACGTTCATATCAATATTGATACTAAACATAAAAGCATAAGTAGTCATTTTTAAGAACCGCAGATATCAAAGAAAACATCCTCCAACGGAGTAATAAGTAGTTGCTTCCTAATGTTGTTGAATTGATCTAATGGAAGCGGTTTTGTAAAAATATCAGCCAATTGATTTTCTGTATCAACATGATGAAGGGAAACATGATTCTTTGAGATGTGATCCCTTAAGAAGTGATGACGGATTTCAATATGTTTGGCCCGGCTGTGTAGAATAGGATTGTGTGCTAAGTTTATGGCGCTTGTGTTGTCACAAAAAATAGGTGTAGATGAAAGATGAAAACCATAATCGCTTAAAACCTGTTGCATATAAAGCACTTGAGCACAACAAGACCCAGCTGCCATATATTCAGCTTCGGTTGTAGATAGGGCAACCGTGTTTTGTTTCTTGCTAAACCAAGATACTAAGGCTCTACCTAATAAGAAACATCCACCACTAGTACTTTTGCGATCAAGTCGACAACCGGCATAATCCGCATCAGTATATGCTTTAAAATCCAAGGATTGTCCTTTTGGATACCATAAACCAAAACAAGTAGTGCCGGCTAGATATCGAAGAATTCGTTTAACCGCAAGAAAATGAGATTGCATAGGCTGGGATTGAAATCGAGCACAAAGACCAACGGAAAACATAATGTCCGGTCGAGAAGCGGTTAAATATAGCAAACTACCAATCATGGCTCTATATAAGGAATCATCAATAGGTTCCCCATTTTCATCCTTATCAATTTTAATAGAAGTAGCCATAGGAGTAGTAGCATGTTTGCATTGATCCATCCCAAAGCGTTTTAACAGTTCTTTAGTGTATTTTTCTTGGCTTATAAAAATTCCGGCAGGTGTTTGCTTAATTTGAAAACCAAGAAAGAATGTTAGTTCACCCATAAGGCTCATTTCAAATTCTTTTTGCATAATGTCACTGAATTGTGTGCATAATGAGTCATTTGAGGCACCAAAAATAATGTCATCAACATATATTTGCACAACTAAGAAATCAGATGCATATGTTTTGAAAAATAGAGTAGAATCTGAATTTCCAATAGAGAAACCATTATCAAAAAGATATGTCTTGAGCCGTTCATACCAAGTCCTAGGTGCTTGTTTTAGACCATAAAGTGCCTTTTTAAGTTTATAAACATGATCGTCCTTTTCTGGGATTTCGAAGCCAGGTGGTTGAGCAACATAAACTTCTTCTTGTATGATGCCATTTAGAAATGCACTTTTGACATCCATTTGATATAACTGAATGTTTTTATGGGCAGCAATAGCTAGTAACATCCTAATAGCTTCAAGTCGAGCTACGGGTGCATATGTTTCATCAAAATCTATTCCTTCTTGTTGATTATATCTTTGTGCAACTAACCGTGCTTTATTCCGTATGACTTCTCCTGCCTCATTAAGCTTGTTCCTAAAAACCCATTTAGTTCCTATGATAGTTTTATCTTGTGGTTTAGGAACTAAATCCCATACATCATTTTTAGTGAATTGATTTAATTCCTCTTGCATGGCTATTATCCAGTAATCATCCTTAAGAGCTTCGGATATTTTCTTAGGTTCAATGATAGAGACAAAAGCCATGTTTGCAACATCTTGGAAAGAGGACCTAGTTTTGACTTTATCATTTGGATCTCCAATAATTAGCTCTTGGGGATGATCCTTGATCAGCCTAGGTGTAGGTTGTGTTTCAACTGGAGGATCGGATGTGGGAGTTTTCTCATTATCATTGGGAATGGTTATAGTTTCAAACTGATTAGTGAGATCAATGATATCTAAATTTGTAGATTTTGATTCCTCATGAAAAGAAACATGAATGGATTCCTCAACTTTTCTAGAGATAGTGTTATATACCCTAAACGCTTTGCTAGAAGTAGAATATCCCAAGAAGAATGCTTTGTGTGATTTAGAATCAAACTTGTCTCTATCATCCTTGGTGTTTAAAATGTAACATGTAGAGCCAAAAGTATGGAAGTAGTCAACTCTAGGTTTCTTAGAGTGTATTATTTCATATGGAGTTTTCTTCAAATGAGAGTGAACCGTGACTCTATTTATCACATAACAAGCAGTGTTTACAGCTTCAGCCCAAAAGGTTTTAGGTGTGTTGTGTTCAAGCATCATGGTCCTAGCCATTTCTTGTAGAGATCGATTTTTCCGTTCTACAATACCATTTTGTTGTGGAGTACGTGGAGCAGAGAAATTGTGAGTATACCCCTGAGATGTACAAAAGGTTTCAAATGTATGATTTTCAAATTCGCCTCCGTGATCACTTCTAATGGTACATATTTTATGTTGTAAAAGATTTTCAATCTTAGAACAAAATTGCATAAAGACATGAATAGTATCATCTTTAGTTGCAATAAAATGTACCCATGTAAATCTACTATAATCATCAACAATAACAAAACAGTATCTTTTACCACCAATAGATTGTGTTCTCATTGGTCCAAATAAATCCATATGAATTAATTCTAAGGATCTACTGGTGCTAAGTACATGTTTTGATTTAAAAGATGTTTTGGTTTGCTTTCCCATTGTACAAGGTTCACAATTTGCAACTTGATCAAAAGACAACGCAGGTAATCCACGAACAAGATCATATTTTACTAACTTTTTAATAGCATGTGAACTAGCATGACCAAGCTTTTTATGCCATAGTTGTAAGGTGTTTTCATTTGCAAGTAAGCATTTACCTACTACTGATTTCATAGAGTTTGGTTTAAGGATATAAAGATTTCCAACTCTATTTCCTTCATAAACAACATTTGTAGTATTTTCTATCAATAACTTGCAGCAGGTTTTGTTAAATAACACATCATAACCACTATCACATAGTTGACTTACACTTATTAAATTATGATGCAATCCATCAACTAGTAGAACATTTTTTATTTCAAGATTTGTTCCAACATTACCTATTCCAACGATTTTTCCCTTACCATTGTCTCCAAAGGTAACCGTTCCACTTTTCTTTTCTTTAAAGGTTTGAAAGGCGTCCTTGTTCCCGGTCATATGTTTGGAGCAGCCACTATCAACTACCCATTCCTGCATTAGAATTTAGATTTTGGTACCCATGTGATGGTCCGATAAGGTTAGAAACTTTTAAAATGCATATGTGTATAAAAGTTCTGATACAGAAAAGTAGTCGGTCGACGATTGTTCGACCGATATAATTCTCGGTCGACAATTTATCGATCGAGCAGGTTACTGTATCACAATCAAAAAGAACAGAAAATTTTTTGGTTGACCAATGTTCGACCGAAATGAGTACTGGAAGATTTTCGATTTGTTAAAGACATCCAGTCGGTCGACAATACTTCGACCGACCCAGAGCTCGGTCGACAGTACTTCGACCGACGAAGTTTCTGTTTTAGTACAGCAATGCAGAAAAAATAATACCAATAAGCATAGCATCGTTTGTTGAGATAGGACAATATAAATTGCAAAAATTAAGTATTTTGTCATATCTCAACTACATTCCATTCTTCTAAGTTTGAGGTCTTGGGGTCCAAACTAAGTTGGACTTCTTAGTCTTGTAGGGACATGAAAAACAGTAATGTCCAAGACGTAAACAGAAATGACAAGTAATAGAATCAACTTCGTTTCTTTTTCTAGCCATTGTTTTTTTGGGTACAAACATAGTTTGGGTCTTTTTGGTTTGGTTTTTCTTTGGAACATATCCCAAACCTTTTCTTCCATTGAAGGTAGTACCACTTCTTAATATGTTATCAAGAATATCTTTTCTTCTTAACTCATAAAGTTCTCTTTGCAACTGAGCAATGTTATTCATTTTCTTATGTATATCTTTTCTTGCCTGGTCTAAATCAGAAAGCAATGAATCCTTTTCTTTTACAATAATGTCATAGTCTGAATGATTGCACAAGATAGGTTGAGTTTGAAAAGCTTGTAGTTTAGCTAACAAATCAGTCTTTTCTTTTGATAGAAGATCAACATTAGTTTCCAAAGTAAGTAGCTTTCTAGTGCAATCATCTAAAGATGTTTTTAAAGATACATTTTCAAGATCAATGTTATTCTTTTCGGAAGAAAGTTCATCTATTTTGGCAATGAGCTCATTGTTTGATTTTATAGTCTTTTTTAGTTTCTTCTTGGCATCAACATATTTATCATGAGTTTCTTGTAAGCTAGCTACTAACTCTTCTTTAGGAAGATCAACTAGGCTTACCTCTTGAGATTCTTCATCTTCTCTTGCCATTAGACATTCTACCTTATCTTCTCCGCTTTCACTTTCACTCGTTTCATCCCATGCCGCTTTATAAGCTTTTTCTTTCTTCTTATGTGAGCTTTTCTTTCCCTTCTTAGCTTTGGGACATTCATTTTTGAAATGTCCTTTCTTTCCACATTCGAAGCACCTGGGAGTGGAAGAAGAACTAGAAATTTTATTAGATTTAAACCTTCTATATTTCTTACCATTGACTATCAATGCTTCTTCTCCTTCTTCTTCACTAGATTCCTCACTCTCTTGTGAGAGAGCTTTTGATGCTTTGAGAGCCACGTCTTTCTTTGGCCCACGTTGATGTTCATGTTCTCTTCTCTCTTCCTCTTCTAGGTCTGCCTCATGAGCTTCTAAGTTTCCGATGAGCTGTTCCATTTTGAGGCGAGTGAGGTCGTTTGCTTCTGCAATAGCTGTCACCTTTGGTTTGTACTTTGGAGGAAGAGATCGAAGTATTTTTGATACCTGATCTTCCTCAAGAACAGGTTTCCCTAAAGCACTCAAACCATTAACAATAGTAGAAAATTTTGAATACATTTCACTAATAGTTTCGTTTGGATCCATACGAAAATGTTCAAATTTGGTTTTAAGCAAACTAACTTTAGAGTTTTTAACTTGAACCGTACCCTCATATGTTATAGATAATCTATGCCAAATGTCATATGCGGTATCACAGTTTGATACTCTATTAAATTCACCTACTGAAATGGAACAATATAAAATGCTTACTGCCTTTGCATTCATTTGGGCCATTTTTACCGTATTAGCATCCCATACTTCGAACTCGTCTTGTGGGAGTGTGTATGGTGTAGATACCATTCTCCAAAGATCCCAATTGATTCCTTGGAAGTAAAATTGCATTCTTCTCTTCCAGTATTGATAGTTTGTCCCGTCAAATGCCGGAGGTCGAGCAACGAGCGTTCCTTCAATGTTGAGGTTGTTGAGCACTCCATCCCCCATCTTTTCTTCAAGACTTTGTTAGGGCTCCTTGAAGCCTGCTCTGATACCAATTGAAAACCTCTAGAGGGGGGGTGAATAGAGTTTTATAGAGATTTTAAAGTAATTTAAACTCAAACAACCAAACTAAAGATTAAGAAGAGGAACACAGGTGTTTAGAGTGGTTCCACCTTAGCAAATACTAAGGAGTCAGTCCACTACCCGGTTGCTTACCCAACCGGGATTTTGAAAGTACTAAATTTTATTACCTCTCAAGGATGTTACATAAAATTTACAATACTTTCTAAACACCCTTTGGACAACCTTCACTTTGAAGTAGTCTTGCCAACCTCGAAGCAGCCTTCCTTGAAGTAACTTCAAGCTCCCCCTTGAAGTAGCCTTCCTCCTGAAGTAGCTTCCCGTCAGGACAGCCTTCTGAAGTAGTCCAAAGTCTTCCTCTTCACCACGAAGAGCTTCACCCTCTCCAATCCGCAGCCTCCTACCTGGAGTAGCAAGGAGAGTACAAGTAATACAAGGAACAAGAAAGGAGTAAAAGAAAATACAACTTATCCTTGTAGCTCAAGGCTTGATTTCCCTAGATCAAGCGTTTGGATTTTCCTAGCCAATATGATGTACTTGTGATTGCTAGGGTTAGGAAAATCTAGCCTATAGGACGAGCTTGAGCTAAGGAGAAAATGGCCAATTGATCACAAAGCTCAGTTCACACAGATTGCACAAGAGGGCTCAAGTATTTTCTCAAGTATAGCAAGTGTAAGAAGTAATTCTAGTGTCCTATGGCTTGTCCTATTTATAGGAATGGCCTAAGTATGCTTAAGGACATTCTAGACAACTTCTAGGGGGTTCCTAGTGCTTAACTAGCCGTTAGGAATAAGTTAGGTGCATTAGCAACGGCTAATTGCTTTTACTCTGCAGATTCTGTCAGAGATCGTCTCGGTCGAAGAACGGTCGACCGAGACACCCACTCGGTCGAAGTGTCGTCGACCGACAGGCTCTCTGAATGCAACGTCTATTTCCAACTGCCAACTAACTTGTCAGTTTAGTCTAACGGCTAATTGCAGAGATCGTCTCGGTCGAGTGAAGGTCGACCGAGACACCTCTCGGTCGAGGACTTGTCGACCGACAGGCTTCTCTTTTCTCAAGTTATATGCAGATATGTCTAACGGCTACTTGGATCTTTCTCGGTCGAGAATATGGTCGACCGAAGGTGTCTCGGTCGAGGAGTTGGTCGACCGAGAGAGATCCTGTTTTAAGGTTTCAAGTTAGGCACTAGTTATACATATGTGTGCATAGGTGGTCCTATTGAATGGACGACTAAGGTGTTTAGCTAGGGAAAATCCAATGCTTGATTTACATGCGATTCTAAGTACTTGTACATTATAATTCTGTACAAGTTTTTACAATGATTACATTTGCATGAAAATATAAATACTTCATGTTGGATTTCCCTTATAGTTGTGTCATCCTGCACACTCAAGTAGCTCGTTAGATAAATAAGAATGAAATGTTTGTCATAATCAAAACAAAGGGATTTTATAGATGTCCATTTAGCCAACAGCACCCCATGTTTTGGGTAAATTGCACTTTACACCAAAACTAGGGTTTTAAGCACAAGGATTGCTCCACAAGCTGCATCTCAGTGCCCAAGCTTGGAGAATCCATCATACTTCATCATATTCACTCTTATGATGTCTCAACACCAAATGAACATCTTAACATGTGTAAATTTTAAGTTAACCCCTCTAATTGGGTAATTTGCACATAGGTCCCTGTATTACAAAACAATACTACAACATTATTTTTAACAAGGACAGAAATAGGAATATATGTTCCTCAGGAGCTTTAATTACATACCAAAAGATAATCACAAGCATCTAATCACATGTCTTAAGAAAAACACCTAGGGTTAGTTCATAACCCAGGTCAGGGATGTTACAATCTAGGTCGGATTCATGGAGGAAATCTTGCTACAAGGTTGGTTTGATAGTCTTTCTTACATAGTTCTTCTTTCTAGCCTTCTTCTCCATCCAAATCTTGAAGAAAGGACCTTGGGCGACCTTGGGAGCTTCATCCACCATTAAAGGCACGGAGCTTGGATCTCTAGATCAGATCTTAAGGCGGGTTTTATAACTCTAAACCTTTAACTTTGTTAAGTGTATCTTCTTCTCTTAGAATCATTGCTTGTTCTTCTTCTTTACATACTTCTAAGTGTTCTTGCAAACAAATCCGTGAAGAACAGCCCCTGTTCTTGAGGTAGAAGATGATGTCGTTATTTCCAAAGTTATCCACAATTCTACTTTAGCAAACTGTCTCCCACCTCTTACCCAAACAGTTTGCAAAACCATTTGGAGGAAACGGTTTCAAAACCGTTTGAAGACAAATGGTTTCAATCAAGAACGTTTGAGAGTAAACGGTCCAAGACCGTTTGGACGCATTGACCAAGAGTTGACCATTTGGAGGACTGTTGAAAATAATGTGGACTAATTATCTACCAAAAATCACCAAGTAATTCCAAGGAAATCACCAATTGAAGGCACTTTAATCCTCTAAACCCTAATCCGGTTAATTGTTGATTTCAATAAGTTAATCATGTTGAAGTTTGGGTTGAGTGGCCCAAACGGTTTCAAAACCATTTGGGGACCACCCAAACTGTCTCAAGACCGTTTGGTGATCACCCATGACCGTTTGAAGGTCTAGGGTTAAGTGGGGTTGACCAATTGAGGGTCCAATGATAACAAGTTGTTAAACAATTAAGTGTTGATTTGATGACAAAACCTAGGGTTCAACTCTGGAGAGAATGACTTGGTTTTTGTTAAAATAATATGCAAACGGTCTTAAGACTGTTTGGAGAATGTCCAAACAATCCCAAGACCATTTGGGGGTCACCCAAGACCGTTTGAAGGTCTAGGGTTGACCATGGTTAAGTGGTTGAAGATTGAAAGGCAACAAGTTGATATATAATCGATTAGTGACCTAATGATCAAATCAATAAATCAAACCTCAATAGGTTGGGCTAGATTTTGATGTTGACTTGAGAAAACGGTCTCAAGACCATTTGGAGGTCATCCAAACAATCCCAAGACCGTTTGGGGTCAGGTCATGACCAAATTGAATAATGATTTAATGGTTCAACATCAATTAGACCCATGTTGATACATGTTGAAGGATGATTGATTCTAAACCCTAATTTAATTGACCCAAGCCCTAATTTATGATCAATTGAGGGTCAATTGAGTGTCAAATCAGTTGAGGGTTGACCTAATTGACTCAATTGATGATTGGCTAATAAGTCCATGATTGATTGAGGGGTTCAACATTGAAATCCCTAACTCAATTGGAAAGGTTGAAACAATTTTTGGTCCATGCGGTTTTGAGAGTGTTTGGACCAAACGGTCTCAAGACCGTTTGAGACCATTTGGGACCAAATGATTCCAAACCGTTTGGTGCCCATGTGGTTTCAAGTTGATTTTGTTCATACGGTTTCAAAGTCAAAGTTGGCCAAACGGTCTTCACCTCACCTTGGGAAAACGGTTTTGAGGGTGTACTTGGCCAAACGGTTTCAAAATTCAACAAACGGTCAACACCACCAAACGGTTTCAAAACCGTTTGGGGGTTGAAAGGGCAAAACCGTTTGAGGTTTAAACAAAGTTAAGAATGTTTGATGCCTTAGTGGCCAAGATGGTTTAATAGTTGATTAGCCTAAACCCTAAAGATACCTAAAGTCATTAAGGGGTTAAGTAATTAATGGACTAATGCATGATATGGTCAATGAAGAAGATTACAAAAGTACCCTTAGTGGATTAGTGTGGTTAGTACCCCTTGATCAAGCAAACCCTAATGACCATAATGGTGATGACATGATTTGTGTTATCAAAGTTGATTTGACCTAACCTAATCATGAGAGATGTAAACATCATCTAATAGTAAGAGGAGAGAGAAGACTCCTAATATGAATGAGAATCACGTAAAATACCTCCAATATGTATAAATACCCACAATTAGGGTATAATCCTTCATAGTGAGATCATGGAAACCCTAATTATGGTGATTAATGGATCTTAACCTAATTTGAAGGCACAATAAAAGTAATCTTCATACATGATGATGGTATGACCTCAATTCTCTATAATGTGAATAGTAAACCCTAATTCTAGGGTAATATCATGAAATGTGAATAGTAAACCCTAATCTAGGGTGATGTGATGAAATGAACAGTAAACCTTATTTCTGGGTTATGCTTTTAAGCATGAAACTTCATGATTGAAGTATGAAGTAAGGAATTACTATTCCTAATAAAGATATAGGGATTGAATAACCCCAATTAAAATGATTAGGGGAAAACCTAACCTCATTAAAGGCATAATGATACAAACCTTGAATTGAAAGATTATCTCTATTTTGTAATATGTTGATATAGAGATAAATTGCTTATCATCAAATATGTTAATCATGCAAGTTTTTATAAAGAAGTGATCATAGCCAGGTAAGGGTTATGATGTCTTATTCATTAAAAGCATGTTATAAGCTTTATGAATAATGATATACTATGTTGCCTGGTTAAGAGGTGACATATGAGATTGATGGGCTGTAAGAGCCATGAGCAATAGCTACATTGTAATAATCAAAGTCATGTTGTTGGATGACTAAAGATGATCTAAGGGTTTGAACACCCTTATTTTTGAATCATAATAATGAGATGGTTAAAGAATGATATCCTAATAATAACTGATGTGATATGAACTTGATACATTTATTATTCTTCTTTTATAGTAGTTGTTTTAATGGATTATGTTTGAATACATGCTTGATGCTAAAAGAATGCTATAATATACTTAAATAATCAAGTATAATCATATCATGTAGAGCCCTGACCATAGATCCATCATTGTCAGAAGTTAAATGATGGTGAAACAGGTTTTCCTAAGGGAACTCCTGGAGAGCATACTTTTGAGTATGTGAGGGTTATGGACGCGAATATCCTTACGTCCTAATGTAGGATTTGATGTGAGATGTACTTGTAATCTCCCAATCCTTCATTATATGTTTATGTCCGGATGATGTATCACTAAATCTCCCGATGATGTTGTTAATGTTGCATCGATGTGAGATAAACAAGAAATCCCTCGATGGCAAAGAGAGTACAACACGCCACTGTGACTCTAATAGTGAAGTTGCCAGGATACCCTGGAAAGCTATTATAGCATAGACATAAGATGTCTTGCATGTTGTTCCTCACATTGATTGAGGATGATGAGGTCATAGGAATCCGGCTCTTCTGATGACCTATGTATGGTATCGATTGCGATTTAGTAATGGTCGGTTGGAGTATGAGAGGTGTAACTCATCTCCTCAGGGCATAAATATGTTTGAAAAACTTAATCAGCCGTGTAGCATATTTTCTTAGGTTGAACTACGAGAAACAATGATTGATGTTACATTGTTTATAGTGCTCTAGTTAAATAACTAGTATACATGTTTTTCATATTTCTTATTGATATATGTCTTGTCATTCAATTAAGTTATAATTGAAATGATTGCTTAAGAGAAGGTTGCTTCACTTAGTTTATACTATGTTAAACCTGATGTTGAATGCTTACAGTTTTACTGATTAATGTTATTCCTGTATTGCAATAACAAATCTTCTGGCGAAGAGTTATAACTCTCACTGGGACAATTATTCAATTGTCTCACCCCTGTAGGATTAATTTTTAGGTAATCGCCAAAGAAGAGGAAGAAACCTTATAGTGGGTGAGCAACAGCAGTAGAAACAACACCTGGGACAGCAGTGATCCTTAGGTGGAGACAATGTCTGTCGAGTCTTGTATATATAGAATGTCCTATGTATCGTCTCTGTACTCTCAGGTCCTAGGAGTCAGTAGATGTTTAAAGTAGATCTGAGATTTTTGGCTTAATGCCTCGAGTTTTTTTTTTGTATCTTGCTTGAACAGTTAACAAGAAATTGATGTTTGTAACTCTCGAGATGTATTTACTACAGAGATGAAATGATGAATCAGTTGTGAATAACTCATCATGTTTCTTTATGAAAAAGTTTTTAATTTTTTAGTAAATTTTCTCTGCTAGTTAATCGCTTCCGCAATAGTTTAAATTAGTTAATCTCGTGTTTTATAAGTTGGATCCCACAATTACAATCATCGTACGATTGGCTTTCTAGGAATACATACCAACAGACTCCCACTTTCACTTAGAGACAATCAACCACGAATCTTATTCCCAACAATATTTAACATATCCATCATGTTTTTGTTGTGTTGGTGCTTTTATAGTAGGTTAGCAACGCTTGGTTCAAATCGGTATTTTGTAAGTTTCACATCTCCCCTCTTTGAGATCTCTCATATGAGATGGAATTGTTGTAGTATGCTATCTGGGATTCCCAACCTATCAAGTAGCTCCATTATTGTCACATTATCTCTATTATTTTATTAATGGTTTGGAACCTCCCACAAGTTCATATACATGAACTTCTTGATCCATACAGTATCCTCTGTTGTTTTCAAAACAACAATGTACTTGGCTTCAATTGTAGAGAAATTGTCTCTTGCTTGGAACTCTTCCAGCTTACAATTATATTTTAAGGTCCGACACAAATTAAGATTATGATCTATTTTGTCATTTTTGAAAGCTTGCATTGGTATTTCCCCTTACACCCAACTCTTCCTTATTACCATAACCAAAGAACTGGACCTTTTAGAGTTTTTCAAGTACTTAAGGATGTTCTTTATGGCAGTCCAGTGACTTCCACTAGGATTTGACTAGCATCCACTCATCATGCCCAATACACACAAGATAACAGGATGAGTACATAACATTGCATGATAGATCCAACTGCAAATGCATATGACATCTTATTCATGTGTTTCCCATTCTTCACAAGGTATGGGACACTAGGCTCTTGAGAGACTAATTCCATGGAACATGGACAAATTTTCTCTCATTGAAACTTATATGTTTAACCCCTTCAACATCTTGTCAATGAATGTGCTCTTTCTTAGGTCAAGAAGCCTTCTAGATCTATCTCTATGTATCTTGATTCCTATCATATAGGATGCTTCACCTAAACCCTTCATAGAGAAGGTACTTCCTTGCCAATTTTTTACATGTACAGTATAAGGATGTTATTCCCCATCATTATGTAGAATATAAATATTATCCCAATAAATCTAATCACATATTTTATCTTCATTTTACTAAAGTCAAACTCTTTGGCAATCTTGTTGAATTGAAGATTTTAGCTCTAAGATGATTGCTTCAATCCATAGATTGACCTTTGTAGCTTATAGACTTAATTGCAATAATTGAATTTATAAACCTTCAAGTTGTGTCACGTGCACATCCTCTATATTATTCATGTTAAGAAATTCAGTTTTAACACCCATTTTTCCAAATATCATATTCTTACTGAGATGCATTGACAATCATGATCCTGATGGAGTTAACCATGAAAACTAGTGAAAGATTTCGTCATGTTCAACATCTTGAACTTATTTGAAATCAACAATATACCCATATAGGTTTGTGCATTACCATCCATGTCGGTCTCCTTTTGAAGACCCAATTACACCCTATGGGTTTAACCCCTTTAGGTGGATCCACCAATGTCATACCTTGTTTTTGTACATGGAATCCATCTTAGATCTCATGGTTTCAAGATATTTCTCAAACTCTATCCCGCAATAGCTTTTAGTAGGTTCTTGGTTCATCATCTATGAACAACTTACTGCCTTTCTGAGTTGTATGATATCATAATCTTTCAAGCTCAGGGCGTGTTCTACTAGATCTATGAGGTTTTGTGTTACATATGAAACTTGAGATTCCACAATCATTTGTGATTCTCATTGTTACCACTATACCTCTTTAGGTTCAATGTTTTCTTTTTGTTCTTGAACGTTTTGAGTTGTAATTTTCTACCACTAATTCATTTGGAATGAAATTTTCTTTAGGAATGCAGCCATCCTAGCAACAAACAATGTTGTTGTCGGATTGGAATATAAAAATACTATTCAACAAAATAACATTTATGTTATTTTTTGAGAAAACTTTTCAAGAAAATATTTTCTTATATAAGTTTTCAATCCTAATATATATAAAGACATATCGGGACACCTCCCATGCCATATCTCATATGGTGTCTTTTGAATCTTTTCAGACGGTACACTGTTTAGTGTAAAACATGTGCCCAAAAAAAATTGGAAGGTCATATATATTTATTGATGATCGCACCATGACTAACAGGGTGTGATTCCTTGTTTCAGATACACCATTATGTTTTAGGTAGAATTAGTTATGATACATTATCATGATCTCCTAGAAGGTCCTCAAACTCTTGGTTTAAAATACTTTCCACATCGATCATATTGAAGTGTTTTAACATTTATACCAAGCTGGTTATGTACTTCATTCATGATCTCCTTCAAGACTTCAAGAGATTTTGATTTGTATTTCATTAAATACAATTTACTATATCTACTAAGATTATGAGGTAATGCTAAGAACCTTTAGTATTTATTCTAAAAGGTCTATGTACATCAGTATGTATGAGCCCTAATAAAATACTCGCTCTCCCACTATATCTAGTGAAAGGTACTTTTGTCATATTGCCCAATAAACAAGACTTGCATGTATCTATTGGTCAATAACCAAAAGAGCCTAAACAACCATCATTATGGATTCTAGAAATGCATTTATTATTTACGTGCTCTAGATGAAAATGCTATAGGTTTTAGTTGTTTGAGTCATCGAGTCATTCAATATATGTGTTATACATATTTGTCTTTGGATTTTTCGATTATAGACTATGAGACATAGGGAACTATCATATAAGATCTTATCTTAAAACAAAACATCAATTATTCATAATACTCTTGTCCATACAACATAGATTATGTTTTTCATTAATGGCAGGTACATAATAGCAATTCACTAATTCTATTACATGCCCATGAATGACAGATTGCAACTGTAGTAGTAGCAACTCTTGCTCCACATAGTTCTAGCTTACTTCTTTTTGGGTCCTGAAGTAGAAATCTCTATCTCTTTCTTCTTCATCCTTAGTTTCTTTAAGTGAAAAAGGACCGATTCCTTTTACAGTTGCCCTTCTCCTTATCTTGAGTACAGAAGACTTGGACTTTAGCTTAGCCTCAAAATACTTCTTGGCCTTGCCTTCATCCTTGGACTTTGTTCTGGTGATCACCATCATGGGTTTGTCCTTTATCATGTGTGATTTGGCATTCATCAACATGAAAAGAAATTTAGACAACGGTCTGGCCAAGTTACTCAAGTAATAACACTCAATAAACTGATTATATGATTCAGGCGAAGATTGTAGAATCATATGTGGCCAACTCTTGGCCTGAAGGAAATTTCAGTGTCTCTAGGTGTTCCACATGTCCAATCATATTGAGCACATCAGGCTCTACTTGATCTCCCTTTGTCAATTTGGACTCAAATAGCGCTTTGGAGACATTATATCTTTCTTGTTTTACATGATTCCTAAGATGTGTTACCATTTCGAGAATGTCCATATTTTCATGATGTACATATAACTCATAGTTCATATAGCTCAGAATAAGGTCTTTGATGTCTATGACATCATTGGCATGCTTTAAGTAAGCATCCATTTCAGCCTTAGGGGAATTTGGAGCGGGTTCCTCTAGCATCAGTGCTTCAAGGACATAGAGTTTGTGCTCTTGAGGGAGAATGATTCTCAACATTGTGAACCGGTCGTGGAATTTATTTCCATTCAACTTGTCCTTATCAAAGACTAATCACAAAGAAAACATGTTTGTATTTGCTATTAGATTCTACAAAAGAAATTTTTCAACTTGTGTCAAAACACTTCTTATTTGATTTGATAAGTTTGACACTATTAATTAGGACTTTAGTTAATTATCGCTTCCACTATTTTTTTCAAATTGATAGCCCTCACTACCAATTTGGAAGATTGCAACATACAACCTTCTAATGAGACAAGATCCATATTTTATCAAATCATGAGTCGGTTTTGGTTGATCACCCACAACTTGACTATTTTGGTAGGCAACTTTTTCCAATTGCATCTCATGCAACTCTTGGATAGATGGTGTGCACAACTCCTTGTCACAGTCCATCTGTATGCTTCTAGGCACTTAATGTCATTAATTACACCTAGTTAAGTATGTCTCAAAAGTCAACACGATAGAATATGCACGCTTGATTTGGTAGAATGTACACATCTACCATCACACATCCACGAGATAGATGACACACCATGATTTGGTGTAACCCATGCTTGGTCAATCAATCTTTTCATGTATGCTACTTATGGAAAGTATCTAAGACTTAATATTTATTGAGGGATTTTATGCATAAATGCATATACATATCCAATCACTACATACTTATAGTATGTATCATATACATGATATAACTACAAACGAAAATATGTAACAGAATTATACGAGTGATGATTAGTAGTCATAATAATGCAATTCTTCAATGCCACAAAGAATTTCTACCACCTAAGGTCATACATATCATGTAGCAAATTGTACTGTAGAAAACTTGTGATGGCCTGGTCGGTCGTCTAAACCCTTCAATCGATCAGTTGGCCTTCAAGTTGATTGGTTGGCTTCTCATGTTTGTTGTCCTCCTCGGTCCTCCAATCAATCAGCTGGACTCTCGCTCGACTCGTCAAGTGTTGAACGTCTTCTTATGATGAAAGATAAATTAAAATTATCATATTCCATATTACATTGTAAAAGGGAAAACCTCGAGTTACATTCGATGGGAATATAGGAAGAGGGATATTAATTTATATTTGGAAAGGAGGGGAGAGGTTCGGTATGCAAACCAAATAATAACAAAAAATAAACCAAACAACCATGAACATAATCCATAGGATTTTTGGCCATAACCATGCTTACATCCATCATTAGAACACTTTTAGGGAAACATGTATTGATTGCATGTATATCATATCATATATACATTTATATTTGTGGGGTTGTATGCACATTAATCATTTTAAATATTAAAATTATATGCAATAAAATAATTTCAATCATATCTATTTAAATACAGATACATCATAAATTGAAGTGTCTCTGATACCATTGTTGGAAAATTGGGAAAACATATAAGATAGCAGAAATAAAAATTTCATGTCTGATTCCCTATTCAGTGAGATTGCATCAAGAACGATGTATATAGGAAGGAAGGTATTAAAAGATATACCTAGTCCTGGACCAAGTCCAGCAACAACTCTTATAGCAGTGAGCTTCTTTCGCAAGCAACACTCAGACAACTAGCGGAGGTGGCCTCCTGGTGCAACACCATGGATGACAATAGTTGTTGTCCTCCTAGTAGGCAACAATGACCTCCATGACTCTACAAAGTCTACGCAGACTACTAGGAACTCCACATTGCGCTACCAAAGACAATAGGAAGGTGTTGTCCTTTCGAACGTCAACCTGCTAGGGTTATTCACTCTCTCATGTTGTCTCTCCATTAGTGTCCCTCCCTTTTACGAGTAGGACTTGCTCGGACTCTCACATTACCACAATTGTGAGAGGATAATAATTGATAGAGCTTGTTGTGTTGTCAAAAGCCTAGACTTCCCCCTTTATATAGGATGACAAGGGTTAGGGTTTCCAGATCATCTGGGAGTAAAAGAGACGGAATTTCATGAAATTTCTTGGAAGCTGTGAATGTTGAACTGGTCGGTTCACAGATGAATTGGTCAATTCAGTAGTGAAACTATCATTTAAAAACTTGAACTAGTCCGTTCACTGTTTCCTATATGCAAATATATTGGCTTTAATGTGATGATTAATACACATCATGATGTCAACATCAATCCTTAATCTAATCATATTAATCTCCCCACTGGTCGGTTCACAACCTAAACTGGTCATTTCACATCTTTGAACCTATCAATTCATTTATGAACCGGGCAGTTCAAGTTACAGTTCAACCAATGTTGTTCAAATTGACTTGACACTTGAATCGATTGGTTCAACACTTGAATCGGTCGGTTAACAGTCCAGTTAGTCAATTTTCACCTTTTTTTGCTTAAATTGAATACTTAAACACTTTAGTAATCAAGTTAAACTATAATCATGAATAAACTCCTATTCCAGGTGCATCCAATGTGTGCGGCCCTATATGTCCCAAGTTATGCTGGTAGTGAATGTACATAACCAATTTATGATATCACAAACAATTAGTGGTATCTCACAACACATCATTGCTATCCAAGTAATTGAAAGTTAAAAAACACTTCAATTTACAATATGTGATCAGTGTTATTGTGATCATATAGTTCCTTTGTCTTTGATATCTAGATTGAACTCGAGGCATAGAATTATCATCCTCTTCAATGTTCAATCCATGTTCCTTGAACTATAGGAGATTGTATGAGATGCGTGTGAGCTCACATATCACATATTGAGTCACACGAGTATGGCCATACATTTCTCAGTCTCGCTTATCAAGTGGCCAGGATATCAATCTCCTGTAAGAGGGACACATCCCATCTACATCACTCACACTCAATCGCCAGTGTCACAACATACCCGATCATCACCTTTATGGCAACCATTATTCAAGGTCATGTTGTATGATGTTAAAATACATCAAACGACATTTGACAAGTGTGGTGACTTCATATTTAAGAACCACAATCACCACTATCACTATGAGAGTTGATTCTGACTATCATTCCATGGTCTCCATGTATCACTCTCAAGGTGGGTATGTGCTATACATTATTCTCGAACATGTATTTGTGTGTTTGACTTGATATCACATATCATGACTAATGAGACTCTATCATCAGTCAACACACACTCTAATCTTATGTATTATTATTGTCTGTTTTGTCTCCAGGGTAACATCCGGTTAGGGACATAATAAGAAGTATGTACTCTTATCATACATATGATCTCATTGTTTGGGTCCTCAAGACAAAGACATATGTCATCGAGTAACATCATTCTTTACACATCTACTATGTATGTGTCATCATCTCATGGCTGAGACAATAATAGAAGAAATTACTTTTATCATTATCAAATCAAGTGAATCATGTCCTATTAGAATCATTGTATGATTGGCTCTCTAGGCATACATACCAACAATACCAGCTTTTTAACATGGTGCAATTTATATTGTTCTACGGATGATAGTAAATGAATATTTAGAAAATTGTTGAAACATATTGGTGCTACACATGGATGGAATTGTACTGATATCTATGTTCAACCAGCTACATTGGTACAATATAAAACACTTTATAATAATACCAATAGTGAAATACTTTAGAGAAAGAATAATACGAGAGACATATACTTTTCTCCTCTCTTGTACTGTACAATTTTTTCACACGGTATCGATGTTTATTTCTTTGCTCACTCTCTCCTACTTTTGTAGTATTGTACTAAAAATGTTCGTACAGTACGATTGAAGAGGAGTGAATATAGAAAAAAGGGAGGAGAGAAGTAGGAAAAGGAGAGGAGAAAAATAGACATTAATATTGTACTAAAAACATTCGTACAATATGAAAGAAGAGGAAGTATAAAAAAGGGAGGAGATAAGTATGAAGGATAGAAGAGAGAAGCAAACATTAGCATTGTACTAGAAAAATATTCATACATGGTTATGTCTTACCCAACAAAGCCACCTCAGCATTAAGCAGAACTACTAGGCATCATCAGTGCTCTGGAGCTCTATAAAACTATAGGATTTGGCAATCCCCTTCTATTCTGTCGGATGCAACCTTGATGATACAGGATCTTGTTGAAGTTCCTCCCACAAATTCAAAATTTACTCCAGTCTTTAGGAAGTTTGTGAAACTTTGTGACGAGGTGAGGAAACCACATATCTCCTTTATCCAGTATTCATATGATTCTGTTGCAGATAGTATAGCAAAATCTTCTCTTAATGCTTTGTCTAGCTTTAGTTTCTTTTCTGGTAAACCCTCCTGGCTCCACGGGGAGACCGATATTTGTTTTTAAAAAATTTAGCATGCTTGAGAGTACAGGATGAATAATAGCTAATGCTCTACGTTGTGCGTAAACAAGAAAAAGAAAACATCCATACAGTACGAAAAAATATGAGGGAAGTATATAAAAAAAGAGAAGTAGAAAAAAAGATGAGAGAAGTAAACATCAGTATAGTACAAGAAATATGTATACAATACGAGAAACATGTGTACAATACGAGATAGAAGAGAAGTATATGTCTCTTACAATATTCTTTTTCCAAAATATGTCTTGTTGAAAAATAATTTTTTTGAGGAATCTAATATTTTTTTATAAGGAATCGAATTGGTGTATAATTAACATGACTAGAATTTTTCTTGTTTCTTGGTGTATCTTATGCAATGGCCATCATTCCCCGTAAAAAGAAAATTGATGAAAAATCCTTTGCACCACCGAGGATGGCCATGCCATTAATAAAAAAACTATTTAACAAGCCACTAGTCAAAGTAGCTTTTTACGAAATTACCCCTTAAAAACAAAATTACTTGTACTCGTCTGTCATTCCACGCACATCCGGAACGTCGCATTCTCTTTTCCAGTTCAGCTAGTCGCGAGCCTTGCGAGCAAAGCCCTACGTTTCTATCAGGAGCCATTACTTCTATAAACTTTGCACCTCACGACTTTGTGATAATTAAAGGTTAGCATTCAATTAATTCGATCAATTATGGTTAATGTTCAGTTAAATGGTTAAATTGTGATTGGAGATTTTAATCATTAATCTAATTAAATTAGTGTCGGTTAATTAAGTTATGATTAATCGGTTATCAATTAACTCGGCTTGTTAGTTTGGTTAACCAAATAACACTCTTGTAATAGTCTTGTATAAAATTACTCATAAAGTATTGAACAATTGTTATATTATAGTAGTATTACATATAAATTTAGAGGTGTATAATTAATGATAACATGATAAGTACGTAAATGTAGAGGTTTTATTAAATAAAAGTACAACTTTGTAGGTATATATATGTGTAGAATATTTTCAAATAAATATAATTTAGTAGTTCGATTAATTTAGTTAACCAAATAGAAAATATTTTTAACTGTCAAATTATCTTGTTTAACCAATTAACCGAATTAAATTAACAAAATCAATCAAATTAACCTAATTGTTCAAAATAAATTAATCGGTTTTAACCATTCGGCTAATCCGTTATTTCCATATTCTTGCGTCGCACATCCCGATTTCCCGTCCCTAGTATACCGCGGAAAGGGATGAACCTTGTGCCGTACAAGTACACTGTCGAGAGCATTAACAAGGGCAGCAGCTAGCATGATCATGGCTTCCAAGTTCATTGGCTGATCCCCGTCCTTAAGCGGCACGATTCGGATGAACCCCGGGAACATGGACGTATTGGCGTCGGAGATGAGCTCGGAGACCTCGATGTTGGAATCCGAGAAGCGGATGACGCACCAGAAGCAGTACCGGCACATGCACAGTGTGGCAATGGGCCCGAAGCTTCAATCAGGACCTCTAGTCAGTGAGGCGCCACTACCTGAAGCGGTGCTAGGGACGGGTTTGGTTTGGGGTTCCGTGTGGCAGCACTAGACCCGGCGTTCCGGCTTCTGTCGGTCGGTGGATAAGTTCGCCCAGTGCGGAGGTTGTGTTGGTGCTGAACTCATTGTTTAATGATCCGTAGAACGTGGTGTTCTCGTGAGTGGTAGAGGGAGGGACTGGTGCGGTTGTTTGGAGGCATGGCGAAGGCAGAGCATGGGTATTTGATAAGGTGTAGAGATGAGCTGTGGGAGACTGGTGTTGTGCCGGAGTGGACGGCGGTGGTGGAGATGAGGAGCAGGTGTTCGAGTGGAAGAGCATTTTGGAGCCAGTGATCAAGATGTACATGGAGGCAACGGAAAAGAAAGAGTGTTTTGGTGTGGCAAAGAGCTGCTTGACCACCAGTAGAACGTGCTTGCCAACGAGTCCTTTGTTGTGAAGAGAGACCAGCACATTGTCGAAGTCAAGTGTCAGGATTGTGATTGAATTTGATTAGCAACACAAATTAGATCTTTACTTTTTATTGGTTCGATCCGTTGCGGCATTGATCGTTATCTAGTACTTATAATATGTTTGTTAATGTGTATCTTATCTCGGACTAGACTATGGCGTGAGCTATGCACGAAACTAGAATCTCATCACCTAGAACTACTAGAACTTTTTTTATTGACTAGTAGGAAGACACGTGCTAAGCACGTGTAACATAATTGAATTAATAAGTAAAATAACATATTGAATAAATCTATTTAAAGAGAATATTTCAATTAATTTTGTGAGACATAATGGAATTACTTGTGCTCTATAAAATTATATAATTTAAATTTAACACACCATAAAAGAAGAACTCAATTAATTATCTGAGTGACTCCCTTCAACATGTATATGTGGTTATCAAAATTGTCTTTGTTGCAAAATTTGTATAATTAATATACTCACAACTCACTTAAAGAGAATAATTTGATTCTTGTGATTACTGGAGTTACTTATGTTCTAGAAAATTAATATATAGTACTCACACTAATAGAGAAGAACTTGATAAATTGTTCGGAAGATTTTTTCTGATTGTATGTGTCGTTATTAAAATTGTCTATGCTTTGTAGCTAATACTCACGACTCGTTGAAAGAGAATAACTTGATTGATGGGGTTACTAACATTTCTTATGCTCTAAAAGTTATAGATATTTTACTCATAATAATTTAAATATAACAAACTAAAAGAAAAGAACAAAATTAACTATGTGGTTGACTCCCTCCAATGTGTATGTGTGATTACCAAAATTGCACATGCTCTACAAAATATATAACTAATACTCACAGCTCACCAAAAAAGAATAACTCAATTCATTTGATTATTGGAATCATTTATACTCTAGAAAATAATGTATATAACACGAATAACAACTTAAAATATTATACACTAAAAGAGAAGAACTCAATTAGCTACCCGAATGACTCCCTCCAACATGTATCTGTGATTATCAAAACTGTATCTACTATAAAAAATTATGCAACTAATACTTACAACTCACTGAAATAAAATAACTTGATATATTTGATTATCAATATTATTAATGCTCTAGAAAATTATATACATAACTCAATATAACATAAATATAATATACTAAAAGAGAAGAACTCAATTGACTGTCCGACCGACTACCTCTATCATGTATATGTGATAATCAAAATTTACTCTGCTCTAAGAAATTATGCAACTAATACTCACAACTCAGCAAAATATGACAATTTGATTATTTACCAACTGACTCAGTCTAGTATT